>VZQC01014578.1:4118058-4134133 GCA_009823505.1 Rhizomys pruinosus | reverse complement strand
CTAGAAAGTCCCTCTATTTATCCACCTTCCCAGCCCAGGTTGCGTGGCCTCAGTCTATTGGTATCATCTGGCCTGATCTTGTATACAGGGTGCACCTGCACAGCTCAAACGGTGAGCGTGGCTTTACTTAGAGGTAGGAGGGAATCAGGTGTTAGTCATAAGACTCAGGTGTTCGTCATAAAACTTGGCTAAAGTCTCGGGTGCCTTCTTAGGACTGTCACCACACCCACTCCCCACATTATTAAATGTAATCAATACACAATCTATTTTCTGATGATCCTCATTTTCAAGGTTAAAACTCTACCTTTCATGGCTAAATAAAAGAGTACACCTAACATGGTATTCAGCCAAGCTCCACTCAGTCCCATGTGTGCAGATTTCTAATTCAGAATTAGAAATAACAAAGAAGTGCAAAAACAACCATTTATCATGCATCATTCTAGGCAGAGTGTTTCATTTTTTTCCAATTACACAAACAGAGTGTATTTAAGAAATGTGAATTAAAGTACATAAGTAAAAATTCAGACTCCACCAGATAGTCACTATTTTGTACATCTTTCTCCCCCAAACACATGAAACAAAAATGTTTAACAAGATGGTACTCTATGGTGCCTTCCAAACTTTAAAATTTTAGACCTATATAGAATTTCCTATAGGGTGTGGAGCATGCCTTTAAATCCCAGTACTTGAGAGGCAGATATGGAGATATGGATAATAATGAGTTGGAAGCCAGCCTGGTGTAAATAGAGCATTCCATCCAGGCCAGCCATGTCAATAGTAGACCCTGTCTCAAAAACTGAAAAAAAAATTGCTTTAAAATTAACTCCAAGTTAAAGTTAACAAGCCATTTTTTGGTCTTTTTGAGACAGGGTCTTCCTGTAGCCCCAGCTGGCCTGGAACTCAAGCTGTAGACCAGGCTGTCCTTGAACTCACAAAGATTCGCCTTCCTCTGCCTCCCAAGTGCTGAGATTATAGGCATGTGCCACCACACCTGGCTAACAAGCCATTTTGAAATTGTCCATTTTAAGGGTATAATACTTCAAATTCTAAGTCCAAACAATAAACACTCTCTGAATACCTGTGACAGGCACATTAAAAATCACCATGCAGGTGACTGTGTCATGGTGACCCTCCACACATGCAATATCTTAGGTCTGCTTTACTACAAATCATAAGCAACCACAAATCCTGAATCTGGAACCCCAGTTACTGCAACAAGAGACAGCAACAGGATCTTCCAAGTAACATGTTTCCCCTGGCTACTGCTAAGAGCCTCCAAATTCAGGGCCCCAGTGACTATTCCCACCAGCAGCCAAGATCAATTATCTCCTCAAGGCTCAATTTTAGCTGCATCTGGAAGACTAGGTGACTTCACAGCTGTTAGCATCATTAGATACACCTGGTCTGGCTTCTTCATTTGTAAAGGTGGGACAATCATTTCAGAAAAGGCAAGGGGGCACCTCAGCAAAGCTCATAAAACAGGCCGCTTACTCCTCAGCCACATTTCCTGCTCCTTCGATCTCTTCTGAATAACTAAATATGAATACGCATGGCATCCAAATACACACCTACATAAATGTGGGTGGTTCCTTACTTTTTTTTTTTTTTTTTTTTTTTTGGTCTTTTCGAGACAGGGTCTCCCTGTAGCCCCAGCTGTCCTGGAACTCGTTCTGTAGACCAGGCTGGCCTTGAACTCACAAAGATCCGCCTGCCTCCGCCTCCCACCTGACTCTACTGAGAAATACACACCTCAATAAATGTGGGGGGTTCCTTACATTTTAATACAACTGACTCTACTGAGAAATTGTGTTTCACCCAGCCTAATCTTGTTACCTCAAAGGAAAATTTTTTCTCTTTGTTGTCAATTTTTATTACATATAATTAGTTTATGTGTGGTTTTGTATGTCTTTATGTTCTCATGTATGTCATGGTGCCCATGTGGAGGTCAGAGAACAACTTGTGGGAAGTATTCTCTCTGCCATGTGGTTCCCAGGGGCTAAACGAGTCATCTCACTTGGCACCAGGTGCTTTACCGGCTGAGCCATCACGATGGCTTAAAAAAGTCACTTTTATCTTAATGAGGTCTACCCTTGGAAAAACCTAACATGATTCCAAACTATATAGAAAAACCGTGGTCCAGAGGCAGCAAATAAAAAAAAAATGATGGCAGCATTAAATGTATAGGCTGTACTGATCTGTAGTCATGAGCCCTGAAAGGTATTAAAAGCACATAAGAAACAAAAGCATCCAACACAGAGTCTCAGAAGGGAATCAGAGGGGAAAATAGTAATAAAGCCAAAAGGGCTAGCACACTCAGTCTCACAGAGCTGAGATGGTGACTGTCTCAGCCTGCACACCTGATTCCTTTCTGGAAACAAAGAAACTGGTACAGACAGGACACACATATGTGTGCTGTGGCTTCTCTGCTCAGGCTCTTGATGTAGACAAATGGCCTGGTGTCAAACATAGACAAGACAGAACCCGTCCCACTGTGTGGAAGAAGCCCTTCCAGCGAAGCCCAAAGTCTCCCTTAGAGAAGAACCTGGCCTCACTCCCAACTTGCAGACAAATGGGCAATTAAGGTCACAAAGCTTAGAGCCCAGCCAGAGTCATCCCAGCCTGGAAAGTGTTCAAGGCAGGCATTCCATGTTGCCTACGAAAGCAATTTGTAAGCTGGGAGTGAGGTGAGGAGGGAGCCCAGCATTTTGGTCTCTAGAAAACATGATTCAACAAACTCCAGGAGAAGTTTTGTTGCTGACATTTGTATGTCTTGTAAACTTTTAGGAACCGCAATTGTTTTCATACTTTCCTGCTGAGACATCTTTTCATCTTTGTTTATTTTTAACAAGAGCTCCAGGTTAATTTTAAAAGCTTATTAAAAATATGAGAAAGTGGAGTTTTACTAAAAAAGAAATAAACCAGGAAGAATGAGTGGGTATAATGTGTTGTATTAAAAAAAAAAAGTAGAAATAAATGAGTCAGATTTAGCAAAACAGAACTACTTTAATAAAGCCTGCTCTAAGCTAGTAATACAAAAAAAAATAGCTTTAGATCCCAAGTGAGAGCCCCACTAGCCTCAGTTCAGCTATGAATAGCCAGTGCAGCCAATGGGCCAAGGCTAATCCCTACCCAAAATAGGGCTTATACTGTGGAATTGGAAGTCTCCCATGTCAACAAGGTCATGAATCAACCACTATTCCATGGAAACAGGACTGATGCTCCAGCTGGGATCCCTTCCCTACACCTTATCACTAAGTTAAGAAGCCAGAAAATTCTGGCCAATTCTAGTATTACAAATCCAGTCCAGTGGCTAGAGGCATGGCTCTGCTCTTCAGAGGACCTATGTTCAGTTCCCAGAACCTTCATCAGGCAGCACACATCTACCTGTAACTCCAGTTCCAGGGGATCTGATGTCTTCTTCTGGCCTCCAAAGGCACTTAGTGCACATAAATCATTTACATACATACATACACACACACACACACACACACACACACACACACACACACACACACATAACAAAAAATAACAAGAGAAATCTTAGCAATTCAGTCCAATGAAGGACAGCACTCCACCATCATAAGCAGTAGATGCAAACTCAAATCCTACTCTCCATGACCAACTACATCAACAGCTCAGGGCATTGCAATTGGCATGGAGGGAGAGGGTAAAGAGAGAAGGGCAGAGAATGCACAGTGAGAAGAGGTGCCCTTCCTTCTCAGTGTAAACCTGCTCTAGACCACTGTGTACGTACCAACTAGCTGGCGGTACAGGTGAAACAGACACAGGAAATGCTGAATTGTGTTACATGCATTATTGTGGAGCCTGGCTTCTTTCCCAGATAACCTAGAAGGTTGGTTTCACCCCAGAAACCTAGAAGGCCACCAGGAGATGGGAGCCCCTCCCACTGGCCATACTGAACATACTGAACGTCAGGCACCTGCGGCCCAACTCCCAGGGGAGTGTGGCTTGAAGAGTAGCATTCCTAAAGCTTATCCCTTCTGAGGCATGTCCACCCTGTCCTCTGGAGGTGTGGGTGGGGAGCACTACAGTTTTCCTGCCATAAAATTTAGCCATTCCAGAACACACATAGGCTTCCCCTCTGTCCTGCCCACCTCCTGGTCAAACAGCCCAACAAAAATATATAAGTGCTTAAAACCCCTTCAATAAATGAGTTTTGCTCACTGATTCAACTCCTGGGTCTTTGAATCGCCATCTCGGGTACCATCCTCTGCTCCCTCCCACTTTCCTCCTTGTGGCCCCCAGCAGTTTAGCCATGACCGAGCATGACTGCCATACCTAGAGCCAAGAGGCTGGTGACCTGGGAGGCAGGAACCTCACAACACAGAGGAAGCCAACAGTCTGTGAGTCTTTTGCCCACATGAATGTAAAGTACATTTCTGTGTGGAAACTAGAAGAGGGTGTCAATACCCTGGAACTAGAGTTACAGATGGTTATGAGCCACCATGTGGGTGCTGAGAACCAAACTTGTAAAGTATTCTTAACTGCTTAGCCATCTCTCAAGGCTCACATGTATTATTTTGTGAATTTGTTCACTTACCCTTTTTATATAGGTGTATAGTGGGTTAGGCAAAATGTGGTGCATGGGGTGTGGGGNGAAAAGGAACAGTTAAAAAGTGGCGGTTCAGACTTTCTCGTAGCAGAGGCTGAACTGCGGACTGGGGCACCGCCGTGCGCGGGAAAAGGAAAGTAAAGCTCGGTAAAGGGAACAGTTAAAGCCCAGAAAACCCCCCGGGAGGGGGGGGACAGTAAAGCTCCTCGGAGGGGGAACAAAAACAAAAACAAATGCTAAAAAATAAGTAAAGCCCAGATAAGGAAAGAATAGTTAAAGCCCAGAAAAGGAGGAATAGTTAACAGTTAAAGCCCAGTAAATGGGGACAATAAAGCTCCCCGGTAAATGGGGACAATAAGGAAAAAATAGTTAAAGCCCACAAAAGGAGAAACAGTTAAAGTCCAAAAAAGGAGAAACAGTTAAAGCCCAAAAAAGGAGAAACAGTTAAAGCCCGGAAAAGGGAGAACAGTTAAAAATCTCCTTACTAAAATAAAAAAGGGGGAGATGTGGAGAGCAGGTGTGGTGACAGTCCTAAGAAGGCACCCGAGACTTTAGCAAAGTTTTATGACTAACACCTGAGTCTTATGATTAACACCTGATTCCCTCCTACCTCTAAAGCCATGCTCACCGTTTGAGCTGTGCAGGTGCAACCTGTATACAAGATCAGGCCAGATGATACCTATAGACCAGCCACGCAACCTGGGCTGGGAAGGTGGATAAATAGAGGGGCTTTCTAGATAGAGGGACACAGACACACATAGACACTCTCTCTCCTTTCTAGTCAGAGAGAAGCTTGCTTGCCTGAGGAAGGAGAAGGCTTAGAGGGAAAGGCTTGGAGAAGGAGAAAAGATGTGCTTGCTGACAAGACCTGCCTGCCTGAATAATAAACAGCTTTGAGAAGAACGAGCAAGAGGTGCTTTGTTGCTGCGGCTTCATACAAGTGTCCCCTACAAGTGTACAAGTGTTTCATACAATGAGCCATCTCTCCAGCCCCTCAGACCCTGTATTTTTAAGAGGAAGATGGGCTGGGGATGTCATTCAGGTGGTAGAGTGCTTCCCTGGCCTGCACAAAACTCTGAATTCAATCCTCAGCACCACACCAAAACAACAAAACCAAAAATTGACCAATAAAAAATCATTCATTTGACACAATGCTTAACATGTTCAAAAAGCTTGGAGAAGCCAGGCATGGTGGCACACGCCTTTAATCCCAGCACACGGGAGGCAGAGGCAGGTGGATCTTTGTAAGTTCAAAGCCAGCCTGATCTACAAAGTGAGTTCCAGGATCCTGGGGCTACAGGGAGACCCTGTCTCGAAAAGACCCCAAAAAAAAAAAAAAAGGCATGGAGAGATGCTCAGTGTTTAAGAGCTGGTTCCCAGGTCCTACATGGCTGCATATAGCTGTCTATAACTCTAGTTCCAGGGCATGTGATGCTTTCTTCTGGTGTCTGTAGGCACCAGGCATGCACATGGTATACATATGCATATGTAGGCAACACACACATAAAATAATAAACTTTTTTTTTAGAAATCAAACAAAACAAAAGTGAGAGACACTAACCCTGCAAAGAGAAGGGAGTGAGGAAGAAGGCAAGCACACGGCACACTTATGTACATGCAGGCAAAATGCTATACATATAAAAAATGCCTGGAGAGATGGCTCAGTGGTCAAGAGAACTAGTTGCTCTTGCAGAGGACCCAGGTTCAGTTCCCAGAACCCACATGATAGGTAACAACTGTCCATAACTCCCATTCCAATGCCCTCTTCTGGCTTCCATGGGCATTGCATGACACAGGTGCACTTTCTTTTAGAGATTTTTTTCATTTTTATTTATCTATGTATATGAATTGTCCTAGTTTGTCTTCCATTGCTGTGACAAAACACTCTGACCAACACTGATTTGGGGAGGAAAGGGTTTATTCAGCTTACATCTCCTGGGTCACAGTTCATCACTTAGGGAGCCCAAGGCAGGAACTCAGGGCAGGAGCCTGGAGGCAGGAGCTGAAGCACAGGCCATGCAGGAATGCTGTCCACTGGCTTGCTCGCTCTGGCTCATGCCCAGCCTGCCTTCTTATACCATACATAACTACCTGCCCAGGTGGCACCACTCATTGTGGGCTGGGCCCTTCCACACTGCTCGACCATCAAGACAATACTCCACAGATGTGGCCACAGGCCAATCCAATGGAGTCAATTCCCCAGTTGAGGCTCCCTCAACCCAGGTGTGTCAAGTTGACACTAAANGTATGTGTATCAATGTCTGCATGCAGGTTTGTGCACCTGTGTCGTGCAATGCCGCGGAGGTCAGAAGAGGGTCTCGGATTCCCCTGGAACTGGAGTTCTCCTGGAATTGGAGTTTCAGACGGCTCTCAGCCGCCATGTGGGTGCTGGGGATCGAACCCGGGTCCTCTGTAAGAGCGGTCGGCGCTCTTAACCGCTAGGCCATCTCTCCAGCCCGACACAGGTGCACTTTCAAACATTATAGGCAATACACTTACACACATACAATAAAAGGAGGAGGAGGAAGAGGAGGAAGAGGAGGAGGAGGAGGAGGAGGAGGAGGAGGAGACTTTCTTCACTTTAGTGGAGACCTGATAAAGGGCTTTGCAAAGCATTTAAGTATCTGGTAGAGAAAAGCAGCCACAATGAGCCTGGTCCTGAGCCTGGCAGGAAAGTGGCAGTAACAGAATGTTCCAGATGAAGCCAGTCCTGCATGGTCTTGAAGCACTGTTGAGGATACTGAATCTTATTCTTGATGGAGGGTGTTAAGCAATGGAGTAATGTGATTAGATTTGTAAATTATCCTGGCTGATGGGTGAAGAAGAGATTGTAGAGGAGCCACTGTGGCCATGGAACAAGTTGGGGGCTTTTGAACCAATACAGGCCAAAGCAGAAATGGCTCGTCTGTCTTTGTGTGGAAATGGTGAGGGTAGTGAGAAAATCCGTGTCTATGAACACAAACCTGTGTTCACAGAGACAGACGGCAAACTCTAAAGTCGGAGAATGGAATTGTCCTATTAAATGGTGACACTCTGCTGGCAGCAGGGCCCAGATTTTTCCATTCTCAGCTAAAAGGAGTGAGGCCCCTTGAAAAGCAGCTGCTTCCAAGGCAGGGAAGAGAAAGTCCAAAATGAATCCAGAACAGCTTGTTCCTGAAAAGAAAGGACAATCAGAAAATGCCAAAGAAGCATAGTGTTGTATACCTTTAATCCTAGCACTCAGGAAGCAGAAGCAGGTGGATCTCTGAGTCTGAAGCTAGCCTGGTCTACACATTGAGTTATAGGCCAGTCATGCCTACATAGTGAGAGAGACTCTGTCTCAAACCCCCCCAAAAAAAAATAATAAACCCCAAATAAATCCCAGCACTTGGCAGGCAATACACTTATACACATAAAAATAAAAAAGTAAAAATTTTTTGTCTTTTTTTTTTTTTTTTGGTCTTTTTGAGACAGGATCTCCCTGCAGCCCCAGCTGTCCTGGAACTGACTTTGTAGATACCCGTACATTCTTTCTCTCTCTCTCTCTCTCTCTCTCTCTCTCTCTCTCTCTCACACACACACACACACACACACACACACACACACATGCAGGCAGGGGGAGAGACACACACACACTCAGGAGGCAAGGGCAGTAAGATTGATCCAAGTTCAAAGACAGCACCCTGATCTATACTATACAGTGAATTCTAGGGCAGCCAGAGAAATATGACACCAGGTCTCAAAAGACAAAACAAACATTACAAAAGAAAGGGTGATGGTGGCCAAAGAGATGTCTCACCAGTTAAGCATGTACACTGCTGGTGCAGAGGACCAGAGTTTGTGTCCAAGAGCCCATGTCAGGTAGCTCACAGTTGCTGCATCCAGGGAGGGCACCAGGGAGCTCCAGGCTGGTCAGAGCTACACCGTGAGACCCTGTCTGAAAACAACAGCAACAACAAAGCAAACACACAGACAGAAAGCAAGAGAAAGCTGAGCCTACACTCAAATGAGTCAGGAAAAATGTATACACACACATATATGATAAAGACTGAGTGAGAGAAAGCAATATGGCAAAAGGTTGACAGTGAATCTGGTAGAAGGGTAGGATATTCTGGGTACTTTTTCAGAAACACTTATGAAACTTTGATGAATCTAGGGCTTCTTTTCTTATTTTTGAAAGACAAGGTCTCTCTGTAGTCCCAGCTGGCATGGAACTCGCTATGCAGACCTCACATAGATCCTACCAAGTGCTGAGATTAAAGGTGTGTGCCACCACGCTTGGCTAAACTGAGTAATTTTTTTTTCTTACTAAATATAATATCACATTTCCTGATGCTACTATAGATATAGCTTGAACTTTATGTCCCTATTTTCCTAAGTTCTAAGATTTATGAGAAAGAATCTCTACTGCCTCTGCCTCCAGAGTGCTAAGATTTTTTTTTTGGCTCTTTTTCAAGACAGGGTCTCCCTGTAGTCCAAGCTGGCCTGGAACTCACTATGTAGACCACGCTGGCCTTGAACTCACAAAGATCTTCCTGCCTCTGTCTCCCGAGTGCTAGGATTAAAGGTGTGCTCCACCACACCGGGCTGCAAGTGCTAAGATTAAAGGTGTCCACCACCAGGCCTGGCTTAAAGATGGTTCTTAGCTGCCATGTGGGTGCTGGGAATCAAACCTGGGGCCTCTCCAAGAATCTCTTCTTTTTTTTTTAATCTCTTCTTTAAAAGTACATTAAAAAACCGGGCATGGTGGTATGGGCCTTTAATCCCAGCACTTGGGAGGTAGAAGTAGGCGGATCTCTGTGAGATCAAGGCCAGCCTGGTCTACAGAGTGAGCTCCAGGACAGCTGGCACTAAAAGGGAGAGACCCTGCCTCAAAAATACCAAAAAAAAAAAAAAAGTACATTAAAGCCAGGCCTGGTGGTGCACACCTTTAATCCCAGCACTCGGGAGGCAGGGGCAGGTGGATCTCTGTGAGTTCAAGGCCAGCCTGGTCTACAGAGCAAGCTCCAAGTCAGCTGAGACTAAAGGGAGACCCTGTCTCAAAAAGATAATAAAAAGAAAGTACATTAAACCATATATCAACTTACTCTGTAGCTTGGAAATATAAAGTCATATTTCTTTTTTTTAGGGTTTTTTTGTGTTTTTTTTTTTTTTTTTTTTTGGGTTATTTTTTTTTTTTTTTTTTTTTTTTTTTTTTTTTTTTTCTTTTTTGTTTTTTTTCCTTTTCGAGACAGGGTCTCCCTTTTAGTCCCAGCTGGCCTGGAGCTCGCTCTGTAGACCAGGCTGGCCTTGAACTCACAGAGATCCGCCTGCCTCTGCCTCCCTGAGTGCTGAGATCAAAGGCATGCCCTACCACGCCCAACAGAAAGTCATGTTTCTTTTTGTCTGCATGTAACAATCCTGTCAAAATGTGAATCCCAAACATGTTTTGGAATTAAGATATAGCTTATTTTCAGACTTTCATTTTGGTATATGTATGGAGTGTATACATGCATATTTTGCAGTAATATGAAATTAAAGGTAACAACAAAAAACTTGTTCAAAGAACTGACCAAGGGGCTGGAGAGATGGCTCAGCAGTAAATTAAGAATGCAGACTGCTCTTGCAGAGGACCCGGATTGGATTCCTAGCACCCACATGGTGGCTAAGAACCATCTTTAAGCTGGACTTGGTGGCAGACGCCTTTAATCCTATCACTTGGGAGGCAGAGGCAGGAGAATCTCTGTGAGTTCAAGGCCAGCCTGGTTTACAGAGTGAGTTCCAGGCCAGCTGGGGCTATAGGGAGACCCTGTCTCAAAAAGAAAAAAAAAAATAACTGACCAAAACAGTAAACTTCTATATTGAGAAAGTTAAAAAAGACTAAGAAAAAGATGTAAGACAGGACTTAACATGTGTGGTAGAATGCATATGCTCTGGTGGAGGGGAGCATGGATGGGGAAATGGGTCTAAATTTGAGGCAGGTGAATCTCTGTGAGTTTAAGGCCAGCCTGGTCTACATAGTGACCTCCAGGCCAGCTGGGACTAAAGGGAGAACCTGTCTCAAAAAAGACCCCCCCCAAAAAAAATTACCCAGTCTGACTTACATATAAAAATTTCTCGCTAGTATTCACAGATGAGGCCTTCCCAGAAAAACAAATGACCAAATGTCATTTGGGAAGGGCTTTTCTGACACAAGGCAGTCTCAATATGTACCCCTTACTAATATGTAGACCAGGCTGGCCTCAAACTCACAAAGATCTGCTTACCTCTGCCTCCCAGTTGCTAAGATTAATGTCCAACAACTTAAAGCTGCTTTTTTTGGGGGGGGGTTGTTGAGACAGGGTCTCGCTGTAACTCTAGCTGGTCTGGAACTTGCTATGTAGACAAGGCTGCCCTTGAACTCACAGAGATCTATCTGCCTCTGCCTCCCAAGTGCTGGTATTAAAGGCGTGTGCCACCACACCCAGTTTCAAAATAAGTTGTTTTTTTTTTTTGCTTTTCCAGACAGGGTCTCCCTGTAGCCCCAGCTGTCCTGGAACTCACTCTGTAGACCAGGCTGGCCTTGAACTCACAAAGATCCGCCTGCCTCTGCCTCCCAAGTACTAGGATTAAAGGCGTGCGCCACCACGCCTGGCTCAAAATAAGTTTTTTAAAAAAGGATGCTTAGGGCTGGAGAGATGGCCTAGCGGTTAAGAGCGCCGACTGCTCTTACAGAGGACCTGGGTTCGATCCCCAGCACCCACATGGCGGCCGAGAACCGTCTGAAACTCCAATTCCAGGAGAATTCCAGTTCCAGGGGAATCCGACACCCTCTTCTGACCTCTGCAGCATTGCACGACGCGGGTGCACAAACCTGCATGCAGACAGTACATTCGTACACATACAGAAATAAATAAAATTTAAAAAAATAAAAAATAAAAAAAAAAAATAAAAAAAAAATAAAATAAAATAAAAAAGGATGCTTAGTGGTAGAGTTCTTGCCTACCACATGGGAGGCCCTGGGTTTGATTTCCAGTACTCTAAAAACAAGCAAGCAGGCCAGAGAGAAGGCTCAGTGGGTAAAGACACTCACTGGCAAGCCTGATGACCTGAGTTTGATCCACTGACCCGTATGGTACAAGGAGAGAACCAACACCCATAAGTTGTCCCACATACACTGTGGCACACATTAGAACATACACACATATACACACATGCACAATGAATAAATATATTTTTTCATTTTTTTCTTTTTTAAAATTTTTTTAAAATTTATTTTTATTTTATTTTTTAAATTTTATTTATTTTTGTATGTGTATGAGTGTACTGTCTGCATGTAGGTCTGTGCACCCATGTCGTGCAATGCTGTGGAGGTCAGAAGTGAACACTTCTTAGGTTTCTTCTCAGACCACTCTAATTCCGCACTTGGGGAAGTCTCTGTCCGTGTCGTTCTCCATCTATTAGTGGGTCATTTGTTTTCTTTTTTTCCTTTGTTTTTTTGCAGTCGGTTTATATCTTCTATTCTGGATGATAATGCTTTCTCAGATGTATCTAGCAGTTAAGGTTTCCCTCCCACTCTGTGGGATTTCTTTCTTCATCCTTCTGGTATTCTTTTGATGTACACAGCTTGTGAGTTTACTAATGAGGTCCCATTGTCAATTGGTCGACCTTATTTCTTTGTGCAGCTGCTGTCTGATTAGAAGTCGCCTGGGGGGGGTCTTTTCCTCCTACGCCGTGTCTTGTATCGCGGCCCACTTTTTCTTCCCTATCAAAATCACCTTCAGAGTTTGGGGTTTTCACGTATGAAGGTTTTTGATCCATCCAGAGAGTTCACTTTTGTACAGGCGAGAGGTAGGGTTGAATTTCATTCTTCGACAAGTGGTGATCCAGTTTTTTGCCAACACCACTTGCAAAAGACGCTGTCTTTCCTCCAATGTGGCTTCTTGTCCCCCGGTCCAATAAAAGTGGCGGAAATTGATTGGCTTCAGATGTGGACTTTGATTTGTTCCATTGGTCAAACGGTCTGTTTTTGTGCCAGTGACCCGAAGGCCGTTTTTAGGACTATAGCCCTGGAGTAGTAGTTTGAAGTCTGGTAATAAAGCGATCCCCCCTTTGAAGCTCTTTTCACTCAGGTTTGTTTTGTCTAGTCTGGGTCTTTGTTTTTCCAATGAATTTAAGGAATTTTTAGTTTTTCCAAACCTGTGAAGAAAACTCTTGGGGATTTGGATTGGTATTGTGTTAATCTATACAAGAGTTTCGGTAAAAATGGATAGTTACAATGTTATTTTCGCCAATCCATGAGCATGGAAAGGTTTTCCATCTCTGATGTCTTCTTCAATTTTCTTGTAAAGGTTAAAATTTTTGTTGTAGAGATCTTTGGATACATTTGGTTAGGTTTGTTCCTAGGTATCGTATGTTTTTGAGCTATTGTGAGTGGGCAGGTCTCTTTGAATTCTTTCTCCAGTTTTTTGTTCTTGGTGTTGTGTAAAGAAAGGCCCATTGATTTTTTAAGGTTAATTTTGTATCCTGCCACTTTGCTGGAAGCTGTTAAATCATTTCTAAAGGGGTTGTCCCTCGTGGAGTTTTTTAGCATCCCTTAAGTAATAATCATATCATCAGCAAATATGTATAAATTGACTTCCTCTTTTCCAAATAGTAATACTTTAATAGCCTGTTGTCTTGCCTTAGATCCTAGCAAGTGTTTCCAAGCATATATTGAAAGATAGGAGTGGTGATAGGGGCAGCCCTTGCCGAGTTCAGACCTTTAAAGGGAATGTATTCTTCTGTCATTTCCTCATTAGGATGATATTGGCTGTGGGTTTATTCCTGTAATGGCTTTGATTCCATTGAGGGATGATCCGTCCAATCCAATTCTCTCTAGAACTTTAGCATGAAGGATGCTGGATTTTTGTCAAAGACGTTTTCATCTTTTTCAGCATGCAATTGATGAATGGTGTGTTTTGTCTTATATGATTCCATTTATGTGTTTGCTGCTGTTTATTGATTTTCGCTGTTGAACCATCCGTCCCTCTCTGGTATGAATCCAACTGGTCATGATGGATTATCTCCTCTATTAGATGTTAGCGTCTGTATGCGATTGCCATGCCTGTTTAGAATTTTGGCCATCTGTATTCAGTAGGGAGATGGTCTATATTCTCCTTTTTTAGGTAGTTGGATCTTTGCCTAGTTTTTGGTAGGAGAGTGATGCTGGCTTTCATAGAAGGAATTTAGTGGAGAAGTCCCTCTGATTGTATACTCTAAACAGTTTCAAAATAATGGTTTTTAAGGTCCTTTTTTTGAAATTTATTAAATAGAATTCTGCTGTGACCATCTGGGCCTGAACTTTTTTAGTTGGAGGCTTTTTATTACATCTCTAATTTCTTCATATGTTATGGGTCTTTTAAAGCTGCTGATCTCTTCTTGGCCGAGCTGTGGTGATTCCCCAGGATGTCAGATAGTCATCCATTTCGTCTAGTTTTTCAAACTTAGTAAATAGAGGTTCGTTGTAAGATCCCAGCATTTTCCTGGAGCGGTGCCGTGTCCCATTGTGGAGATTTCCTGTCACAGAGTGTTATTGATTTGGGAGTTGTGTACTTTATTTCTTTTGGTTAACTGACTAGAATTTGTCTATCTTGTTTTCTTTCAAGAACCAACTTTTGGCTTCAATTGATTTTTTGTATTGTTTTCTTCTTTGTTTGCTATTTCATTGATTTTCTGCTCTGATTTTTGTTATTTCTCCTGTCCTGTTTGCATTTAGGGTTCATCTTTTGTTGCCGATCTCAGTGCCCTTTAGCTGTATGGTTAGATCATTCCACTTGTGGTCTCTTTGGTTTCTAATGTAGGCCCAGGGCTATAAACTTCCCTCTTTAGGACCTTGCTTTTAAGGTATCCCATAGGTTTTGTTGTGTTGTAAATTTGCATTGCTATTTTCAGTTCAGAATGCCTTTTTATTTCTCTTCTTTATTCTTCCTTGACCCTCATTATCAAGAGTGTGTTGTGTAGTCTCCAAGTGTTCTTTCTTGTAGGCATGGAGAAGGGCTTGTCATGGGTGTTTGAAATTTGAGCTTTTATTGCACTGTGGTCTGACGAAATGCATGAAATTGATTTCAATCTTTTTGATTTGTAGAGGTTTCTTCTTTCTTCTTGTCCCAGTATGTGGTTCGATTTTGGAGAATGTTTCCATGAGGTGCTGAGTACAAAGTGTGTCTCTGGTATTAGGAGGGAATATTCAGTAGAGGTCGATGAGGTCCATTTGGGGGTATCATATCATTCAGATCAGATGTCTCTGTTATTCTTTGTCCTGTTCCCTATCCAAAGGACTCGTTGGCGTATTGAAATCTCCTACTAGGAGTGTACTGGGGTTAGTCCCTGTGAATTTGGTCCTGGAGAATTGTCTTTATAAAGTTTGGTGCAAACCAGAATTTGGGGCTATATATTCATAATTGTGAAATCTTCTTGGTGAATTGGTCCTTTGATGCAAATGAAAATGGCCTTCTTTGTCTCTCCATCGCTTCTGGTTTCGTTTACTTTGAAGTCTATTTTGTCTGTATTAAATAGTAACTCCTGCTTACTTTATGGTACCATTTGCGGTGGAATTTTTTGTTCCATCCTTGCAACTTTAAGGTGTGCTGTCCCTTGAAGGTAATATGTTTGTGCTTGTTAGACAGCAATATCGACGGTTCGGTTTCCATCCAATCTCCCATCCTAATGTCTTTGAGTGGGGAGATTTAGAGTCCATTAATATTGAAAGTTATGACTGATAGGTTTGTATTGCTTCTTTTTGCCTTATTAACCATTTGGGGTTTGGGTTTAAGTTGTGTCCTCTGCTGCAGTTATGCTTTTAATTGATTTCTCTTTCTAGGTGCCGGGGGTTGGTTGCTCCTTTCTTCTTCTGTTCTTTGAATGCTTTCAACTATTCTCTGAAGGTTTGTTTTCCGACATGTATTCTTTTTTTTTTTTCCTCTGAATATTTATTTGTTTATTTATTTATTTTTTTTGTTATTGATTCTTTGGTGCATTTCATACAATCATTTTTCACTTCAGTTCCAAAGCAATAGTAAGTGGGGTCGGGAGGGAACCCCGGTCTCCTTCCCCCCACTTGGGTGCTCTCTGTCCGGCTCTGGGTGGTGGGGGCGAGGGGGGGGTGGGTTGGGGGGGGTGGAGTGGGTGGGAAGGGGGTTGGGGGGGTGTGGGCGGGTGGGGGGGTGGGCACAGCGCATGGAGGGGGAACATTCTGCCATAACTTTTCTGCATCTTTTCTGGGTTTTTTTGTTTTTGTTTTGTTTCATTTCTTTTTTTTTTTTTTTGTTTTTTATTTTCTTTCAAGTTGTTTATGTCATGGAAGGTTTTTCTCTCCCTTCAACTATAATTGACAGTTTTTCTGGGTAGTAGTGACGTGGGTGGGCATCTATTGTCCCTTAACACTGGAATGCTTTGCCCCATGTTATTCTTGCTTTCATGGTTTTGGCCTAGAAGTCCAGTTTAATGCTGATAGGGTTTCCCTTATAGGTCACTTTTTTGTGTTTCTCCCTTGTGGCTTTAAGGATTTTTGTTTTTATTGTGATT
>VZQC01014578.1:4094194-4115020 GCA_009823505.1 Rhizomys pruinosus | reverse complement strand
TTTTAACTTTTCCCCCTTTTCCCGGCTTTAACTGTTCCCCCTTACCGGGCTTTAACTGTTCCCCCTTTTCTGGGCTTTACTTATTTTTCCCTTATTGTCCCCTACTTTTTGGGGGAGCCTTCTTATTGTCCCCATTTTCGGGGAGCTTTCCTTATTGTCCCCATTTACCGGGGGACGCTTTTCCTTATTGTCCCCCATTTTACCAGGGAGCTTTCCTTATTGGCCCCTTTACCCGGGAGCCTTCCCCCCTTTACTGGGCTTTTTAACTGTTCCCCCCTTTTCCGGGCTTTAACAGTTCCCCCTTTTCCGGGCTTTAACTGTTCCCTTTTCTGGGCTTTACGTTCCCCCCTTTCTGGGCCTAAACTGTCCCCTTTTTCTGGCTTTACTTATTTTTTTTTAGTATTGCTTTTGCTCCTTACTTATTTTTTAGTATTTGCTTTTGTTTTTTCCCCCTCCGAGGCGCTTACTGTCCCCTCACGGGGGGGGTTTTTCTGGGCTTTACCTGTTTCCTTTTACGGGCTTTAACTGTTCCCTTTCCCGTGCACGGCGGTGTCCCCTACCGTCCCCCAGTCCCTAGTTCAGCCTCTGCTACGAGAAAGTCCAAACTGCCGCTTCGGCAGGGCTGCTCCCCCTCCTCGCCTACAGGTGTCAGGAGAAAGCCCGAACCACCGCTTCGGCGGCTGCTCCGCCTCCTCGCCTGCAGGCTGTCTAGCCCACGGTGGTGCCCCAGTTCCCAATAAACCGCCGCTTCGGCAGGGCTGCTCCGCCTCCTCGCCTGCAGGCTGCTGGCCACCGACTTCATCTCCTGCGCGCCCCGCACTTACGCATCTTCTGTGCGCCCCGCACTTCCTCCGCATCTCCTGCGCGCCCCGTGCTTCCTGCGCCAAGTTTCAGTCGAATGGCTGGTTTTTTTCTCTGGGTCTGTCCAATCGGTGCCTGGGCCAGCTCGGCGGGTTCTTTCTGGCTACGCCGAGCCCGCGGCACCGAGGCCCCTTTAAGAAATTTTCAGTTCCTCAGTCTATGGAAGTAAGTAGGCTCCTTTGTCGAAGCCTCCGCAGCTCCATTGAAATCTCCGCAGCTCTCTCAGCCTTGCCGAAGTCTCTGCGTTCTCAAAGTCCCAAACGTTTGCATAATCAAGTCTCACCCAAATGTACAGGTACCTTACACTGCGGTTGTTATCCAGCTTGAGCCTCTTTTATGCTGCACTCGCTCAAGGCCCCTCGCGGCTGTCTTCCTCGCTGCTGCTAAAGTTCCGGGGGCTCTGGTCTGAGCGTGGCCATTGCTCCGCCTTCCCCAGACGGGCCGCCACTTGTATGAAAACACTTGCACACTCATAGGGGACACTTGTACACTTGCAGGGGACACTTGCATGAAACACTTATATGAAGCCGCAACAACAAAGCACCTCTCACTCATCTTCTCAAAGAGGTTTATTACTCAGGCAGGCAGGTCTTGTCAGAACACTTTATTCAAGCACATCTTTTCTCCGTCTCCAAGCTTCTCCCTCTAAGCCTTCTCCTTCCTCAGGCAAGCAAGCTTATCTCTCAGACTAGAAAGGAGAGAGAGTGTATCCCTCTATCTAGAAAGTTCCTCCATTTATCCACCTTCCCAGCCCAGGTTGCGTGGCCCCAGTCTATTTGTTACTTCAATCTGCTGATCTTGTCTACAGGGGCCACCTGCACAGCTCAATACGTGAGTGAGATTGGCTTACTAGAGGTAGGAGGGAATCATGTGTTGATCATAAGACTCAGTTGTTAGTCATAAAACTTTGCTTAAAGTCTCGGGTGCCTTCTTTTTTTTTTTTTTTTTTTTTAATTTTATTATTTCCCATATGTGTATGAATATATTGTCTGCATGCAGGTTTGTGGGTTTGTGCACCCGTGACGTTGCAACCCGCGGAGGGTTCCGAAGGTCAAGAAGAGGGTTTCGGACTCCCTGGAAACTGGAGTTCTCCTGGAACATGGAATTGGAGTTTTCAGCCGGTTCTCGCCGCCATGTGGGTGCTGGGGGAGAACCGGGTCGGGTCCTCTGCAAGATGCGGTCGCAGGCAATCCCAACAACGCTTTCGGCCATTGCTCCAGCCCCTTCGGGTTGCCTTCTTAGGACTGTTACCACACCTGCTCTCCACAGACATTAAGCCGCCATGTGGGTGATAGAAAATTGAAACCAGGTCCTTGCAAGATTCAGCCAGTGATTCTTAACCGCTGAGCCATTTCTCCAGCCCCTGTTTTTTTTTTTTTTTTTATTTATTATTATATTAATATATTCTATATATATATGTGTGGTGTATGAGTTTTTTGTATGCATGTACTAGGTACATTATGTGCATCCAATGCCCACAGCGGCCAGAAGCGTGGTGGCATAAATACTGATCCCCTGGAATGGGGGTTACAGATTGTTGTTATATTATAGCCTCATATGGTGCTAGGAACTGAACCTTGGGAACTCTGGAAGAAATTGCTCCTACCACTGAGTCATCTTCTAGCACCCCTTTCGTTCCTCTAAACAATTCTATTTATTGTAAACTATGACAAGGGCCGCGGGTGGCCGTGGTGGCGCACATCCTTTAAATCCTAGCACTTGTGAGGAGCAAGGCAGGCGTGATCTTTTGGAGTTCAAGGCTAGCCTGCGTCTACAGACGAGTTCAGGACAGCTGGGCTTACCAGGAGACCCTGTCTCGACAAGACTCAAAAAAAAAAAAAAAAAAAGGCTCAGGGGGAGATGAGGCCTAGCGGTTAAGAAGCACCGACTGCTCTTGCAAGAGGACCGGTTCGCCCAGCACCCAACAAGTAGGCGGCTGGATAAACCGTCCTGAAATCAATTCCAGGAGAACTTCAGTTCCAGGGAGGAATCCGAGACCCTCTCAACATCACTAATCATTAAGGAAATGCAAATGAAAACCACTTTAAGATATCATCTTACTCCAATAAGACTGGCTAGGATCAAGAAAACAAATGATACCAAGTGCTGGAGAGGTTGTGGGGAAAGGGGAACACTCATCCACTGCTGGTGGGAATGTAAACTCGTACAGCCACTATGGAAAGCAGTATGGAGAACCCTTGGAAGACTTGGAATGAACTTGCCGCCCCACCCAGCCATACCACTCCTGGGCATGTACCCTCAAGACTCATCCCACCACAGAGATACATGCATGGCCATTTTTATTGCAGCTCTCTTCACAATAGCAAGGAGCTGGAACCAACCTAAATGCCCCTCAACTGACGAGTGGATAGAGAAAATGTGGCACATCTACACAATGGAGTTCTATGCAGCAGTAAAGAAAGAGGACAACACAAGCTTTGCAGGAAAATGGCTGGAGCTAGAGGACATCATGTTGAGTGAAGTAACACAGTCCCAGAAAAACAAATGAAGTATGGTATCCCTCATCTGTGGATGCTAGTGCCAATTACCTAGTTGTAAGTATTTCTTGTGTAGGGCCCCCTGAGCTTTTGTCCAAAGCAGTTGTGTGTAATGCCTATTGGAAACAACAACAACAACAACAACAACAACAGAAAGGACTGCATCAAAGAACTGACTGAAACAGTGAACTTCTGCTCAAAACAGTCAACTTCCTCATGGAGAATATTGAGAAAGACTGAGAAAGAGATGAAAAGCATGTGTGGCAGAATGCATGAGCTCTGGCAAGGTGGGGGAATGGGTGGGAACACGGGTCTAGATTTGTTAAAAAAATAAAAATAAATTTATGTGAAAAAGAAAAGGAAAAGAACCTATTTGGAGGATGTAAGTGTCTTAAGCCCTCATACTTAGTAAAATCTTATTCTGAAACACCTAATCAGAAATATAAATTATTTTAGTGGTATAACTTGGGTACTCTTAAAAAAAAGGCTTTCCAAACTCTCGTCCAGCACTCTGGAGACAAAGGCATGTGGATATCCTGGTCTGGTTCGGGTGGAGAACTGATGCCAGAATGGCCTGGCCCAGCTCTGTTTCTTGCCTCCAGGTGGGAGAGCCGCCCCTCCTGGGTAGCTAAGGGGCTGTATTGTGTTTCCTATCTGTTTCTCTCACCCCCTTCCTCCTTTTAGGAAGCAAACATACCTCCCTGGGTTTGAACTGGTGTCCTCCAGTTCTGGCCACTCCTGGAAGTTCCTCTGCTAGGTGTGGTTGGCCACACCTTTAATCCTAGCATGGCTTTAATCCTAGCACAGCCAAGGTCTTTAGGTATAGAGATCATTACTGTAGAATTTCTGAGTCAGAAACAAATAACTGACCTAATTTAATCCTAAATTAAAAATGGGAAATTTGCCTCACAGCTAGACCTCAGTACTGTATAAAATTGTGAAGATTAAAGTGTTGTTATTTTGACTGATATAAACTTAAGGAGTCATATTTTACTATGATTTAAGTTTTCATCTCTAGAGTTTTCATCAAGGTGCTGATGGAGCTGTTTACAAGTAAACTCATGTGAGCTAACACTGCTAAATTACACTATGGTGCTTGGTCCTTATATTTTATTTATTTTTTTATTTTAATTTTTTTTTAATTTCTGTATGTGTATGAATGTACTGTCTGCATGCAAGTCTGTGCACCCGTGTCGTGCAGTGCCTCGGAGGTCAGAAGAGGGTCTCAGATTCCCCTGGAACTGGAGTTCTCTGGAATTGGAGTTTCAAACGGTTCTCGGCCGCCATGTGGGTGCTGGGGATCAAACCCGGGTCCTCTGCAAGAGCGGCGGCGCTCTTAACTGCTAGGCCATCTCTCCAGCCCCGGTCCTTATATTTTAAGTTAAATTTTACGGAATAATCACTTCCGTTCTAGGGTGCAATTTATTTCCACACATTACACATGTGGGGACATTTGCCAGGCCTAGGTAAAATACCTCTAAGCACTCAAAGAAAATTGGTCATTCAAAACCTGCTCCCAAGCTGGCATGAACATCTCACAATTTATACTAGTGTATTTGAGATAACTGTCCCATCTCGTTACATGGGAAATAAATGTTAATTACTTAGTAAATCTGCACAATTAAGGGTTAATCTTTTTATAAATGCTATGTCTCAAGGTAATAAAAGGATATAAAAAGTTGAAAATGTGAAAAGGTATTTTTAGTAAGGATTTATGTGAAGAAGATGAAATACAAAAGTGATAAAAGTCTGAGGAGGTTTGTTGTGACAGGTAAAAAGGAAACTATATAAACTTAAAGTTGTAAGGTTCAGTCAACTAGTTTAAAAATCAAAATGTTAATCTAGTCAAGGTTTAAGAGTGTTCAGCTTTTTGTCCAACATTTATATGCATATCACATGGCACTTCAAGGTATAGAAAAATGATAAGACACCTGTATTAAATTTAAAAAATATATATTAAAGCCAGGCATGGTGGTGCACGCCTTTAATCCTAGCACTTGGGAGGCAGAGGCAGGCAGATCTTTGTGAGTTCAAGGCCAGCCTGGTCTACAGAGTGAGTTCCAGAACAGCCAGAGCTACAGAGAGACCCTGTCTCGAAAAGACCAAAAACAAAACAAAACAAAACAAAAAAAAAAGGGAGTGGGAGACTGGCAAGATGGCTCACAAAATANCAAAAAAAAAAAAAAAGGATTTAAAAAGGATTTAAAAACAAATGTATGGGACTGGAGAGATGGCTTGATGGCTCAGCAGTTAAGAGCACTGGTGACTCTTGCAAGAACCTGAGCTTGGTTCCCAGCACCCACATGGTGCCCTAACAACCACCCATAACTCTAGTTTCAGGGGATCCCCCACCCTCTTGTGTCCTCCTCAGGTACTGCATGACATGGCTCCACTTATGCACACACGCAGGTATAATACTCATACACATAAAATAATAAAAATAAATAAAAATCTCTTAGAAAGTCAGGGGCTTGTGAGATGGTTCATCAGGTAGGGTTGCTTGCCATCAAGGCTGGCTATCTGTATTCTATACCACAGAACCCACATTGTGAAAGGAGAGAACCCAGGTCCTCTACAAAGGACAGCCAGTACTTTTTTTTTCACCAATGTTTTATTGAAGCTCTGTTCATTTCATACAAGATTACATTACAAATCAAATCTAGACCCGTGTCCCCCTCCCTGCCTCTCCACCCCACCAGAGCTCATGCATTCTGCCAAACATGTTTTTCCATTTTTCTCATTCTCTCTCAAAATTCTTGATGCAGAAGTTTGTTTCTCACAGTTCACCATTTCAGTCAGTACTTTGATTCAGTCTTTTCTGTTATTCCTTCCAATATGCATCACTCCAAAATATGCACATATGCATGCCACATATATCATAGGTTTTAGCATCTTCAGCTTATGATTTTTTTTTTAATTAGGCTGAAAGATGTCATGTTTGAATTCTCCTTGGCAAGCCCAAACTACCATCAGTTCTGTCCTGTGTTCCACACTGGGGTTTTCCCTTCCCATGGTCACCAAATGAGGTCCAGTAAGCACTGCATCCTGTCTTGATCTCCCTGTACTGGTCTCCATGATACAGCCTGGGTAGTCCAACAATGGCAGTCTGTACTCTGAAGAGGCAGAAACCCCAGTAGCAGCTCATTCCACAAGTTGGCTGTCTCAGCAGTCCCTATCCAGCACTGAAGGTTTGGAGGATTCTTGGAGAGACATGAGTCTCCAGTCCATATTGGAAAGTTGAAAAGCTGTGTCTTCTCACATCTTTGAAGGATGGCAAAAGCAGTGGCAGCCACAGGGTAGCTGCACTTGCCAGTAAGACAGGCATAACTACTGTGCTCTTTTATTTTTTTACTTTTTTAAAATATATTTTTAATTTTATTTATTTTTATATGTGTATGAATGTACTATATGCATGTAGGTTTGTGCACCTGTGTCGTACAATGCTGCGGAGGTCAGAAGAGGGCGTCAGATTCCCCTGGAACTGGAGTTAAAGACGGTTTTCAGCTGCCATGTGGGTGCTAGGGATGGAACCCCGGTCCTCTGCAAGAGCAGTTGGTACTCTTAACCACTAGGCTATCTCTCCAGCCCCCCTTTTTTTTTACTTTCTGTCTTTTTCTAAGATCTCAAGTTTTATACCTGAAGTACAATTTCTCAGGACTTACTATTTATTTATTTCTGGTTATACTTTTCCTCTTGGATATTTAAGGCCACACAATCAGCTCAGATTAACCAAGGTTTTTGTTTTCTCAAGGTCAGTTAAGGATCCAGTCCTCAAGGGTCACTCAGGTATTTTGTTTTGTTTTGTGGGGGGAAGCCCCTGGCTCCTTTTGGCTTTTCAATCACCAGTTCCATCCATTCGAGGACAAAGTTAGGTCTTGCTAGACCGGGCTTCCCTTTTTGAAGCATGAGCAGGCTTTCTTCTTTATAGACTGGACACTGGCTGAAGTCCCATTAGTGGGCCAGTACTCTTAACCACTGAACCATTTCTCTAGCCCCATGACTTACTTACTTACTTTATTTATTTATTGGTCTTTTTGAGACAGGGTCTCCCTGTAGCTCCAGCTGTCCTGGCACTCGCTCTGTAGACCAGGCTGGCCTTGAATTCACAGAGATCTGCCTGCCTCTGCCTCCCAAGTGCTAGGATTAAAGGTATGTGCCACCTCAGTATGACTTTACTATTTATTTATTTATTTATTTATTTATTTTTTGGTCTTTTTGAGACAGGGTCTCCCTGTAGTCCCAGCTGTTCTGGAACTCACTCTGTAGACCAGGCTGGCCTTGAACTCACAAAGATCCGCCTGCCTCTGCCTCCCAAGTGCTAGGATTAAAGGCGTGGTGGCTGACTTTACTTTTTAAATATATATTTTTTTCTTATTTGTTTCTTTTATGTGTATGAATGTACTGTCTGCATGCAGGTCTGTGCACCTGTGTCGTGCAATGCTGCAGAGGTCAGAAGAGGGCATCAAATTCCCATGGAACTGGCATCAAAGACGGTTCTCAGCCTCCATGTGGGTGCTGGGAATTGAACCCGGGTCCTCTGCAAGAGCAGTCAGCCCTCTTAACTGCTAGGTCATCTCTCCAGCCCTGACTTTACTTTTTAAGCCTGTAGAATTATCTATATGTTGGAGGGCCTTCTTTTTTTATTTATTTCTGTATGTATATGAGTGTACTGTCTGCATGTAGGTTTGTGCACCCGTGTTGTGCAATGCCTCGGAGGTCAGAAGAGGGTGTCGGATTCACCTTAACTGGAGTTAAAGACAGTTCTCAGCCACCATGTGGGTGCTGGGGATCGAACCCAGGTCCTCTGCAAGAGCAGTCGGTGCTTTTTAACCACTAGGCCATCTCTCCAGCCCCTGGAGAGCTTTTTTTTTTTTTTTTTTGATCTTTTCGAGACAGGGTCTCCCTGTAACCCCAGCTGTCCTGGAACTCTGTAGACCAGGCTAGCCTTGAACTCACAAAGATCCACCTGCCTCTGCTTCCCAAGTGCTAGGATTAAAGGCGTGCGCCACCACGCCAGGTATGGAGAGCTTTCTTAAATCCCCCCCCTTTTTTTTTTGATCTTTTTGAGACAGGGTCTCCCTGTAGCCCCAGCTGTCCTGGAACTCACATTGTAGACCAGGCTGGCCTGCACATTTTAAATGATGAAGGTTTCGGGCTGGAGAGTTGGCCTAGCGGTTAGGAGTGCCAACCGCTCTTACAGAGGACCCGGGTTCGATCCCCAGCACCCACATGGTGGCCGAGAACTGTCTGACACTCCAATTCCAGGAGAACTCCAGTTCCAGGGGAATCTGACACCCTCTTCTGACCTCTGCGGCATTGCATGACACGGGTGCACAATCCTGCATGCAGACAGTACATTCACACACATTCAGAAATAAATAAAATTAAAAAAAAATTTAAATGATGAAGGTTTCAAGTAAATGATGAGCCCGCCCCAACCTGACTCTTGGAAGTCTTTCAATGTCCCCATCACTGCTGATCTGCCCTGTTCATAGACATCCCTTTCTGTGGCATCCACTTATGTCTGGAAATGGCCCTGGATGCACAGAAGTTTACCCCTATCTTCTCTTCGGCATAGGAAAGGAGGAGAAAGCCTACTTCCAGTGTTCAGAGAGAGTTGCTGCTGTTCAGTAGAATCCAGCATCACACCCCACTCCTAGCCCTGGGAATTTGAAGCCTTCGGGGAGCTGAATGCATCCTTGTTTGATGTCTTCTTTGAACTTAACCCTTAGATGCATAGGAGTCATAAAACACCCAGACTGCCTGGCATCATAAATTGGATTTGCCCTCCAAACCCCAATTTACTTTTTTTTTTTTTTTTTTTTTTTTTTTTTTTAGACAGGGTCTCCCTATAGCCCCAGCTGTCCTGGAACTCACTCTGTAGACCAGGCTGGCCTTGAACTCACAAAGATCCACCTGCCTCTGCCTCCCAAGTGCTAGGATTAAAGGCGTGTGCCACCATGCCCGGCAAAACCCCAATTTACATTATGCCAGGACACCAGGGTTACAAACAGGAAGAGATTCATCCCAAGTCACACAGTGGGTAAGAATCCAGTGCTCTTAGCTCCCAGGAGGGCCTGATCCTCATGGCCTCCTCCACCTGGCCTTGCCTTTTCTCTATTCAACCCAGGGATCAAGTCTAGAGCTCATCACTCAAGAAGGCCAGACAGTTGAATTTCAAGTCCCACCTCACTCCAAAACTGTCCTTACCTTTGGATAGTGCCCATTCTACTTAACTGAATAGAGCAACTGGCTGGTGAGATGGCTTAGCAACTGTCTTGTTGTCCTCTGACCTCCACAACTACACCATGGCATGTATCTACACGCACACACACACACTGAATAAATAATCAAATCATTAAAAATAATAGAATAAATGGCCGGGCATGGTGGCGCACACCTTTAATCCTAGCACTTGGGAGGCAGAGGCAGGTGGATCATTGTGAGTTCAAGGCCAGCCTGGTCTACAGAGTGAGTTCCAGGACAGCTGGGACTACAGGGAGATCCTGTCTCAAGAAGACCAAAAAACAAAAATAATAGAATAATAATCATAGTTCCTCACACTATGTGAGCACTTATTATGTGTTATGTTAAGTGCTATGGGAGTGGAGGGAAAGCTCAGCAGTTAAGAGCTGGCTGCTCTTGCAGAGGACCTGGGTTCAATTCCCAGCACCCACATGGTGGCTAACAACTCTCCATAACTCCAATTCCAGGGGATCCCACACCTCTTCTGTCATCCATGGGCATTGCATGACATGGGTGCACCTACCTATATGCATGCAATATACTCATACACATAAAAGAAAAAGAATAAATCTTTAAAAAATAAAGTACTGGGGCTGGCGAGATGGCCTAGTGGTTAAAGAGCACCGACTGCTGTTGCAGAGGACCCGGGTTTGATCCCCAGCACCCACATGGCAGCTGAGAACCATCTTTAACTCCAGTTCTAGGGGAATCTGACACCTTCTTCTGACCTCCAAGGCATTGCACCACATGGGTGCACAAACCTACAGGCAGACAGTACATTCATATACATAAAAATAAATAAAATTGGGGCTGGAGAGATGGCCTAGCGGTTAAAAGCACCGACTGCTCTTGCAGAGGACATGGGTTCGATCCCCAGCACCCACAAGGCGGCTGAGAACCATCTTTAACTCCAGTTCCAGGGGAATCTGATGCCCTCTTCTGACCTCCATGGCATTGCACGACACGGGTGCACAAACCTGCATGCAGACAGTACATTCATACACATACAAAAATAAATAAAATTTTTAAAAAGTTTTAAAAAATAAATAAATAAATAAAATTAAAAAAATAAATTACTATGTTAAAGTCCTGTGCAGACAGTATTAACTCATTAAACTTAAAATTTATAAAAGTGGACTGGAGGGCTGGAGAGATGGCCTAGCGTTTAAGAGCGCCGACCGCTCTTGCAGAGGACCCGGGTTCGATCCCCAGCACCCACATGGCGGCTGAGAACCGTCTGAAACTCCAATTCCAGGAGAACTCCAGTTCCAGGGGAATCCGACACCCACTTCTGACCTCCGCGGCATTGCAGGACATGGGTGAACAGACTTGCATGTAGACAATACATTCGTACACATACAGAAATAAATAAAAATTAATTAAAAAAATTAAAAAAAAAAAAGTGGACTGGAAAAAAAATAAAATAAAAGTGGGCTGGAAAGGGCTGGAGAGATAGCCTAGCGGTTAAGAGCACCAACTGCTCTTACAGAGGACCGGGGTTCAATCCACAGCACCCACATGGCGGCTGAGAACCGTCTTTAACTCCAGTTCCAGGGGAATCCGACACCCTCTTTTGACCTCCACAGCATTGCATGACACGGGTGCACAAACCTGCATGCAGACAGTACATTCATACACATAGAAAATAAATAAAAATAAAATAAAAAAGTGGGCTGGAGAGATGGCCTAGTAGTTAAGAGTGCCGACTGCTCTTGCAGAGGACTCGTGTTCGATCCCCAGCACCCACATGGTGGCTGAGAACCGTTTGTAACTCGAATTCCAGGAGAACTCCAGTTCCAGGGGAAACCAACACCCTCTTCTGACCTCCGCAGCATTGCACGACATGGGTGCAGAAACTTACATGCAGACAGTACATTCATACACATAAAAAATAAATAAAAATTTTTTTTAAAGTTCATAAAACTTTGATGTGGCTATAATTATCATTTCCATTTAGATGAGGAAGCTAAGTCCTATACAGTCCTATATGAGTCCAGCAACACACCCACAGGTACACAATGAAAATTTACCTGACAGAATTTAACCCATAGGATAAGCTTCCTCTTCACACATGAGACACAGGCAACAAAATGCAAGGAACATTTATTAAGAAACTACAACATGCAGAACACTGGGCTAGATCTTACCAGGGTAAGGGGTTCCTGAATTCAGCCCCACTGGGGAGGAATCCCATTGGGGATCCATGCCCTGAAAGAGGCTTCTTGAGGTATGGTGGCATAGGCCTTTAATTCCAGTCCTTGGGAAGCAGAGGCAGGCAGATCTCTGTCAGTTCAAGACCAGCATGGTCTACATAGCAAGTCCAGGCCCGCCAAGATTACATAGCGAGACCCTGTCTCAAAAAATCAAAACAAGAAAGGCTTCTTGAACAAGCATCTGAGAGAGGCTTCCAAGGATATATAGGACTCCACCAGATAGATAGTTGTGGGGAAGAGGTGACTCAAGAAGAGCTAATCAGGAGACAGCAAGAGTAAAAGCAAGGCATCACCAGCTATGGTGAGACAGCTGCGGGAGAACAGGCTTGAAAGCTAAGTAGAAGCCATACCATGGAAGACTGACAATAAACCCATAAGGATGGATGGAGTGCCCCATGACTGCAAACACTGAGGGGATGGAGATAGATCAGGAGTTCAAAGTCATCCTTGGTTATATAGCCAGTTCAAGTAGTTTGAGGCCAGTCTGGGATACATTCTGGATCAGAGAGAGAAGGGGGAGAGGGAAAGATGGAGGGAGGGAAGCCATTGAAGTCTTTGAGCCCAAGTCAACGTTATTATAAGGTTTGGCCAGGGAGCTTCCAGAAACACCTGCTAGGATGCTGTGAGTCAGAACCATCTGGTTTCCTGCAGCCTTGATATTGATGGTATAGCACAGCCGGGCACCAGAACTGAGTCCCTAGGGCATTTGCTATCACAGCCTATGGAATTCAGTTCTCAGAGCCAGGTGGCCAATGGCCTCTGAGTTGGGATGCTGCCCTCCTGGGCTCTCTTCAGTGTATATTTTTTTTACATTTACTTAGTGTGTGTGTGTGTGTGTGTGTGTGTTTACATGTGTGTGGGCATGAACATGCCAGTGTTTGTGTGGAGGTCAGAGGACAGCTTGTGGGAGTCAGTTCTCTCCTTCTGTCACATGGGTGCGGAGTCGTCAGGCTTGGCGGTAAGTGCTTTTCCCCCCAAGCCATCTCACTAGCCCCTCTTCTTTTTTTTTTTTTTTTTCTTTTTTTAAATTAATTTTTATTGATGCTTTGTGCATTTCATACATTTTTTCCAATTCAGTTCAGGCTTATTTCCCTTTCCTCCCCCATTCCCACCCCAATCCCAGATCATTGCATCTGCCATAACTGTCCTCTCTTTCTTCAGTTTTTTTTTTTTTTTTTCATTTTTAGCTATAAGTGATAATCCATGAGTACAAGCATCCTTCATGCAAAACCCATCTGCAGGCTGTTGTGCCCAACACCTACAGCCCCCACCATCCAGTGGGGGTGACAGGTTGTTTGTTCAATCAAGTTGTATCAAATGAGTGTCCAGGACTACACTGCTGCAGTTTCACCATTCACCCCAATTGCAGCTCCTTACATTTACCACGCCCCTCTTCCGCAGGTTGTTCCCGTAGCTTAGAAAAGGGCACAGGTGGAGAGAGGTAAAACAGTCCACTCTCTCTGGAGCTGTTTACCTGGATCTGGTCAATTCTGTGCTGTTTCCTTCATGGGCTGACAGTTGTCCAGGAATAACCTTTCGATCCTACTGGCCTGGCGCGTTATGGCGTCTCCCCTGCGACCACTAGCCCCTCTTCTATAAATTTTTCCCAAAATGAATGAATGGAACCTGGGATCTCCAGACACTTCCTACCCCCTCAGGGGTGGTGTGGGAAATCCAGCTTGAATTTCGGGCTGGATTTCCAAGGAGCACCACATGGCCAAGAGTCTGGCTCCTCCCCAGGGAGGAGCAAGCCGAATGACTTAGGTGTGCAATGCTGGGTGCAGCAAGGTGTGCAGAGGCGTGGAGTTGGGGGCTCATGATTGGTCCTGGGAACTGATGTCATTTGGTTTATAAAAGCAAGCTGTAGCACTGGGGAGGCAGAGGCAGGCAGATCTTTGTGAGTTCAAGTCCACCTGGTCACAGATGAGTTCCCTACTAGGGTGAACCCTGTCTCAAAAAAAAAAAAAAGACAAAAAAAAAAAAAAAAAGCAAGCTGTGGCAACCAGTAAATCCAATTCCATATTAACATCATCACGTAGTTCCAGGCCGATATTTTTTATTAATTATTGTGCACATACAGGCTAATGTAGGCCTGGGTTTCATTCAGGTGGCCAGTGGGCTGGAAAAAGGTTCCCTTTTCGGACCACCAACCTGGGTAGCTGGTGTGAGTGAAATTACTGTCCCAGCTCTGGGCAGGTAGGAAGTCACGGCCAAGAGTGGAACACGAATCTAGTGGGTCCAGGCTAAGAGCCTAAGTTGGAGTTACCACTTAGGGTGGGCTGCGGGAAGTAGCCAGCTGGTCTCCGCGCCAAGGGGCCAGCTCCCCACAGTGTCCACAAAGCAGGCGGTGTGTCCCCATCCCCTTAGCAGGGCCGCGTGGGTCCTGTTTGGCATAAAAAGAGAAAAGCTTCCTACAGGGTGGGAGACTGAGCTTGGAGCTGAAAATGAGGACCTGAAGCCAGAGAACAGCCAAGGACTGAAACAGGGTATGAGGGAGCCCCTCGGTATGGCAGGGATTGGGTCTTTTTGTCAATCCTGTCATCTCCTGCCCAGATGGGGGCAGGTATAGTGGGATGGGAGCCTGGAGGGGCAAGAGCCTGGGGTGGGGGTGGGGCAAAATCTGTACCTGACCAGGGATCTGTGTGCAGTTGAAGGGACTTCCTCAGCCAAAGGGAATCTCCTAAGACAGGAACTCTGGAGTACCAGCCCCTTGGAAATCCTTCACCTGGATAGCTGAGTGGAGGAGCAAGGTTTCCCTGAAACACACTTCCATCTCCGGGAGAGACCAGTTGAGGGCTGGGTTCTGTCCTCACAGTATCTCTGGAGAGGGAAAGCAAAACCAGCAGTCAGGGGACACCCTACCCACAGCCTTACTGAATTCAGGAAAACTGGTAGCACTCACCCACGACGCCTCTTCTCTAGCATTGCTGGAGCTGCATCTGCAATAATGATCTGTGTGGAGCTCCTTAAATAGGCCCCCACCCTGCCCCAGAGCCCCGCCTGCCCAAGCTGGCTCTTCTGAGAAAGGAGGAAGGTGTGGGAGGGCCAGGCACACTGCCCAGAGAGCCCTTTCTGACCTCAAGCAGAGGGAGGGGACTACCCTCTACCCTCATTCTTAAAGTATCCCCTTCCTCATTTCAGTGTCTGGCTAGCCCTCCTACCCCTTGAGACCAGCCCTCTGATTCTTTCTCTGCTCTTAATGCCAGGAACCTCTTGCCCTCATATCCTGAATTCAAGGCCAATTCCTGGTTCTGAGGCAGTGTGCTGGGGAATTACAAGCCAGAGGATGTTAGCACATAGCTCTGAGCCTTTTCTGTTAACAGAGGAGACCTTGTACCCCGCAAAATTATCAAAGGGAACAGGGGTAGGGAGAGGTGGGGGGTGGGGTGGGGAGGTAGAGAGGCAACTTGACCTTCCCTCCCCCTATCTTGGGACTTCAAGGAGCTATCAGAAGTTGGTTCCTATCTTGAAGAGGGGAAGAATAAGAGCTAAGGGGGGGACGGGGACGGCCCAAGGTCAGGCTAGCTGTAAAGCAGGGCAGTGCTTCTATGGAACACCTTACATTTCTTTTTTTTTTTTTTCTAAGTTACATTTCATGTCTGTGGTCGTCCCTTTTCTCTGTCCACTTTCTGTCCTTTGTCCCTAGAACCTGACCCCTGCTGCACAGAGCTGAGTGACTTGGGAATGGAGGAGGCTCCGCCTGGAAATATTTGCCAACATTATTCTCTGAGAGCTCAGGATGTTCTTTTTGCTATCAAGCTATGCCCACCTGCCACCAAGAATCAGGAGATGAGGAGGAGGATGAAACCTTGGGGATGGCTGCTGGGGTCTTGGGTCAGAACTAGCAGCAGCTGGGCCCAGGAAACCTGTAAGTTCCAGGAATGGGGTGGTAAGCAATGAAAAGTCATCAGGATTGTGCAACAGATAAAGGGGAGGAAGAAAGAGGATCAGAAGGGAGGGCTGGCAGAGGCCAGGGGCTAGTGGGGCAGACACAGTCCCTTCCCAGGGGCCTGCTTGGCCTGAGTTCAAAGTGGCTGTCACCACCCTTCAGTAACCTTAGTAGCCAGAGGTATTTTTATGGGAGAAGCGAAGCCAAGTATGTCCCTTCCTCTTCCTTTTCCTCCTCCTCCCCTTAGCAGCCAACTTGGCTGCAGGGGAGGAAGGAGCCTGCGGCGAGGGACCCTGGGCAAGAGCAGAAAATGTCTTTTCTTCTTATCTTAGCACTGACTCAGTCCCTAGGGGAGAGGACAGAATTTCTCCCTGGGACTGAGTTTCTAGGAAGTAGCACCGTCTTCTCAGTCCACACACCCTACAAGGGGACTGGCACTGGAATGAGGCTTATCCCTGCTGACCGAGATGGGGCAGATCCTCCAAGGGGACTCATCACTCATTTTGAAGTTCCGGGGAAAGCTTGGCTGTGAGCTTCCCCACAGGGCAGCTTCCGGAAGCTGAAGTAGCAAGAACAGAAAGAGGAAGTCGAGATGTTGCTGGATCCTGGTGTGCAGCTGTCCAATGTAGGAAAGAAGGCAGGAGAGAGGGTTGGAGGTGGGGGGAATGGAGGTCTGTAAGCCACCCTGGTTTAGTCTCTACTTAAGCATCTACTACTGTTCAACAACTTCCTAAGACCCTGTAAACCACATTAATCTTGGGAAGACATCAATAAGGGACAAAGGGATGCCCTGGGTGGTGGTGCGCCTTTGATCCCAGCACTCGGAAGTCAGAGGCAGGTGGATCTCTATGAGTTCAAGGCCAGCATGCACCTTGTCTCAAGAAAAAGGAGGGGAGGTTCTTGCAATAGGAGCCATCAGATCCTGTCAGGGCGCCACAGGGTAAGGATTAAGGAAAGTCAGGAAAGACACGGAAGAGCAGAGGGAAAATCTATAGGATTTCAAGGTGGAGGTCAGGGGCGAGGATATAAAGCGGACCAGAAAACCCTAGGTTCTTTCAGACCTAAAGACAGAAAGGGTCTGGACCTCTAGCAGACAAAAAGCTAGCAGGCAGTGATAATATACTAGCCACTGCAACTCCACCCACTGCTAGGATCTCGGAGTCGCTTCTCTCTACCCATAACAAAAATGGCCGCCCCGGGAGCCTGTCCAAAGCCCGGCGACCATGGAGGATGGGGAATATGCCCCGCCCTTCTATGGGCAAACTGCCCTTCTCAAAGATGGCCACTCGGCGCCTCTAGGACCAAGCTGCTCTGGGCCCCGCCTTTGATCTCGTTGGTGGGGCTAGGGGATGAGAACTGCACCGCGCGGGACAAGTCGCCGGCGGCGCCCGACGGAGCAGGTGATTTCCCTTCCAGCCCCGAGTCCAGGGTTAAGAGAGTCGCTGAGAGCACTGACGCAGGTTACCCATCCTGGGTGTTCTCCCATGGTACCCCCCCCGGGGGGAGGTGGGGCAGCCCGGACCCTGTCTCTAATTGACGTGGCCTGTATCTAGGCATAGCTTGTTCAGGCCTGTCTGGTCCTGTGACCTCCCAGCAAGGCCGCAACTTCATCCCTGTTCCCTCCGGCCAGCTATTGTGGATGCTATAACTGGCCTTCCTAACGATTATGAGAAGCTTTTGCTTCAAGGGTCGACCATCATAGTGATCCTACTTCCTGTGCTCCACCTCCCCCGGTTTGTGATGGTGGAATCCCTTGTTCCCCACGATGTCCTTGGTACATTCAAGACCTGACTTGGGGATCAGGGTGAAATGATATTTTCTAGAGCCTTCATTATGCTTCCTTGTGACTTTATAAAAAGGGGTTGGGAGTAGTGAAGACCTGTGTTAGACCCCTTGAGTTCCCCAGGACTTCTTCCGCACTGGCCCCCAGGATTCCTCCTCTCACATGGTTTGCTCTCTAAACAATGAGCACCTCTACTTCAAGGGAGTAGATTGGTACATCTCACCCTATGCCCAGAGGGCCCCTCTAGCCCAACACCCTCTAGTAGAGTATATGAAGGGTGCAGATTTGTGCCTGGGCCTGTGGAAGGCTCTTGGGACTTCTTGGGGCATGGGCTTGGCAAGGCTGGCTGCAAAGAGGAAATGAGGGATACAGAATGGAGTTTGCAGATGCAGAGGAAAAAGGTGTTCTGAGCAGAGAGAATGAAGTAGGCCAGACTTGCTGGCCAGTGCAGGAGAGGCTCATAACACAAGTGTGGACCACACCAATGGCATCGTGAGAGGTGGTGTAGCAGTTAACATTCTTCTGGCTACCGACTGCCTGCGTGTGAATCTCCCATTAACCTGTCCTGTGACCATGGAAAAGTTTCTTTCTAAAAAAAAAAATATATTTTTTTAATTTTATATGTCTGGGTGTTCTCCTTGTATGTGTGAAAGTGCAGCTGTGTTCTGCAGTGCCTGTGGAGGTCACTGGAGGGTGTTGAATCCCCTGGAACTGCGGCTGTGGCTGGTTGTAAGCTGCCATGTGGGTGCAGGGAATGGCTAGTGCTCTCAATCACTGAGCCATCTCCAACCCCTGGGCAAGTTTCTTAGCCTTTTAGTGCCTTTCTTTCCTTTCAAGTAAAATGGGTGTCATAGTAGTGTCACATGGTTTACGATTGTTCTAAGGATTAAAGAAGTTAATATATGGGCTGGTAATGGTGGCGCTTGCCTTTAATCTGAGCACTTGGGAGGCAGAGACAGTCGGATCTCTAAGAGTTCAAGGCCAGCCTAGTCTAGATAGTGAGTTCCAGGACAGCTGGGACTATCTCAAAACAACAACAACAAAAAAGTTAATACATGTAAAGTGCTTTGAACAATGCATCGTAAACAGTCAGTAGACACGGTCTTTACTATCATCAGAGGTGTTTTGCACTGTATTCATGGTACAATGTCTGTCACATTTCATCCAGCCAGTGATCTCTGATTTGGGGCTTCCAGGAAGCAATGGGATTCCTTGGGCTGTACTTGGAATTTGAAAAGTCTCATGGAAATCATGTTTTTGCCTTACAAAAGGCCTGGTGCTCTGACTTAGGAAACCAGTTTAGTAGGCCAAATCTTTCCCAGCTCAGAAAAATGGGGAGAAAGTCTTAGGAGGAGCTCCCAAGCAGGAAGGACATGACAGGGAAGGCTGTGGGGATAGAGTAGGGTGAGGAGGTATGTGGCAGGGTTTGAAATCTGGGCCAAGTTTGTTCAGTCCAGGAACAGGAGGAGGGAAGTTGGTCCTTGGAAGAAAAAAGCAGCCACAGAACCACAGGGGGACAATGTTGTCTTTGAAGACAGGAGTTTCCCTTACAACTTCCTAGCCCCTATACCTTGCTTAGAAACCCAGAAGCTTCACATATATCCCTGAGAAGCTTCTTCACTAGAAACTGGGCTTCTTTGCATCAGCCATGTATTTTTTTTCCCTGGAGAGGTTCCCAGGCCACTGTCAGCAGTCAGGGTGTGGAGGTAGTCTAGGCCTCTAGAGGTGGCTGCTTTTTCAGGGGAGTTGCATGATGGGACCTAGTATGCCCAGGTTGAGCAGTTCTGCCACCTCCCTGGGAGACTGGAGTTACTCGGACCTGCTTTTCCAAATTGACCAGGTAACCAGTCAGAGATGATGATTCTTCCACTCAGGGGACCAGGTAACCAGTCAGAGATGATGATCCTGCCACTCAGGGGACCAGATAACCAGTCAGAGATGATGATCCTGCCACTCAGGGGACCAGGTAACCAGTCAGAGATGATGATCCTGCCACTCAGGGGACCAGGTAACCAGTCAGAGATGATGATCCTGCCACTCAGGGACCAGGTAACCAGTCAGAGATGACGATCCTGCCACTCAGGGGACCAGGTAACCAGTCAGAGATGATGATCCTGCCACTCAGGGGACCAGGTAACCAGTCAGAGATGATGATCCTGGCCTAACTCACCGAGAAGACCTGATATTCCATCCCCAGAGTTGCTCCTAGACTAACAATGAGTTAGGTAACTTTTGGGAAGGGGGGCGTTGTTGGGATCTGACCCAGGGCCTCATGCATACCAGGCAAGTGCTTTACTGCTGAGGTACATCCCCAGTCCTGAACTTGGACCTCAAGTACCGCAGTTTGACTCTGACAAAGTCATTAAGGTCACTGAGCTTTACTTCATCTGTGAAAAAGGGAATAACTGATTTTTGTTTTGTTTTGTTTTGTTTTATTTTGTTTTTGAGACAGGGTCTCCCTGTAGTCTCAGCTGGCCTGGAACTTGCTATGTAGACCAGACAGGTCAGGCCTTGATCTCACAGTGATCCACCTGCCTCCGCCTCCAGAGTGCTGAAATCAAAGGCATGTGTCACCAGGCCTGGCCTTGATTTTTCTGACTGCCTACTTCCCGAGGATGTTGACTGTGCATTGGTGAATAAGCCAGGTCCGGAACAGCTAGAAGGATAGACACAGGAGAGCCATGCCTTCGTGGACCAATTAGAAGAAACATTAAACACTCTTCAAATAATTCTTTTTTGTTTGTTTGTTTTTTTTGTTTTTTTCGAGACAGGGTCTCTCTGTAGTCCCAGCTGTCCTGGAACTCACCCTGCAGACCAGGCTGGCCTTGAACTCACAAAGATCCACCTGCCTCTGCCTCCCAAGTGCTAGGATTAAAGGCATGCGCCACCACACCCGGCTCAAATAATTCATTAATGATAGCAGAGAGCAGACCAGTTCTAGAGGGTCTGAACTTGAATACTGGCAAGCTGAAAGCAAGCCAGGCTAGAGGGGACTGAGCTAGGGAAGGTGTGGTACATGAGAGGCTGAAGAAATACGGCCAGGGGAAGGCCCTAAATCAAAGGCCGCAAAAAGATTCTGGACTTAATTGAAAAGATTATGGAGGGGCTGGAGAGATGGCCTAGCGGTTAAGAGCGCCGACCGCTCTTACAGAGGACCCGGGTTCGATCCCCAGCACCCACATGGCGGGTGAGAACCGTCTGAAACTCCGATTCGGGAGAACTCCAGTTCCAGGGGAATCCGAAACCCTCTTCTGACCTCCGCGGCATTGCACGACACGGGTGCACAAACCTGCACGCAGACAGGACACTCATACACATACAAAAATAAATAAAAAT
>VZQC01014578.1:4061316-4091222 GCA_009823505.1 Rhizomys pruinosus | reverse complement strand
AAAAAAAAAAAAAAAAAAAAGATAGCCTAGCAGTTAAGAGCACCAACTGCTCTTGCAGAGGACCCAGGTTCAATCCCCAGCACCCACATGGCGGCTAAGAACCATCTGTAACTCCAGTTCCAGGGAATCCGAGACCGTCTTCTGCAGCATTGCACGACAAAGGTGCACAGACCTACATGCAGACAATACATTCATACACATACAAAAAAAAGTTATTTATGTGTCTGTGCATGTATGTTTTATATGTTGTGGGTGCCTGATGAGGCTAAAAAAGGGCATCAGATATATTTTTTTTTTTTTTTTGGTCTTTTCGAGACAGAGTCTCCCTGTAGCCCCAGCTGTCCTGGAATTCACTTTGTAGACCAGGCTGGCCTTGAACTCACAAAGACCCGCCTGCCTCTGCCTAAACATCAGATATTCTTATATGGGTTCTGGGAACCAAACTCTAGTCCTCTGAAAGAACAATTGCTAAGCACTGTACCTTCTCACCAGCCCAAAGACAGCTGATTCTGATTTGCTGAGATGGCCTTACCTCTGATGCTGTGTCTATAACCTTTACGGGACTGATGGAGAACCAAAGCTGGAGTTGGGGAGGGGATATTCTGGCCTCAAGGACTGAGCTCTGATTCAGGGATGCCCAAGAAACTGAAGGCTGGAAGTTACAGTGTTCTACTCAGGGCTTGTCTTGTTCCCCTTCTTCCAGTGGCTTGGATGAGGTCATCTTCTCCTATGTGCTTGGGGTGCTAGAGGACCTGGGCCCCTCAGGCCCATCAGAGGAGAACTTTGATATGGAGGCCTTCACAGAGATGATGGAGGCTTATGTGCCTGGCTTCGCCCACATCCCCAGGTAAGGCCTGGCTGGGTCAAAAACAAGGAGAAGGCCTGCTGTGGGGAGTGAGCAGAATGGTCCTCTCACCATCGTCTTTGTCCTTTCAGGGGCATAATAGGAGACATGATGCAAAAGCTGTCAGTACAGCTAAGTGATGCTAGGAACAAAGGTGAGTTTGAGGTGCTAGCACGTGAGGGATTCATTACCCACTCTCCCCAAAAATCCCTGGCAAACCTGATGCCCTATCTGCCTCTTGAAGAGAACCTGCACCCTCAGAGCTCCAGTGTCCAAGGTCAGGTGCCCATTTCTCCAGAGTCCCTGAGACAGCCTGAAAAGCTCAAAGAAGAGACCAGGTCTCCTGTTGCTGCTGGGAACACCCAAGATGAGGTACTGGTAGAGAAGGGGACCAGTGAAGGAATTTGAGATAGGAAAGGAAGAAATATGGCCTACTCCCAATGTTTGTGCCCACAGGCAGCTGGCGCTGAGGAGGAACTGCTGCCAGGGGTGGATGTCCTCCTGGAGGTATTCCCTACCTGTTCCTTGGAGCAGGCCCAGTGGGTACTGGCCAAAGCTCGGGGGGACTTGGAAGAAGCTGTGCAGATGCTGGTAGAGGGCAAGGAAGAGGGACCTCCAGGCTGGGATGGCCCAAATCAGGTATCTTCTTCTAGCTCCACCCCCACAATCTCAGCTCTGGTCTACCTTCTTGTTAAGCACCCACCCCTACCTATCCTGATCCGTTTCCCCCATTGTTTCCACTGGGCATAGACTGGGTCTCATATTTGCAGGACTTGCCCAAGCGTCTCAGAGGCCCCCAAAAGGATGAATTGAAGTCCTTCATTCTTCAGAAGTGAGTCTGGGCTGGGCTGGGCTACACTAGCCCTGGTCCACTGGGGTGGACAGGGCTAGGCTAGGCATTGGCAGGTCTCAGGGTGACAAGAGCTTCACTTAGCAAGTTTTTGACAGGTATATGATGGTGGATAGTGCAGAGGATCAGAAGATTCATAGACCCATGGCTCCCAAGGAGGTAAGAGGGTTGTATTCTGTTGGGGATGTGGAATGAGGAATACTGACTGTTGATTTATGCCATTCATTTTCTGATTACCTGACAGGCTCCCAAGAAGCTGATCAGATACATTGACAACCAGGTAGTGAGCACCAAAGGGGAGCGATTCAAAGATGTTCGGAACCCTGAATCGGAGGAGATGAAGGCCACGTACATCAACCTCAAGCCAGCCAGAAAGTACCGTTTCCATTAAGGCAACCCCTGGACTCTGCTGAGCTTTCCAGATCCCAGAGTGATTTGGAAACCCTCCACCCCATCCCCCAGGGCTTTCCTTACTCTTGTTCCTTCTATTGTCCCTTCTCCATTTCCCTGCGCTATAGTGTTAAGCTATTATTCTTGGAGCTGCCTCCATGAGCACAGTAAAGTTAGTCTAAGTAAGGTTTCAGTGTGTTCTGGTCATTTCTGCCCCCAAGGCTGGAAGAATTCCTCTGCCTGTCTAAACGTCCCTTCCCAACCTCACATCCCCTATGCACCAGGCAGGAAGTGGTAAAAAGCTTTTTATTTGAAATTCCAGGAGCATAGGCCTCTCACCAGAGGTCCCTACAGTTCAGTTTCCTTATAGCTCAGTGTCAGGCCCCAGTTACACAGTCCAGCTGTGCTCCCACCAGCAGGAGGGTCAGTCAGACCTGCAGGTTGACAAAGGGTGCAAAACCTGCCATGTCCTGGAGTAGCACCAGGGCCTGGTGCAGAGGAGGCTCCACGTCGATGTCCACGCCGCGCTTCCGCAAGCGGCTCAGGCTGGGCTCCGCCACATGGTGGCAGTGCCGCACCCGGAGAGAGCGCAGGGCTGGGCAGTACTCTGCCAAAGTCCTGAAGGAGGAGCAGGGTGATGCTAGGGGCTGGAGGCCCCCACACCCTGGGCAGGGCCAGCCCACTAAACCTGTGTCTGGTTCCAGCAAATTCCAGGTTTCCCTCCAGCTCAGGGCCCGCTTTTATCTTCAGTTCCTAAGGAAGGGGGCCTGGATGGAATGGAACCCTCCAGGTCCCCGGCTCACTGGGGGAATCTGCCCTTGGGTCTACCCAAGGTTTCAGGATTACCCCCTTGTTGCAGAAATGCCAGAAATCAACTTTACCTGAGATCTTCTGAACCTTGGTCCAGAACTTTTCTAAACTGTGGGCTCTCTATCCTAAATAATCCTAGAGGCCTGTGGAAAACTGGTTCAGAGGAAGGTGGGCCTTTGACAGCTAGAGTCCGACTGGTCCCCAGAGGCCCTGGGACTGCCCTCCTGCCACCCCTCCACCCCCCCAGACCCAGGCACCTGACACCGTCGCTTCCAACCCGAAGGCAGCCTGTGAGGTCGAGGTGCTCGAGTTGCGGGCAGTTTCGAGCCAACTCTTGAACCGCGGGGTCCCCCACGTTGGCGTTGACCGCTAATGAGAGGCTGCGGAGGCCGGCACCGCGTCTCTGCGCCAGATACACGATGGCCTCGTCCTTGAGCTGACGACAGGCGGTGAGGTCGAGCTCCTCCAGGGCTGGGCAGCGGTCAGCGAGGCCGCGCAGGGCCAGCCCGTCCACCCAGTCACAGTGTGCCAGCGACAGGCGCTGCAGGCGCGGGCAGCCCTCGGCCAGCGCCCCCAGCGCTCGGCGACTCAGCTGACCGCAGCCGGCCAGAGCCACGCTCCGCAGCTGCGGGTTCCGGGCGAGCACCGGCACCAGGTCGTCGTCCGACAGCCACTCGTGACATGGGGCCAGGGCCAGCTCCTGCAGCCCCTGGGCGTACCGCAGCAGCCCGGCCAGTGCGACCCTCGGAATCTGCGGACCCACCTGCAGGGGGCCCGACACTGTCTGTCCCCGAGACGGAACGGACACTGCCCATCAGCCCCGAGTTCTTTCCCGGCGGCCTCCTGCCCGCCCTCCCAGGAGAGACTGCCCGCTCCCTTGGAGTCAGTATCCAGCACTCGCGCTTTAGAAAGCCCAGGCTGCGTGGACCGCCTGTTCGGGGCAGCGGCACCGGTGGTCGGGAAGGGTTTACACTGGGAGGCTGAGGGCTGGACCAGAGGCGGGGCGGGGGTGGTACCCACACAGGGGCGGGGCTCCGGGTCCCGGCTCACCTGGGCGGCGTCGAAGCGGCGCAGGCCGGCCAGGTGCAGCTGGACCAGCGCGCGGAAAGCCCGGCTAACGCACTGCAGCCGGAGCAGCTGGCGCAGTGGGACCCAGTTCAGGACGTGTGGGAGCAGCACGTCTTCCCAGGGCAGGTCCAGGAGCCTGCGATAAAGCAGCGTCGGCGTCCCCGGGCCGCTGAGACGTGCGAGTCGGCCTTTACTCTGCTCCAGCGCCTCGTCTGGCAAAAGGGGTCCCCGGGTCTGGCCAGCACTCAGCTTCCCTCCCTCGGGTCTCTTTTTCCTCCCTCGGCCCCTCCAGTGCTCGGTACCTGACCGCTCCGGGTTCTTGCTCCCCTCCGGACTGCTCCGTTGGTGGCTCCATTGGCAGTCTACTGCGCCTGCGCAGTAAGATATCCCAGCTTTGGCCTTGAAGCGGCTGCGGCGAATCCGCCTTTTTGGTCTGAACAGACAGACCGATTCAATCGAGTGCGGTCTCGCTGAGAATCCTTATCCGAAAGCTTTCCGGATGGACCTCGAAACTGAGGCAGAACAGAACAATGGTGTATCATTAGACTTTTTCTTCTCAGCTCCAGGGCTTGGAGCCCGAGGCTGCGAGAGCGGTGAGCGAAGACTGCTTTCTGTCTTCGTCGTGGGCCAGTAGCCGCCTCTGAGTGGTGATGGGAGGAGCAGGCAAGGCCGAAGGCAGAATGGGCGGAGCCAGGACTCCTAGGTTACCGAGGGCCTCCCTCTGTCCTCTGGTCGCTTTTAACGACTTTGAAAAATGGGGAGACACTGACCAAAAAGAATGAATTAAATCGGAGCGAAGCTAGGGTTTTTCTTTGCATCAAGAAAACTTGTCCTAGCCGGGCGTGGTGGCGCTCGCCTTTAATCCTAGCACTTGAGACGCAGAGGCAGGCGGATCTTTGTGAGTTCAAGGCCAGCCTGGTCTACAGAGCGAGTTCCAGGACAGCTGGAGCTACAGGGAGACCGTCTCAAAAAAGACCAAAAAAAAAAAAAAAAAAAAAAAAGGAAAACTTGGCCAAACCTCCCATCTCCCATTCCTGGGGAATTGCGAAGTGCAGAATATCCCATCCATCCCTTTCCACTTCAGGACTACGTGGGCCGACTTTCTACCTGAGGAGAGAGCTGAGAGGGAGTTGGGGGGCACGCTAAGGACTGTAGGTTCCCCGGGGCTCCTTCCCGCAGAGGTTCAGCCCCCGCAGAGGTTCGAGCCCAGGAGGAATGCATGCCTGCTAGGCACAGCCCACCAGCGGTTCTGCTTCTCCGCTGACCCTGAGTTCCTTGTAGGGTCTGGGGCCGGACTCTGGGAGCGTGGATGAGGGACGCCCCCGACCTCGCAGCTCATCCGGCGGGTTTCCCTTCCACCATGGCCCCAGGTTCTGCTCTGGTGAACCCCTAGCTTTCAAGCATCCTCCAGCATCCAAGATAGGTGTGGGACTTGTGAAGGCCTGGAGGGCCACCTGCATCCTGCATGGTTGCACGCTACTGGGCAAGCGCTTCTGCCGCTTCTTCATAACGGAATCCCATTCGAACTCTCACCAGGGCTTTGGGCACCTCTGCAAAGGTAGGCAGGCCACTGCATTTTAAAGATGGGCAAACCGATGCTCTGGGGAAGAAGCTCCTTGATCAGGATCGAACGAAACGAGAAGAAAGGAATCAGTCATCCTGGTTTTCCCAGAATCCCTTCCACACTACCTCACTCCTCAAAGTAGCGAGAAGGGAGAAGCCACCCAGCATCAGAAAGAACGGGGCGGGGTGAAATTGGGTGAGGGACTTGCTTTCTCTTCTCAGTCGGCTTGGAAGAAGGATCTCTCCAAAGATACAAGTGGGCGCGCACCACCTCCAGCGCGCGCCTCCTCCCCCTCCCCTCTTTGTTCGCGCTTCTGCGCTTGCGCAATACGACAAATCTAGCGCTGTCCCCTTCAGCACCACGCGGAACTCGCACCATCCCTTCCCGCGGTGAGCCCCGCGCGCCCCCGCCTTGAACATCCTCGCACTTCCAGACTGCCCCGAACCGACCCTCTCTTGCTTGCGAGGTCATAACCTGCCCTCGCAGGCCTGCCAAAGGAGAATAGTTGCCATGGGAACTCGTGTGGCGTTTTCCTAAAATAGCCAGAGCCTCCTCTACCCTGACCAAGGGCACAGGGTTGCCTGTGCTTCTTTTCCTCCAGTCTTGGGGTCATCCCTTCTAACCTCTTGCCTCTAAAGAGGCGGGACGACTAACTTGGGTAGCAAGGAAGTTCTTCCTGAAATCTGACTTATCCTTCCTTGGCTTTCTGGGTGGTGGTCAGTATAGGACATCTGAGAGTCACAATCCCCAAGGGTTCAAGACTGCATTCCCTTCATGTTCCTTTAGTTGATCTCCTGGATTTAGGGGGCGGGTCTGGTCTTCACCGGTACCGTGTGCTTTGCGTGGCCGCGTGCTCGTGGGGGCGGGAGCGCGTGTGGCATGTAACAGGTCATGTGGCAGCCTCCTAGGGACACGCGTGGGGTCTGGGGCGGGACATGCGTGTGCAGCTGGGCCCTACGTGTGGTTCAGGAGACGGTAGACCAGAGAGACATGAACACGAGTGGGGTGGGGCATGTGAGGGTTTGGGGACTAGAACCCGGGGTTTCCTACCCTCTCCCCCTCCTCTAGGGTGGGTCCTAGGTTGGCGGGAGAGCCCAGTGGGGACCTAGGGACTAAACGGTTGGCAGCCTTTGGGACTCAAGGCCCTAGGAAAAGACGGAGGTGGAGGGGATTAGCATTGCCTGAGCGGAGCGTGGGGGGGGGGGGGGGGGGAGGGACTGAGAGGCAGGCGGGCCTGGAGCAAGCGGGAGCCGCGCTGCCTTCACAGCTGAGCTGGGCCCAGCCTCTCTGCCTCTCTTCGGTTCCAGCTCCGGACAAGCAGTGGTGAGTAATGGGGTGCCTTGGAGGAGGGGCTGTGCTGGGAAGGTTCAGGGCTCCTCTGGAGCTTCAAGAACCTGCCTGACAGGGTTGCTGCTTCTGACAGGCTTCCCATACCCTGCTTTGCCACCAGAGGCCTTTATAGTCCATCCTGGGCTGGACACGATATATCATACCCAGGGGTCGGGGGAACTGGATGTGCTGCAGCTGGTGGGGGGGAGGGGAAAATGGGTGTCTGCTTATGTGTGCAAATGGGCATCTGTGTTTATGTTTGTGGCCAGAAGGTCTCTGTCTGATACACCTGTCTCTGTGTGCATTGGAGGATGAGAACCTGTGTATATATTTGGGTACCTCTTTGTGTGTTCCTGTTTGATGATGGTGTATGTGTAAAATAAACATGTGCCTTTCCATTATACACATGTTATGACTGTGCGTGTATGAGGGTGTGTCTATGAGCAATATTGCCTGTGTCTGTGTGTACTGGAGGGTGTTGCCTATGCATGTGTTAACTGTATGTTGACATATTTGTCCTTCTGCCTGTATGCATGAATGCATGTATGTGCATGTATGTATATATGCACATGCATGTGTGTGCATGTATTTGTATGAAAAAAGCATCTGTTCCTCTTGGCAAATGTGGACTGAGGCTAGAGGCCTTGTTCAGGCCTCTCCTCTCACCTCTTCCCTGAGCCTCTTTAATACTTTGTCATCCCTACATTTTCCTCCTCCTTTCAGGAGCCTTGATTTTTCTTTCCCTAAGTGAGGGGTCCCCATAAGAGGATCTAGGTGGCCCAGGGCTTTATGCTCCAGAAGGTGGGGTATACATTTCCCCATGAGAAAGTTGACCCAGTGAGTGGACACACTAAACTTCTCAACTAGCTTGGTCTTTCCTTCCAGTGATGCTCAGGGCTCCCAAAGAGGAGAGATGCTGGAGGCCCGCTAGGCGGACAGTCCTCTTCTTCTCAGGCCTCTGTGGAAGGGGCTCTCAGAACTAGGATAGGGGATCCCATATTGCCAGGCCTGGCTACATCCCTGGGCCGTGGAGGCCCTGACCCACTTCCCCACCCCATGATTGCTGTCTTGCCCATCTAATTCTCATACACTTTACCCATGCTCCCCTTCCTGTCTTGCAGGCCTGTCTCAAGAGCATGCAGCCCCCTCACTGTCCACCTGGCCTCGCCATCCCTGCCCCTCCAGCCTGACCCCCGGCCCCAGCATGGCCCAGGGTGCCATGCGCTTCTGCTCAGAAGGCGACTGTGCCATCTCCCCACCACGATGCCCTCGCCGCTGGCTCCCCGAAGGCCCAGTGCCCCACAGTCCCCCGGCCAGCATGTATGGCAGTACGGGATCTCTGCTACGGCGAGTAGCAGGTCCAGGTTACCGAGGCCGGGAACTGGGACGTGTGACAGCACCTTGTACCCCTCTTCGTGGCCCCCCCTCACCCCGTATGGCTCCCTCCCCCTGGGTACCCTCTTCACCTACTGGGAAGCCCCCACCAGGGGCACGGAGTTCTGTGGTCATCTTCCGTTTTGTGGAGAAGGCCAGTGTGAGGCCGCTGAATGGTCTACCTGCTTCTGGAGGCCTGAGTCGGAGCTGGGACCTGGGTAGGGTTTCACCTCCCAGGCTCACCGCAGCCCTTGAGCCTGGCTGCAACCGGAAGTTGCGGCTGGAGGCATCCACATCAGACCCACTCCCAGCCGGAGGAGGCTCTGCCCTTCCTGGAAACAGGGACCCCTCACATGGGCCATTGGTCCCACCCCAGGCTGGTGCAGATGGTCTTTACTCCTCTCTCCCCAATGGGCTGGGGGGGACGCCTGAGCACCTGGCCACACTATTCCGAGGACCTGGAGACACTGGATTCCTAAACCAGGTATGCAACCCGCCTTGGTCTCCCTTGGGCCCTGGTACCCCAGGAAATGGTCAAGGCTCAGCCCCTGTTTGACTGAGGCTTGTCTGGAATTCATCTGACTCCTTTAATATCTAACTGCTCTTTCCTTTCCTCTGTTTGTGGCTGTGTCTCTGCACTTCCATCTCTGCTCCCCACACTCATAATTTTATTTTTGCTTCTGTCCCATATTTTGTGTTCTTGTGCATCTGGCCTTCATTTTGGGGTCCTGTGCCTTTCCTTCCTTGACTCAGGGGGACAACTTGTCCTCCTCCCGGGAAGTCTCCTCTCATGCCCAGAGAATTGCTCGAGCTAAATGGGAATTCTTCTATGGCTCCTTGGACCCCCCCAGCTCAGGTAAGGTCTGGACTTAGACCAGGGGACGAGGGCAGGGCCTTCCCAAAGCAGCTGAGGACTGGCAGGGAGGCACCCTTCAAACCTCCCTCAGGGCTTCCTTGGGCTCCCCAGTCAGCCAAAGCATCTATATCATGAGGGCTGGGCTGGACCTGTAGAGAAAGCTGGGTGGGAGAGGAAGGGGATGGTAGGACATCAAGAGCCATTTCTTGGAAGAAGAGTGTCTCATAGTTATTAGTAAGAGCTTGGTTTGAAATGAGCATCACAGGCACTTGGATCAAGTGAAGGGTGTGGCAGGGGAAATGGTGGTTAGACAATGAAAGAACTTCTAGCCCATATGGGGCCTGGAGGAGCTATCCAGCATGGATAACCTCCTGACCCGGATGCCTGTGCATACCACAGGTGCTAAGCCCCCAGAGCAGGCCCCCCCATCTCATGGAGTGGGCTCCAGGCAGGGCTCTGGGGTGGCTGTGGGGCAAGCAGCCAAGTACTCTGAGACGGACCTGGACAAAGTACCCCTGAGGTGCTACCGAGAGACTGACATCGATGAGGTGCTGGCTGAGCGGGAGGAAGCTGACTCAGCCATTGAGAGTCAGCCCAGCTCTGAGGGCCCCGCTGGTACTGCCCGACCACCTGCCTCACGTCCCAGCCCATGCCCTGGCCCTCCTTCTAGCCTGGGGAGTGGCAACGAAGACGAAGATGAGGCAGGCAGGGAAGAGGATGTGGATGACGAGGTGTTTGAGATGTCAGAAGGGGCCCGGTAAGTGGGGACAGGGACGGAAAATGGCTTGCTTTTCTTCTCAGGCCTAGAGGCAGGACTGGGGTCAAAGGGTCTGGGGCAGAAAAGAGGAGCACGTGAGAGTGTGGGTAGGAAATTCCCGACAGGCCTTCAAAGGCCCAGCAGAGTGCGAAGAATGCAGGAGATCAACAGCAAGCCTAGGGGTTAGGGCAGACGCACTGGCGAGAAAGGGGTCTAGACTGTCAGGGGCCAGAGGCCGGAGGACAGGCTGGTGGCATGGAAAGCCCAGATTCTGGGTCCTGGCAGGAGGTGGGGACATGTGGGGACTTTTCCTCTGTCTCACTGCAGCTTGGAGCCACATCTTCTCCTAAGATGCTGCTAAAAATAGAAATGGATGGCAGGAGGGAATCGGATCAGGGAAAAGGAAGAGAAAGGGAGATTAGCAGAGAGGGGGAAGGAGGAGCCTGGATGCTGGGGATGGGTAGGGCTGGGGATGGGCAGGGCTGGGGGTGGGCAGGGCTGGGACACTCCAGAGCCACTGAGTTTCCTGGGCCCCCTACCTTGGTGGATTTTCCTTGGGGATTTGGGACTGTGGAGATGGGACAATAACCCCTGTAACAGGAAGAGTTTCAGTGAAATCCTGCTAAGATCTGGCTCTAGGGACCTGATCTTACATTCTCCTTGCCCTGCAGGCCAGGAAACCACATGCCTCACCCCGGGCCACTCAAGTCACCAGTACCCTTTTTACCTGGGACCAGCCCTTCAGCTGATGGGCCTGACTCTTTCAGTTGTGTCTGTGAAGCCATCCTGGAGTCGCACCGGGCCAAGGGCACATCCTACACCAGCCTTGCCTCCCTGGAGGCCCTGGCCTCACCTGGCCCAACCAAGAGCCCCTTCTTTACCTTTGAGCTGCCACCCCAACCCCCAGCTCCCCGGCCTGACCCATCTGTTCCTGCCCCACTTGCCCCTCTTGAACCAGATTCTGGTACCAGCTCAGCTGCTGATGGTCCTTGGACCCAAAGAGGGGAGATGGAGGAGGCAGAGGCTGACCCCAAGCTGGCCCCAAGAAGAGAGCCCCCTAGTCCCTCCCACTCTGAGGATAGCTTTGGTCTGGGGGCAGCACCCCTTGGCAGGTGAGCATCTTCTTTGGTACTTCAGCCCTAGTCCCAGGTCTCCAGGATCTGCTGATTAAGGAACCGCTCTCCAGCATGGGGAAGTAGTTTGTATTCCTGACTAAGAGCAGAGGGGTTAACAGATCTCTGTTTTCCCGTTTGGAGGCCTACTGCCATTGGCCCCCTGCAGCTCCCTCCCTGGGCTCAGATCCAGGCCTGGAGAAACCATAATCCAGGACTGAACAATCCCCAGAGACCTTCTCCTTCTCTCCTGGAGGCCCCCTATGTCCTTGCATAGCCTAACCTTTCTGCTCTCCCCTGTGCTGCTACCCTGTCAGTCATGGAAGCCATGGCAACAGGAGGGGGTGGCCAGGGAGACAGCGTTGCCTGGCAACCAGGAGTTTCCGGCCTCTGTCTCTGGGGTGACAGGTGGCTTTGAGAGTAGAGCAGCTGGGGTTGGGAAGGAAAGAGAGGAAGAGAATGAGGGTGCACTCTGACCTCAGATATCATAACCCCAGGGGCTATTTCCTTATGCATAAAGGGGTACTAAGGAGAGGCCTTTGAAAAGCAGGAACAGGAAAGGAGCCAGAGTCCCCATTGCTTTTTTTTTTTTTTAATTTTTTTTATTTAATTTTATTTATTTCTGTATGTATATGAATGTACTGTCTGCATGCAGGTTTGTGCACCCGTGTCGTGCAATGCCGCGGAGGTCAGGAGAGGGTGTCGGATTCCCCTGGAACTGGAGTTCTCCTGGAATTTGAGTTTCAGACGGTTCTCAGCCGCCATGTGGGTGCTGGGGATCGAACCCGGGTCCTCTGTAAGAGCGGTCGGCGCTCTTAACCGCTAGGCCATCTCTCCAGCCCCCCCCCCATTGCTTTTTTAAAAAATATTTTACTTATTTTTATTTATGTGTACGAGTATGTTGCCTGTACATGTGTGAGTGTACCTGTGCTGTGCAATGTCTGTGGAGGTCAGAAGAGGGCATCAAATTCCTGTGGAACTGGAGTTATGGACAGTTGTTAGCGGTCATGTGGGTGCTGAGAATCAAACTCCTTTCCTCTGCAAGAGCAGCCAGTGCTTTTAACCACTGAGTCATCTCTCCGGTCCCTCCCCCATTGCTCTTAGATCTCTGCCTGACCCTCACTGCTCTTCCCCAGCAGCCCTTTTATACCACCTGGCACATGTGTACAGGAGCATGTTAATGTGTAGAGAAAACTGTTCTGAGGAAGGCAGGTGTATAGATGGGGATTCTAAGAGCTTAGGGGGCCCCTGGAACCTTTAGGGAATGGCAGCCAGGACCCCCACTGCAGTAAGATCAATGTGGGTTAGATTTGAGGCAGAACTTCCACAGAAAGATGGTAATGATAAAAGTAGGCAGATAGAGGGCCAGGTGTGGTGGCACACATCTTTAATCCCAGCACTTTACAGGCAGAGGAGGTGGATCTCTATGAGTTCAAGGCCAGCCTGGTCTACATAGTGAGTTCCAGACCAGCTGGGGCTAAAGCAAGAAAGACCCTGTCTCAAAAACAACAAAAAAAAAAAAAAAAAAAAAAAAAAAAGAGCAGATGATGAACCTCAATTTCCTTCCCTAAAGAAAATGATCTCCTCATGTTGCTCTCCCATTCTCCTTCTTCTGGGTCTGGAGCAGAGGGAGGGTCTGGATGACTCCCAAGGGCTCTGTCCCAACCCTCGGCTGCTTTTCTACCCTGGCAGTGAACCACCCGTGAGCCAGCTGGTGTCTGACTCAGACTCAGAGCTGGACAGCACAGAGCGTCTGGCCCTTGGAAGCACAGATACCTTGTCCAATGGACAGAAAGCAGATCTGGAGGCTGCACAGCGCCTAGCCAAGAGGCTATACCGACTTGATGGCTTCAGGAAGGCTGATGTAGCCCGGCACCTGGGCAAGAAGTAAAGTTCTGGGGCTGGGGCCAAGGAATATATTCTGGGGTAGCATCTCCAATGCTCCCAGGTCTCCCAACAGCCCCCAGCTAACCCACTGATACCCTTGTGACCCCCTACCTGTCTCTTTGCCATGTCCACAGCAATGACTTCAGCAAACTGGTGGCTGGCGAGTACCTGAAGTTCTTTGTCTTCACTGGCATGACTCTGGACCAAGCTCTCAGGTGGGTGTTTCACCCTCTGAGGGTTAGGGTTAGTGTTAGGGTCCCCTTTCTCTAGACTTGGTGTACAAGGCTCCAACTATGCATCCCCTAAGTTGTCTTGACATCACCCTCTCTTTCCAAAGACTGGGGCTGCCAGGTAAGGAGATACTGAATAGGGGGTAACACCATCTTCTTCCTACCCTAGGGTGTTTCTGAAGGAGCTGGCCTTAATGGGTGAGACCCAGGAACGGGAACGTGTGCTGGCCCACTTCTCCCAGCGATACTTCCAGTGCAATCCTGATGCCCTGTCCTCAGAGGGTGAGCACCCCAGGAGCAGAACTGTCCTAGCTGGTTACTGGGGCACATGCATAGAAGAGACCATGTGCAAGAGGGAATGAATGCACATAGCTGTAGGCATCTGAATAGCCATATATGCAGATATGGCTGCTGCATGGGAAGCTGTCCATGTGGGCAGGAATGTTGCTAGGTCAGGTATGTTGTTAGAGACAGAGGCAGGTGCAGGTGTGTTTGTGTGAAGCTGTTCCCATATATATGGGCAGGATGGAGCTTGGCCTCAGTGCTGCCTCTACTCTGCATACTGGGCTCTACCAGAAGTTGTTTGTGTTTACTATTAAGCATTTACGTGTTGGATCAGGCAGGAAACAGTCCCTAGCAACTTAGGGAAGAACCAGGGAGAGGTACTCAAAGAACAGGGTGAGGTCCTTACTGAGGGAATGGCCTGGAATAGTAATGAAGTTCACAAACGGTTTACGTCTTAAGAAAGTATAAGCCAAGGGCTGGCCTTTAATCCCAGCACTTGTGAGGCAGAGGCAGGTGGATTTCTCTGAGTTCAAGGCCAGCCTGGTCTACATAGCGAGTCCCAGCAGACCAAGAACAAAAGAAAGTATAGGCCAAAAAGGTTCCAAAGAGGGCGAGTGATGAATGGCTGTGGGAAGAGTCCCTGGGAGATGGCTGAGACTGACAGTGAGTTCTCCCTTAGATGGTGCCCACACGCTGACCTGCGCCCTCATGCTCCTCAACACAGATCTTCATGGCCATGTGAGTGGGGGGCAGGCAAGTGGGAGCCAGAAAGCAGGCCACTGCCCAGAAGCTTAAAAGATTTTGGGAGGCTAAGTACCCTGCAACCTCACAGGCCTCTGTTTTCCTCCCTTAGAACATTGGGAAGCGCATGACCTGTGGGGACTTCATTGGAAACCTGGAGGGCCTAAATGATGGTGGCGACTTCCCCAGGGAGCTGCTCAAGGTGGGGTGGGGCTGGGTGGGGGCTCATCTGGTAGAAGTTTCTGGAAGGGAGGGACTGAGGACCAGCTAGGCAGGGAAGTCTAAGAGAGGGGACGGCTGGAGCTATGTGGCAAGTTCCTGCAGCAGGAACCTGGGCTCTCTCATGACTCAGTTTGGGGACCGCCCCCTCGCCCAGCCCCCACAGGGAAGCTGAACATGCGCATGCGCTTGTCATTCTGAGACCTGGGGAAGGCGGGCTGGCTCTGAGGAACATGTGAGAGCAGGCAGTCTTGGACTCCACATTCGCTTTCTTCAGTTCCCCAATTCCAGTGTGCACAGAGGATGGGAGGGAGGGATGCAGTACTAGGGAGGGGGTAGGGCACAGGCACGCTGCTCTCCTCAAAGAGGAGAGCACCACTCTTCGGGAGGGAACCTAAGATGGACTGGTCTGAGAGGCACAGCCTGGGCACAAAGCCGGGACTAGATAATGCACTTCTGGCTCCCTGGGAGCAGGTCCTGTGCCCAGGTGCTAGAAATGGGGGTACTGCCGGTGGGAAAAGGGCACATCCTTGGCTCTCCTGATTTACTGTTCCCTGTGATGGAGTGTTTTACCCAGGGAGGACTGGACTTAATTGAAGAAACCCTCATGGTGGGACAAAGCGGTATCTGGCCCACTTCATATATGTGATTACACAGAACAAATGTCTGTCTGATCTCGGGGTTTATTGGACATCTGCGTTTAGGCATGTATCTAAATCGGGGAGTCCACTGTGAAGTGAGTGAGGTTTCAGTGAGTTGGAGGCGTTTGCTTGAATTGGGTGAGTGTGGCAAGTGTCTGAATCAAGGGACTTGTATGACTTAGGGTGTTTGTGTTTTGGGTATAGTCCAGGTGGTGTTTATGCGTGATGCAGTGTGGTATGCATTTCCAGTTGGTTGTCTGATTTGACATCTGCCCATGTGCAGAGGTGTGTATGTAAGCTATAGACAATGCATTTTGAGGTGTACAACTGTAAGCTGTAGTGAATGGGAATCAGTGCGTCTAGCTAGTAGGTGTATGTCTGACCTGTGCGGTATAAAGGGACTTGGGGGTATGTGCTGACCGGTTGAAGGAAGCCAAGCAGCGCTGTTCAAGGCCACCTCCAGGCGAACCTCAGAGGCAGGCTGGGGTAGGAGTCCTCCCTGTTTTTCTCAGCCCCCAATCCTGAGGAGCCAGAGGGAGCTCTGGACTCCGCCTGAAGCCCGCCTTCCCCCACTGGGCTCGACCCCCCCTGCGAGCACCCACGCATGTACGCCCCCCCCTGCTGCCCATCAGCCCTTATGGCGCGGGGCCCGCATCGGTCCGCCGGCTCCAGTGGGCGCCGTCCCCGCCCCATCCCGCGCCCTCCCCTCCCGCCAGCGCCCCCTCCTTCTTGCAGAGCTGCGGTGCTCACGGCGCTGCGGCGGCGCGCGCTCGTGCGTCGGTGGGAGCCGGCGGGCTCGGGCCGGCGCTCACGCCGGCTGTCGGGGGAGCCGTCCGCGGCCGTCCGGGCGGACCGGGGCCAAGGGCGGGCGGGGGCATGGCTGGGGGCCGCGGCGTGCGGGCCGGGCCAGCATGATCGGCGTTAACAGCATCCACAGCAGCGCGGGGCGGCTGCGCTCGCGCTCGCTGTGCTCGGTACGCTACGGGCGCACCCACCGGGGCGCGGAGACCCTGTGCTACGGCTGGCCGCAGCGCTCGCGCAGTCTCAAGCCGGTGCTCTACACCGACCTGGTGGTCAGCCGCCTGCAGAGCCGCAAGAAGAAAAAGGCGGTGAGGGCGTGGGGCCCGCGGCCCACGGCAAGCTGGGTGGCGAGTGAGGGGGCGGCTGGAGGGCGGCTCGATTGAGGAGCGCATACATGAGGAGGAAGGTAGTGGGGGAGCTCAGCAGGCATACAGCCTCAGCTACTAGAGGAGGGCATGGGCTTGCGGAGGAGGGCCACGGTGGACCTGCCTCACAGCGTTCTGGGGAGGAGGGTTTCCACCGAGCAGCAAGTCCTGGGGCTCTCTGACAAGGCTCCGGATCCTTAAAGGAAAGAAGGTGTGGTTATGGGCAAAGGAGGTCTTGAGGAGGGCCAAAGAATGAACTGGAAGGTCGGAAACAAGGGCTGCAGGTTGGAGTTTGGTGGCCACTTCGGCCACCTGGCTGGAGAAGTGAGAGGGTTCAGGTTCTGTCTGGGCCTTGCTGAGTCTGGGCCAGGTGTATTGGGGGTTGTGCGGATCAGCCTGTTTTGTGTTGTGTGAGGCGGAAGCGTTGGGGTTCATCTGCCTCCAGACGGGATGTGCAGGCAGAGTTTCTGGTCTGGAATAGATATTTGGGTGAGGATGGCTATGGGCAGTGAGAGAGTCTGAGCCTGTGGTGTATTAGAAAATTGAGGGGGGACTACATCCCATCACGGGGTTAGGCGCCGACGTCACCACTGCACCCAGCTCACGCGCAGGCAGCATCACAGCCACACACAGTAAAACATGCACATGCTGGGGACACACCCACTCACAGACAGGCTGGCAGAAGCGCCCCCACAATTGGAGTCTCTGTCATATTCCAGGCCATCCCCCAAAACAGGGGTCTTGTATGCCACTCTGAGAGGCCACTCTCTTCTGACACCCGTGGCTCCTAAATGTTCCTGGGCCAACTGTATAGCCAGGAAGTGACTGGTTCAGGAGCCCACTGTTTGGGGTAGACAGCAATTGGAAACTGAAACTACTGCTGCAGACTTGGGTTGATATCCCAGCAGTACGTAATGTGTTTGTGGGTGAGAGCTGAGCTCCCTGGTATCTAGCTTGATGGGGCTGTCTGGGTTGGGGGAAGCCCTCACTTTGTTCTGCAGTTGGGAGTCAAGGAGGGTGAGGTGAATCCTCTATCATCGAGCCTCAATTTCCCCATTTGCTTTGTGTGGGTTTATATTGTGGAATCAGGCCAGAGCACTTGGTTGGGGGGAAGGAGGGCTTCTTCCGCTGCTCCTTCTCATTCAGTTTAGGGCTGTGCTTCTCCCACCAAGCTCTGAGCAGGAGAGCCCCTTAATAACAACAGAGATAATAATAGCAGCTGACAGTTACCATCCGCCAGCCCTGGGCCAGGGTTCCGTGCTGATTAGCTACTTATCCCCACGTGTTGCTATGTTTGTTCACTCTGTGGATATCTGCCCGACTCGTCAGCTCCAGGGTGGAGCTGGGCCTGGATCCTGGTGCTCTGTTTCAGAGCCTGTTTTTGAGCCTTATGCCATCTTCTCCCCTTAAGTTCTGTCTCCTCTCTCTCTCTCAAGTCAGGAGGGAAGGTTCTAAGCTCTGACATTGGAGTACAGGGTGCACCTCCCCCAGGATTGACCCCCCCCATTTGTTCCTCCTCAGGCCTTATACAGCTCCATCAAGAATGAAAAGTTGCAGTGGGCCATGTGAGTCTGGGGGTGGGGGGATATGGTGGGAGGGGGTAACAATGGGGCATGAGGAAGGGGATACCCGGGGACACCAGAGAGAGGGGCTATGGGCGCAGGGGACTGGGAGGCTCCAAGAGGCAGAAGCCTGCTTCATTTCCTTCTTTGGAGATGCCTGCCTATACTGGGGTCTGTCTTGTGTCTAACTCTATTGTTATGACAAACTAGGCTGGGGCAGGGAAGAGGAGTGTGGAAATATAAGAGGATCCTGGTAACCCAAGAGGAAAGTGGGTATCTCTGGAAGTATAGTCCTATCTGGAGCATAAAGAGGCTCCCTTGTCACAGAACAAGAAATTAAGTTTTCCCTTTGTCTTAGAGAGTTGAATCAGGGGGAGAAGGTAATAGTTTAGTTCTTGGGGGTCCTAGTTTGACAGCCCTCACCAAAACATCAGTAGACACTGTACTGCTGTCTGCTGAATCCAGCCATGGTTCAGCTTAGTTGTAAAGAGATGCCTCTGAGGAGCAGAGCTGGAAGGGCGAGGGTTAAGGAGCGCTTTAGAAGCAGCAAGCCTTGAAGTAGAACAAGAACACTGCAGGACAGAAAGGGAGAAGTTGGTATTGGGAGGCAAAGGTGTGGCTAAAGTCAGTGTTGAGTAAAAAGAAATGCAAAGGCAGGTCTGGCTGGAATGGCTGTGGAAGGAGAAAAAGTGTTGGGGGGGGGGGAGTAATGTAGGCTCCTTGTGGGGGCAGCAGGGAGCTCCTGGAGGTTCTTGAGCAAAGCAATGACAAGATAGAATTGGATCTTTGTTCATCTGAGTTTACAAACCAAGCTGTTGAGGGAAGTGGTTGTTTTTGAGACAGGGTCTTACACTGTAGCTCAAGCTGGCTTTGAACTCGTGGCAGTCCTGCCTTAGCCTCCCCAGTGCTGGGATTACAGATGTGAGCCACCATGCCTAGTTCATCTCTTCTTTTTGGTACCATGTAGCCAATAGCTATGAGCAAAGCCTGTTGTTAGGTGTGGTTAGGACAGAACTGAGTCACACATGTCTGTCTCGGAGAAGGGTGTAAGAATTGGGGGTGTGTGTAGAAATGGAGAAGATGGGAAGGTTCCTCATGGGGATGGATCAGGGAGGGCTGTTACCCCAAGGGAAGAGACAGACCTGCTGCCTGGAGCCCTGCCCTGACACAGCAGGAGTGCGGAGTGCAGGTTGCGGGGATCCCCCAGCCCCCTGCACCTCCTCCAGCTCCTAAACACGGGAGGGAGAGGTATTCTAGGGCAGAAGACAGTGTTGAGGGGGATGTGGCTGCATGGCCAGCACCCTCTGAGACAATCACACCTGCAGAGATGAGGAGGAGCTGAGGCGCTCTCTGTCTGAGCTGGCCGACCCCAACCCCAAGGTCATTAAGAGGGGCAGCGGCAGCGGCTCCAGCCCTTTCCTGGACCTGACTCCAGAGCCTGGGGCTGCAGTCTACAAGCACGGCTCCCTGGTTCGAAAGGTGCACGCAGACCCTGACTGCAGGAAGAGTACGTGGCTGGGCACAGGTCTGGGGGATGGATGGGAGTGGGCCTTTTTCAAGCCTCCTGACCTGCCTTCTCTTCCCAGCACCTCGTGGCAAGCGGGGGTGGAAGAGCTTCCACGGGATCCTCAAGGGCATGATCCTCTACCTGCAGAAGGTGCGGGGGCCAGGAGAGGGGGTGGGGCTGGCTTGACAAAGGGGAGCAGGTGGCTGGAGATGGCCAGGCCGGGACTGGGGCAGGACAAGATGGGCACCCCCATAGGAGGAGTACCAGCCTGGGAAGGCTCTTTCTGAGGCAGAGCTGAAGAATGCCATCAGCATTCACCATGCCCTGGCCACCCGCGCCAGCGACTACAGCAAGAGGCCACACGTCTTCTACCTGCGCACAGCTGATTGGAGGGTCTTCCTCTTCCAGGCTCCGTGAGTGCCCTCCTCCTAACTCTTCCAGACCCTGCTCACCCACCTTGCTCTCTTCCTTGGTCCCTGGATTCCTCTTTCCTTGTAAGACTACCCCTTCAGTTCAGGACTGGCATTTCTGGACAGGAACTCTGGTCCTGGTACCAAATAGCTGTGCTGTGTCCTCAGGAGCCTGGAGCAAATGCAGTCCTGGATTACACGCATCAATGTGGTGGCTGCCATGTTCTCTGCACCTCCCTTCCCAGCTGCTGTTAGTTCCCAGAAGAAATTCAGCCGTCCTCTGTTGCCCAGCGCTGCCACCCGCCTCTCCCAGGTAGCCCAGATGGCTTGATGTAATTGGGGGTGGAGTGGGGTGGGGCAGGAGGCCAACTGTACTCCAGGCTGCAATGTGATGGGGATGGGTGTACTGGAGATTGACGTCCAGCCCCTTGTTAAACTTTGTACGGAACCACTGTAGACTAGTGACACTCAGCAGGAACCTCTGGCTATTAGGAGGAGCAGGTGAGGACTCATGAGGCCAAGCTGAAGGCCATGGCAAGTGAGTTGCGAGAACACCGGGCAACACATCTGGGAAAGAAGGCCCGAGGCAAGGAGGCCGATGAGCAGCGACAGAAAGAGGCCTATCTGGAGTTCGAGGTGAGACACATTCCCTGACACCCTGGTGTCCCACACAGAGGCCCAGGCTATGGGTAAGGCCATGTCGATAAGTGTGGTCTCTGAGTCTTCCTGTTTTCTTCTGGGGATCAAGGCTAAACTCCACATTCACTAGGGTCAGGAAATGACATGTCAAGTATTCCATGTCTCCAACCCTAGTAGAGACTCCAGAAATGTCAGCTGTCATGATAGTTCTGAAAGCCCAGGAGGGTCACTAGCTTCATAAGGATGTCTTGCAGGATTTAGCATCTCCTGGGCAGGTGGTGGAGTGGGATGGGCCAGGGGAGGAGAGCAGGTTCTCACTGTCTCGGACCTTCTGCCTTAGAAATCCCGCTATGGCACCTATGCAGCGCTGCTTCGAGTCAAGATGAAAGCGGCCAGTGAGGAGCTGGATGCCATAGAGGCAGCACTGGCCCAGGCTGGGAGCATGGAGGATGGATGCCCTCCACCTCACTCCAGTCCTTCCCTGCAGCCCAATCCCACCAGCCAACCCCGGGCCCAGCGTCGTGGCTCAGAGGCCCGGGCTGGGGCAGGCAGTACACGGCCAAAGCCCTGAGCAGGGGGCAGGAGCATTGGGGCAGTGCCTGCTGGGCACCTGCATGATGACATGGCCCTGCCTGAGCTCAGCCAGCCTCGGGCCACCCAAGAGGGCCTTCTGGCCCAGAGCCCGACCGCGCCGGACGCGGTGTCCGGGGCAGGGCAGGGCTGGGCCAGGCCTCAGGAGCCTAGGCTAAGGGCCTCTCTGAGCCCCCCTTTTTGTGATAATGTTTTGCACTTTTTCGTACAGGGTGGGTGGGGTGGGAGGGGCCAGTGCCCCTAACTTTTGATGGGGGTTTTCTTTTCTTTTCTTTTCTTTTGTGGGGGAGGCCTGATGATATTTCTGCTTTCTGCTGAGACCACCCCACCCTGACACCAGCAATCCCCCTGCATCCTGGGGCCTGGCTCAGATAGAGGCCAGGAGTTGGGGCTGAGCTGGTTCCCCTCCTTCTCCCCAAGGGCTCACCTCTCTCTTACAGAGATGGAGGAAGGGCACCCACATTGAGGCCCCGTCCATAGGCTGGGGTGGCACGGCCTGCTTTCCCTCTGTTGGTAGGCCCTGCCCTTTGTACAGCCTCTACCCCATTAAAACTGCTCTGAATTGCTGGCTGGCCTCCTTCTCTAATCTAACTTGGGGGCAGGAAAGGACGCTGGTTCCAGGGACAGGCACCACACTGGGGTTACCATAAGTTGGGAAAAGGCCTTCCCCTTCCCATAGGAACCCTTTATTTGGCCCACTGAGGTGTGGGCCTAAGGTGTTAAATAAGGTTTAGACTAGGTGGGGGTTCTGTACAGAGGGTCCAGGTGGAGAGATTGGCTGGGCAGGAGTTCAGTGCACCTGAGGCTGGGGGTGCCCATGGCACAGCCCTCCTGGTGGCTCAGGAGGTGGACACAGCTTCTCCGTCTCCTGTCCCACTGACTGGCTCCCGTATGCACTGTCTTCTTTCACCTCTACTGGGGGACACAAGAGGGAGTCAGGCTTCAGGCCTCCTACCCTTGGCCCAGATGAACCTTCTAGGTTGGTCCCTTTACCTGTGCTAGGAAGCTTGTCTCGAGTCTCAGGACCTCTCAGCAGTCTCACTCCCTCATCTAGACCCATGTCGGACAAAGCCTCCAATAGACCTGCCAAGTCTCCACCAGCCAGCTGAGGAAAAGGAAGAGTCAGGTGTGTGCAATGCTTGTGTGTAGGGTGTAGAGTCCCTGGGGAAGGGGGCTTGGATCTGGGCAGGGGCAGGAAAGGTGCATGGTACCCTACCTTGTAACTGCGCAGGAGGCTGCCGCTAGGTGAAGCTGTCTTCCTGTATGTGTCTACCAGGCTTCGCAGCCCCAGTCGCTCTGCCAGTTCTGCCCAGCTGCCCTGGGCTTCTGGCCCATCTAGCAGTTGCTCCAGGTTCTGCAGGGCTGCATCTCCAAGTGACAGCCCTGGCCCTGAACAGACAAATATAAATCCATGAGTTAGCTCCAGAGGGTCAGAGACACAGATACCTGGACCTGGCCTGTCTCCCTGGAAACCTGACAGACAAGGCACAAGGTCACTGTGGCATAGAGGGAAGAGAGGGACAGAGAAAGGGAGCCCTCCCCAAGGGGCCAAAGGAGATGACCTCTGGGAGGAGGCCTTGCTCTGAGGCTGGAAATGGCTGCTGCAACCTTACCTGCAGGGCTGGGGGGGGCCTGGGGGGGCTCCACAATATTCTGAGCAGCATTTAGCAACAAGGTCTTCACCTAGGGAGACAGGCTTGACTATCTCAGTCTTTCAGCCCAGCTATCCCTGAGTATACTCTGGACCATACCTTCAAGCCCAGGTGCCCAGTGCCCACCCTGGCACTTCTACCTTCGTGCTTCGAGTGAGGTCAAGAGGTGTGTGGCCCCGGAAGAAGCTTCTTCGGGTATCTCTTTCCGGCCCCTCAGAATCCGAGTCACTTCCAGAGGTGGGGGGTGAGAGCAGTGGACACAGTGGCTCCTCATTCTCTGCGTGGATGTCAGCACCTGGAGGCAGGAAGTGTTCAGGAGACCCGCAGAGTGGGCCCATAGTCCCCGCTTTCCTCCCTCTGCTTTGCTCATGCTTCTAAGGGTAAGACTGACCAGCCTTTAGAAGGAGACGAGTGAGGGTTGGGGATCCCAGTCCAGCTGCCAGGTGGAGGGGTGTGTTTCCAGCAAAGGTGCGGGCATTCACATTGGCATGGAGCTGTGGGTACAAGGAAATGGTGAGCAGCATGGTCCAGCTGGTCAAGCCTGCCCACACATTTCTTCACCATTTTTGGTTCTCCACAACCCTTGTACAGTCCCACCTTGGTGACCAGATGAGTGACCAAGCCCAGCTCCTCCATCTCTGTGGCTAGATGCAGGGGTGTTCGGCCCCCCTGCCGCTCTGCTGCGTCCACTTCAGCCCCACTGTCCACCAGCAGATCCAGGCACTCAGGGCTTCGGGCATGAACTGCCAGGTGCACAGGGTACAGTCCTAGAGAAACACTCGTCTTGCAGCTCTGACTCCAAAGTGGCCTTTGGACAGGGCTTACCAGTTAGCTTCAACTCATATCTATTCACCACACACCCTCTCAGTCCCTACCCCTGGACTGGAGGCAGGAAGCTCACCCTCAAAATCAGGCATGTGCAGTATTTGGGGCTCAGCATGGGCTCCACTATGCAGTAGTGCTCGCAGCAAGTCTGGGGCCTCAGCACCTGCCCGGAGCGCCAGGTGCAGGGCTGAGTCTCCATGCCGATCCAGCAGTGCCGGGTCTGCACCCACCTGCAGCAGGAAACTCACCACTCTCGCCTGCCCAGTGATCACTGCCAGGTGCAGGGGCGTCTGGGGAGAAAGGCAGAGTGAGCCAAACCCACTCTAGCTAAGAACCTACTACCCCTGCCTTTCAATCCCTAGCCCCTCACCAGAGGCTGCGCCCTCACCTGGTGTAGGTGGTTGGTGAGGTTGATGACGTCAAGGTACTGGGCATGGTAGATGACATGGGCTATCTGCTCAATGACACCAGTCTGCCCATGGATAATGGCCAGGTGCAGTGGTCTGGGGGGTTGGAGAGTGAGACTTTGGCCTGGGAAGTCCAGCCCCTTAGATCATCGACTGCTCCCCAAACTCCACTGCCCGCATAGTGTTTTTCATCCGGACCTGTGGAACCCTGAATGTCTCCGTTTTAATCCTTCCTCACTTTGTCTCGGGTAGTTGCTATTATTGTGTCCCTTTTATACCTTGAATGGAACAAGAATGTTGTGAAGACTTGAGACCTTATCTGTCCGACCCTAGGGTTCAGCTCTTTGCAGATATCTCTACTGCCCCAAGCTCTAGACCTGGTATTGGTAGACCCCAGCCCCTGGAAGCCAAGTCTCTGCGGGCCCTCAGCAGCTTACGTGTCTCCGTTCTCATCTTGTGCCGTCAGCAGGTGGCGCTGTCCCGCCAGGAGAGCTCGCGCGTCCGCGGTGACGCCGTAGTCGAGCAAGGCTCGCGCGCTGCGCAGCGCCAGGCCGAACAAGCGCGCGTTGTACTCTCGAGCTAGGTGAGACAGGGCGCGTGGGTGCGGACCAGGCCCCCAGCGCGGCGGCCTGCCCACCCTCCCGCATCCCTAAGGCCTACCTCGCTGCAGCGCGTCGGGGGCCTGCGGCTTGTTCTGGGGGGCTTCAGGGGATGCGCTCAGCTCCGCGGCTGCCTCTCCAGCATCCACCCTCGGCCCAGATCCGGCCATCTGCGCCCCACCCCCTCCGCCCGGGTAGCAGCCCATGGGGGCTGCTCCGGACTGGTAGGGGCTGTAGGCCAAGGAGGAAGGAAAAAAGCCGAGGCTGCCACCTGTGGGCATGGGCAGGTTGGTGAGGCACCAGGCAGGACTACCCAGATTTCTCCCCCAACTTTCCCTTCCCTCCTCCTCCTTCCTCCACCCGTCTCATGGCCACCAGCACCCTCTCACCTCCTCCAGCTCCTCCGTATCCTCCAGCAGAGCCCCCGGAGCCTCCACCCATGTGCGAGCCACCCCCAAAGGGCTGGGAGAAGGTGGGCAAGGCCTTCCTCCGCTTACGCTGTACTTCCTCCTTGTCTAGGGGCAAAGGGAAATGTGATATTAAAACCCGGTCAAACCCATGGAGCTTTTCTCCTAGGAGCCACCTCCAGGATGCCCGGCTCCCTCCAGCCCCGGGGAATCCTCGAGCCCCGCCCCACCTTCCACTAAAGGATAGTAGGTGAACTGTTTGGAGTCCGAGACATCTCCCCCACGCTTGCGTTTCAGCTGCAGGAACACCGTTACAGGCCGCTCAATCTTCATTTTGTGATAGGGAGGTGTCCGGAACACAATGGCATACTGGGGGGTGGAGGGGGAGAGAGAGTATCAGAAGAGGCCTTTGCTAGTTTTGTCCCCAGCTTCAGTCCTGGTCCCTTGGTACCTGTTTATGAACGTCTGTGGGAGAGAAATCCCCAAAAGCTTGCCATCCATTCTCATCATCCTCATAGAATCGAACCTCAATGTCGTCTACTGGGAAAAGTGAAGCTTAGCCATGGGTAGATCTGCAGGTCCAGTCCATTTATCCTGGAGTTGCCCTGGTCCCCGGCCTTACATCCAGGCTCCCTAGCTCCCAGCCTGGTCCCCACAGCCTTACATGCAGGCTCCCTAGCTCCCAGCCTGGTCCCCACAGCCTTACATCCAGGCTCCCTAGCTCCCAGCCTGGTCCCCAGCCTTACATCCAGGCTCCCTAGCTCCCAGCCTGGTCCCCAGCCCTACCCCAACCTGGTCCCCAGCCTTACATCCAGGCTCCCTAGCTCCCAGCCTGGGCTCCAGCCTCACCTTTTTGCACCTTGTCACAAAGCAGATAAACTTCATCTCCACCCCGAACAGAACCAGCAGTCTTGTCCATTCGGGAAATCTTCAGGTTTGAGGCCCCCGGAGACTCTATATTGTGGGAGTTAGGTTAGGGTCACATGATAGATGAAAGCTGGGGTCTTTCACTATCTTGCACCTTAGGAAATGACTAGTATCCTCAATTGCCAAAGACAGAAGCAATACTTAGATTTAAGACCACTCCTCTCATGTGGCGGGGCCAGGTTCAAATCCAGGTTCTGGCTCCATAGACTGAAGGTGCCCCAGTGCTCCTTTGGGTACTCAGACTTGGTACCCAGTAGGATACTCACTGCTGTCATGGATGGGCTGGGAGATTACTGGCTTCAGGGGCAAGGAGAAGGAGCCATCGCTAGCTCGAAGGAAAGCAGAGAAGCGCAGCCTCACAATACTTAGATCCATTACTTTCTTTAGCTCTTTGGCCTCCTGCTCAAGCTCCCGGTGCTCAGCCTCTGGATGGAAAGCATGGGTGTGATCTCTGGGCTCTCTCTTCCCTGTCCCTTCCAAAACACCTCCTTGACTCTTCGTGCTCCCATACCTGAAAGGCCCTGAGGCTTGGAGCGGAGCCGCTGCCTCTGGAGTTTTTGGATCATTATCTCCATCATGTTTTTCTTGGTTACATGCAGGACACCCAGGTTATTAAATCTGGGGAGGGGAAGGAGTCGAAGACCTCTGCCCATGCAGCTCTTTCTTCCTGAGGTAGCCTCCCACTACCAGGTTCAGCCTCCCTCTATTTTTCAAGGAAGCTGTTCTTTATACTTGAGCCCTGGAGGAAGGCCAGAACTCTCTCCCTTTTGTTTGCTAAGCACACTGGTGGGCTGGATCCTAAGACTGGCAGGTAGTGGAGCACCCCATGGGGCCAAACACAGGGGACACCTACTGAGCAGTCATGTCCTTGGGCCCCACAGACACGGCACAGACCCCCAGCTCCGAGCACTGCTTCCCCACCAGGCTGTGGGCATGAGCACGAGGCGGGTCACTGTGTGTTACCAGGTCCACCTCGATCTTCGCTGGTCCCTCGTAGTTACAGATCTGAGAGGGTCACAGAATTATCAGCGGCAGTCCTGAATACACTCACTGCGCCCTCCCCTCCCCTCCATCTCACCTTCACAGTGGGATAGGTCTTCCGGCCCTTCTCACTGGACGCACCAGGGAGGCCTCCATGGGAGGGGCCTTCACAGCCGTATCGAAATCGGAAGCCTCGCTGACAATTACATGAGAAAGACATTTGTGATCAGGAGAGATCCCCCCACCCCCAGGCCACCACGTTCCTGGCCATCGCCGACCACCGTGACCAGTCGTGTCTCTTCCCCCAACTGTGATCCACAGCAACCAACCATACAAATGGGAGCAGCTGCCCCTATATAACTCATGATCAGTCAGGTTCCCAGAGTTGAAACCACCCCACACCTCTGTGGCTCACTCACCTGCTTAGGCTGTTCCACAATCACCAGGTAGGGGCCATCAGCTGGGGAGAGAGGGCCCTTGCTGAGCCAGGAGCTCTGAGCTCATCACCAGGCAGAGGGTACAGGCTTGCCCTCCTCCCCATTCCTCAAGAGGGGAGGTAAGCTAGGGGACTTTCTGACCTGTCTCTGGGGCTGGCCCCTTGGGCTCCACAATGGAGGAGCTGAATTCAAAATCATCATATTCTGGGATGCCGTCCAGACCCTGGTTTAGAGACAGGTTGGAGGTGGCAGCTGATTCTGGGCCACCAGAGCCCCCCCCACCCTCAGCTCCAAGCCCTCGGCAGCCAACTCCAGCTCCTCCTCAAGCCCACGGGGAAGCTTCTTTCTGAGCAGAGTTTGCAGACAGGACAGACCGACAGACAGGCTGGGCAATCTGAAGAAACGCAGGCGTAGCGGGTGGAGGAGCCTCTGGTGGACAAGCAGACAGACACAGGGGGCACCGGCTGCCTCCAGGGTCAGGCGGCGTGACTCACTGGGTCGTAGCAACTGTCCATGTCTTTGGGCTAGGCTCGGCTCCGTCCGGCGGCTTCGACCCCTGGTTCGACTTCCCAGAGTTTTCGACGCCCGCCTAAGGTGGAGAGGAGGGACGGGGGAGGGAGGAAAATCAGGTCAAGGGTGGGCAGGAGAGGGGGGGGTCCAGCTCTGGGGGAGGGTCCGATCTCCTCCAGCCGCCTGTCCGGGTGTGGCGGGTAAGATCCGGTGGAGGTCGAGATCCGGAGCTGGGCTGGGCCGGGGAAGGGGCAAAAAGTTAGTGCAGCTTAGGAAAGTCCCGAAAATACCAGGGGAAGGCGGGGCCGGAGGGGGCGGGCCTGGAAATGACGCCACGGCCCCGCCCCCGCGGCGGGAGGGGCGGGAGGCTCCTCTAGGGTCCCTGGGCGCCGGCAGCCAGTCCGAGGGCAGAGGCGCTTGCAGAGCTGGGGCGCCCGTGGGGTCGTGGCACGCTCGGTCTCCCGACACGCACCGCCGCGGGCGGAAGAGGCTCCTAGAGCGGAGCCGGGCCGCCGCTCCCCCACGCCCGGCCTGGAGCAACCTTGGGATTTTCTGCCCGCGGGGAGGACACGGCTGATTCATCCGGGGGCTTTTGGGGGGACATTCCTGCTGTCGGATGGTCCGTAGGCGGGGGCTCTTCCAATGGGGCCCCCGGGCTCTGCCCCGAGAACGTGATGTGGGCCGCGGGGTTGGGGAAGGAGTTTCCTCCTTGGTGTAGGTTCATCTCCGGCTCCATGAACATCTTTGCTTCCTGGATTCCCACGCTACACCTGCTTCGGTGCCCAGGGCGATGGGCCGTCACCTGCCCCTCTGTGACCCCAGTCATACAGCCATGTGTAACCCTGTGTGTGTCCCCGTCACAGGTGTATACATGTTTCAGCTGTAATGTCGTTGTGCGTGCGTGGTGTCACTATAGTGCAAGTGAGCATTTGTCTGTGCAAGTGAGCCCCTGAGCTGCTCGGTGTGGGTACATGCCAGTGCGTATTTCGATGTGCGGGAGCCCGAGTAAGCACGTCTTTGAGTTTGTACGTGAAGTGTGTGTCCGGGCACTGGTGTACAGGCGAGCACGTCTGTCAGCCTGTGCATGCGTGTGTGGGTCTGACTGCACACGGCAACGTAAGGGCAGGCCTACGTGTCGACGTGTACCAGACTCCGGCTACCGTGCGTCCTCTCCAGCCCCAGGCCGGTCACCTACAGCCCCTCCTCCCACCCTTCTCGGTCTTCCGGACACCCAGGGGTCCGAACCCCGCCACTCACCGTGGTGGCGGTTCTGGTTCCGACTGCTCTCCAGGCCTCAGCCGCCTTGGACCTCTCTCTCCACTCCAGCCACCCGAGCTCGGGCCGGGAAAGCCCCTAGCGGCCCCCCGGGGGGGGGGAATTCCCGTGACGTTCCAGTGCGTCACGCCCCGGGCCCTTTTCTATTGGCTGAAAGTTTAACTCCCGGACTCCGGGAGCCAACCGGGAGCTTCGCTGGCGCGCCCCTTCTGAGCAAGGCTCGCTCCGAGAAGGGCCGCCGGGTTACTGCACCCCGGGGAGCTCCCGGAGCCACCGGCAGCCGATCCGGGAGCCTAGGTGTCCTCGCCGTCCCAGGTTCCCTCCAGACAGCCAGGGAGCCCACCCTGCTACTGGCCTTTTGGTGCGCCCCGGCGCTTGGCTGCCTTTGAAACTGGGAAACCCCAGGGGAAGCTGATGGCCCCAGCTCTTGAGCCACCCCCTGGAGTCGGCCCCGCTGCTGGGAAGTTAGGGGAAGAGGAAGGAAGCTAGCAGGTCTTGCGGTCAGTCCCAGATCGCCATCTGCCGGTCTCTATGGAGCCACAAGGAAACTGTGGGGCCCATAGTTTCTGTCTTAAGTGTATGACTTCAAGCTGAGACACTCCGGGCCTGAATTTTTTTCTCTCAAGAGGCAGGTTAACGGCCCAGGTTTTCAAGCTGTGCGCTGGGGAAAAGAAAGGAGGTGTTTGTCTGGGAGTCTCTGGCATATTAGAATTGAAAGGCATCCAACAGTGTATGGTAATAAGCACCTGCATTTCCCAGCTTCTCGAGACTGAGACAGGAGGATGACAAGTTTAAGGCCACTCTGGACTACCGTGTCTCAACACACATGCGCACAAAGTGTTCAAATTCGAAAACTTCAGACCTCCTCCAGTGTAGGAAATTGCCTCTTGGTTTGGGAGTATTGCTCAGTGATTTGCTGTCCATGTGTGACATCTTGGGTTTTAGTCCCAGAAACACTACCACCATTTTTCTTTTTTTTTTTTTTCTTTTTTTTTTTTTTTTTTTTTTTTGTTTATTTATTGATTTTTTGGCTTTATGTTTTTGACCCCCTGTC
>VZQC01014578.1:4023135-4054917 GCA_009823505.1 Rhizomys pruinosus | reverse complement strand
CCACAGCCACAGAAAAGTGACTAATACAATCCCTTTATCTACAACTCCATCAATATTTCATTAATGTGCACATGAACACACACACAAAAAAAAGAGCCTATTTCAGTCAAATCTGTGCTCCCCACAAGTGTTGTGTGTCCATCCACTAGAACCTTGTCAAGCTATCTAGTGTCATATTCTTAAATATAAAATGAAATGAGAACACAACAAACAAAATAACTTGGTTCAAATACCTGGCAAAACAGTAAACTTCTTGCATCAAAAAAATTTTTTAAAAGGATTGGAGAAAAAGATGCAAAGACATTGTAGGGGCAGGAATGGAAAAGGGGGGAATGGATCTTTAAAGTAGATTAAGACAATGCATGAAATGAACAAAAGTTCAATTAAAAAACAAACAAGAAACTGGATATAGGACCAGGCCTTAGGGAACCTATGACTAGACATGGTCACCAGGCCATAGGGGCCAAGTTACTTTTACTTCTTATCCATGCTAAATGAGACATAACATGAACAACACTTTAATGACTTACTGCTATACCCAGATTAACATATTCCTCAACTCTCCTTTAAGATACTTCTTCATGCAGTATATGAAACCTGCACTGGCCAACTTACAGAGACTAAGACTACAGAGTGGTTATCCCTAAATAGGACAACCTATATAAAACTTCTGCCCTCCCACAGGCTCAGTGGATCATTGTAAAAGAAGGGGCAGAGGGAGATTGGCATGCAGATAGCCTAGCAGTTAAGAAAACCGACCGCTCTTACAGAGGAATCCGGTTCGATCCCAAGCAACCCACACGGCAGCCAAGAACCGTCTGAAAACTCTAATTCCAGGAGAACTTCAATTCCAGGATAACTCCAGATCCAGGGGAAAACGACACCCTCTTCTAACCTCCGCGGGCATTGCACAAGACCGGTGCACAAACCTTGCATGCAGACAGTACATTGATTACACACACAGAAAAAATAAATGCTGGCGTGGTGATGCACGTCTTTAATCCTAGCACTTGGGAGGCAGAGGCCACACGTCTTTCTGTGAGTTCGGCCTTCTTGAGTTCTTCATTCTCTTGTTTCTCTAGTTCTTGATTGTGTTCTTTTTTTTTTTTTTTTTTTTTTTTTTTTTTTTTTGGTGTTTTCGATACAGGTCTCCCTGTCAGCCCCAGCTGTCCCTGGACCTCACCTGAAGACCAGGCTTGTGCCTTTGAACTCACAAAGATACCCCTGCCTCTGTGCCTTCGCCGAACGTGCTAGCGATTAAAGGCTCGTGCGCCACCACGCGCCGGCTAATCTTGTAGTTCTTTAAATATGTTCCCAAGGTGTTTCTGATGTCTGTGTCCGGGGCACCCCAGAGGGATCCCACTGGTAGGAATCTTCCATAGGATGTGTAGAGCTTGGTGCGGATTATCCTGCACCTTTCCCGTAGTTGTCTCTTCTTCGTGTTCCTGGGGCAATATGTGCTTCCCTTGCCCCAGTATTCTTAATGTGAGCCTAAATGCCTCTTCCATGTGTTGAAGGCTTGCTTGGCCTGCCTCCTTTGATGCCTTCAATAATCCAGTTTGGCGGGGGGGGGGGGGGGATTTCTTTAGCCCGCCCCCAGTACCTCCGGCACTTCATCAGCTGTCTCAGGAGATCTTCAGATCTATAGAGCTCACACAACCGCAAATCACACCTTTGAATACTCCAGCTAGGGAGATAACTCCGTCCCCCTACAGCACACAAAAGCCAATTAGCCAAAGCAACTGGATATGGAACACAGGATTAAGTCAAATCAACAAGTCAGCCTTGCTGAAAGCACACACTCCCTACCTACCTTCCGTGCTTTCAGCTGGTCATCAGGAGGATCTCGATTTTAGCTCTTGAACAGTCTAAAGTTTGGTAACTATATTCAATTTTCTTTTTTCTTTTGAGACAGGGGTCTCCCTGTAGCCCCACTGGCCTGGAACTATGTAGACCAAGCTGGCCTTGAACTCACAAATATCCACCTGCCTCTGCCTCACAAGTGCTGTGATTAAAGGTGTGCACCACCACGTCTGGCTGGTCTATTCAATTTTGTGAACCTATGCTGATTGGCATTGATTATGGCTGTCCTTTCCAAGTGCCTAGGAAGCACCCCTGCCAGCTAGCCTTGGCAAGATTCCTGCAGTCTCCACAGCATCTCTAAATGCACCTCCAGGGACTGACCTGTTGTTTAGTTTTAAATTTTGACGTTGTGATTTTTTTTTTTTTTTTGTGTCATTTTTGAGACAGGGTCTCCCTATAAGCCCCCAGCTGTCCCTCCTGAACTTACTGTGTAGACCAGGTCTGGCTTTATTTCAATTTTTTTTTTTTGGATCTACCTGCCTCTTGTACTCTTGAGTGCTAGGGAATTAATAGGTGTGTTTGCGGCACCATCCTATCCTGAGTTGTTATTTTATCTGATGATTGAAAATAAACCCCTGGGGTGGTGGGTGGGAAAAAGAAACAAAAAAAAACTGCTGAGAGATGGCTCAGTGGTTGTGGAAAGCACAGAACTGCTCTTGCAGTAGGACCGTGTTCGATTCTCAGCACCCACATGGCAGATATAAAAACCGTCCTTAGGCTGGGTGTGGTGGTGGCAGCCTTTAATCATAGCACTTGAGAGGAGAGGCAGGGAGGGCAGTCTCTGAGAGGGTCAAGGCCAGCCCTGGGTCTACATAGTGAGTCAGGACAGCAGACTACTAAAGAGTCAGGCATGCTGCGGCGTGGTGAGTGGCACACTTTAGTCCTGAGCACTGGGAGGCAATAGGCAGGCGGATCTTTGTGAGTTCAAGGCCAGCCTGCGCTACAGAGTGAGTTCCAGGACAGCTGCGGGCTACAGGGAGGACCCTGTCATCAAAAAGGCAAAAAAAAAAAAAAAAAAAAAAAAAGACAAAAGAAACCCTTGGGGCGGAGAGATGCTCAGAGTTAAGAGGCATCTTACTGCTTTAAGAGCACCGACTGCTATTGCAGAGACGGGTTAGTGTCGGTTTGATTCCCAGCACCCCTATGGCGGCTAAGAACCATCTTTTAACTACAAGTATTCCCCCAGGGGAATCCGGACACCCTCTATCTGACCATCCACGACATTGCATGACAGGTGCACCAACCTCATGGTAGACGGAGTAACCATACACATAAAAAATAATAAAAAGGGAAAAAAAAAAAGGGCTGGAAAAAGCCTAGCGGTTAAGAGCACCGACGCTCTTGAGAAGGACCCAGGGTTCATCCCCAGCACCCACATGGCGGCTAAGAACCGTCTGTAACTCCAATTCCAGGAGAACTCCAGTTCCAGGGGAATCCGAAGACCCTCTTCTGACCTCCGCGGCATTGCACGACACGGGCAAAACCATAACATACAAATTATAAAAAAAACATAACATACAAAAAATAAATAATAAAAAAAAAAAATTAAAAAAAAAAAATAAAATAAAAAAATTAAAAAAAGAAAATAAACCCTTAAGGCCTAGCATAGTGATACTGCCTTTAATTCCAGAAATTGGAAGGCAGAGGCAGCCCCATCAACATAGTAGTTCAGGGCCAGTTGGGGTTACACAGTGAGACTCTGTCTCAAAAACAAAAAAAACAAAAAAACAAAAAGAAGGCTGGAGACATAGCTCAGTGGTTAAGAGTACCAGCTGCTCTTACAGAGGACCCAGGTTCAATTGCCAGTACCCCATAGGGGCTAACAACTGTAACTCCCAATTCAAGGGATCTGATGTCCTCTTCTCACCTCCACATGTATTGCATGACACAGGTGCACCTACCTACATTCATACACACATACACATATACTCATACACACCAAATAATAAATAATAATAATGTAAAAAAGCCACAAAAGAAGAGAAACCATTGGCTGGGCGTGGTGGTGCATGCCTTTAATCATAGCACTCCAGAGGCAGAGGCAGGTGGATCTTTGTGAGTTCAAGGCCAGCCTGGTCTTCATAGCGAGTTCCAGGACAGCCGGAGCTACAGGGAGACCCTGTTTCAAAAAAGACCCCCCCCCCGCAAAAAAGAGAAACCATTAAAAAATATTATTTGTATTTACGTATGTGTGTGAAAAAGAATGCCATATGTGTGTAGGTCGCCCAAAGGCCAGAAGAGGGCATCAGATTCCTTTGAGATGGCAATTGTCAGTCTGTCATGGTACTGGGAATGGAACTCAAGTGCCCTGGAAGAGAGAGGCAAGTGCTTTCAACTGCTAAGTCATTTATTATGAGAGTCCCTAAACCCTTTATTATAGATTTTTTTTGTCTTTTTGAGACAGGCTCTCCCTATAGCCCCAGCTGGACTGGAACTCACTATGTAGACTAGGCTGGCCTTGAACTCAGAGATCCACCTGCCTCTGCCTCCTGAGTGCTGGGATCAAAGGTATTTGCCACTATGCCTGGCCAACTAACAATTTTTTTAACTTTTTTTTTTTTTATGTGTATGAGTGTACTGACTGCATGTAGGTAGGTGCACCTGTGTCGTGCAGTGCTGCAGATGTCAGAAGAGGGTGTCAGATTCCCCTGGAACTGGAGTTAAAGATGGTTCTTAGCTACCATGTGGGTTCTGGGAATTGAACCCAGGTCCTCTACAAGAGCAGTCAGTGCTCTTAACCACTGAGCCATCTCTCCAGCCCTGCAATTAAAAAAAAAAAAAAAAGATATTCTGCTTTACATTTGTTCTATGTGATATGCCTATGAGTCAGTCACTCAAGGGGAGCTACTGAGGGTCAGGAAAAGGAGTCTGAGTAGAGGTCAGGAGGAGGAGTCTGAGTAGAGGTCAGGTGGCCTTATAAAATTGGAGTTGGGCATGAAGTCGTTGTAATGAATGGTATCTGAAGCTTTGCCACTGGGTAGCATCACTCGGGAAGTACAGAGAACAGATCTAAGGACTGAAGAACTGAGCCTTGGGTCTCCTGGTATACAGAGGCTGTGTGCCTCACAGTGAAGATACATCAGGGAGCAGGTGGTCAGATGTTTGGTTGAAACCCAATCTCAGGTTAGGTGGTTCTACCACCCTTTGGCTGCTTATCTTCTAGCCATGTTCAAATGACCATGAGTTCTGTTGTTTCTAGCACTTTCTGTGTATGGGAGAGCATGTGTGATGTGCCCAGTAGCTCATTCTGCAACTCAAATTTCTTTTTTTTTGTCTTTTTGAGACAGGGTCTCTCTGTAGCTCTGGCTGTCCTGGAACTCACTCTGTAGACCAGGCTGGCCTTGAACTCACAGAGATCTGCCTTCCTCTGCCTCCCAAGTGCTAGGATTAAAGGCGTGTGCTACCACACCAGGCCTTCAACTTTCTTAATCTTGTCTTGTGCTCAGAAAATTCCCATGACTCTTGGTGTGTGTGTCTCCAGGTCTGATGGGCTCCTATGAACTCAGCTCACAAGGTTGTAGTCTGTTTCTCATGAGATGCTGCAGATGTTTAGTTCTGGCGAGTTTCTGCACTGCCACTGTGAGTGGGGGACAGGAATGAAGAATGAGCCAAGAATGAGCCAGATCCAGGCTTGGTTTCCAGCCTCCACACTTCACACAAGAATGAGCCAGATCCAGGCATGATTTTCAGCTTCCACACTTCACACAAGAATGAGGCAGATCTGGGTTTGATTTCCAGCCTCCAGACTTCATGCCTTGGCCTCTTGGGCATGTTGCCTCTTTCATAAGAGCAGGAAATCACTTTTTTTTTTTTTTTTTTTTTCCTTTTGAGAAAGGGTCTCCCTTTAGTCCCAGCTGGCCTGGAGTGCTCTATGTAGACCAGGCTGGCCTTGAACTCACAGAGATCTGCCTGCCTCTGCCTCCTAAGTTCTGGGATTGAAGGCATGTGCCACAAGGCCCGGCTGGAAATCACTTCTAATAGGATGCTCGGGCAACTCAGTACTGTCAGACCTGTTTGCTCTGGAAATGCCAGCTCTCTGTATGAGGGTCTTAGGTCGTGGAACAATCTCCAGCCTCCTCTCAGGGGTACCTTTGCAGGCCACAAGGACATTTATTGACATGATTCCCACATGTATCAGCTGCTCTTCTTAGAATGGGACTTCTGGTCAATGTTTTTTTTTTTTTTTCCGTCTTTTTGACACAGGGTCTCCCTTTAGTCCCACCTGGCCTGGAGCTCACTAAATCTATTTAAGGGGTCAGGGGAGCTGGAAAGATGGCTCAGCAGTTAATAGCACTTGCTGTTCTTGCAGAGAACCAAGGTTGGTTCCCAGCACCCACATCAGGCAGCTCGTAACTTCAGTTCGTACCCTCTCGTGGCCTCCCTGGCACATGGCCCACATACATGCATCCAGGCACACAAACACATCAAAATAAATCTTTTTTTCTTTAAAAAAAAAAAACATTGCCGGGCATGGTGGCACTCGCCTTTAATCCCAACACTTCAGAAGTAGAGGCAGGTGGATCTCTGTGAGTTAAAGCCAGCCGCATCTACATAGTGAGTTCCAGGACAGCTGGGGCTACAGGGAGACCCTGTTCAAAAAGACAAAAACAAACAAACAAACAAAACCCAAAAAACAAAAAAAACCTTCCCAAAACAACTTTAAGTTTTGTGTCTCTGTGTGTAGGTTTGTGCACATTACGTGTAGAGGCAGAAGAGGGCGTCTAATGCCCTGGATGTGGAGTTATGTGTGCCACCAAACTCCTTTGCAAGAGCAATGAGAGTTCTTTTTTTTTTTTTTTTCCGGTCTTTTCGAGACAGGGTCTCCCTGTAGCCCCAGCTGTCCTGGAACTCACTCTGTAGACCAGGCTGGCTTTGAACTCACAAAGATCCGCCTGCCTCTGCCTCCCAAGTGCTAGGATTAAAGGCGTGCGCCACCACGCCCGGCACAATGAGAGTTCTTAACACTCCAGGTTACATCTGACCAAAGCTACCTTGAAATCAGAGCAGCTGTGATCACCCTCAGGGAACACTTAGGAGACCAGGCCTATTAACAGTGTCTCCTATCATGAGACGTCACTGAGATTTCAGCACTACTCCTCGCTCACATGTGCATAATCTTGCCCCAGCTGCCCTTGGTCTTGGAGGGGACTGTACATATAAGGAGACAGAAAGTTGAAGAGGGTTAGAAGACCCATGATGCAGCTTTCATGAGTCATCGTATACGTGGGGTGGGGCTCTTTGGTGAAGCAGGTGCCTGCTTCTGTAAGTAGTCTCAGTAAGTCACTGTGGTGAACTCACTGCTTCAGCAAGCAGGACTTAGATGGAGTCATTTTTGGTCTGTTGGTGAATAGGTGTTTCTTTTTTTTTAATTTTAATATTTTTATTTTATATGTATGAGTCTATTGCTTGCACATATGTAAGTGTACCTGTATTGTGCAATGCAGTGGTCTTAATTGAGCCATCCCTCTAGCCCTGAATAGGTGTTTCTTTACATCTTTCTAGGAAAACACAGCAAATGGCCTCCAGACTTCCAACACTCTTTTTCCCATGGGGAAACAGAAGGAATCTTTCAAGGCAGATTATGGGCTCGATGGGAGAAGACACTGGAGCTGAGGGAGCCCTAATGTCCAGCTGCCTGCAGATTCAGGCTTGTCTACACTTGCCCATGGAACCCTTTGCCCCTTCTAATTTCTTCATGCACAGGGTTGGGCAAGGCTTCAGATTAGTGTGGAAACTTCATGAGCTAAGATCTGCCCAACCAGGTGGCTTCCATGTCTCAAGTGCTCTTCTCTACACCTGAGTGCAGTGTTTTAGAGGCCCTACCTCCTGGTGATGTAGAAGCGTTGAGCAAAGGGAGATATAGATGCAAAAGAGCTGTACAGCCAGCTGGGTCTCAGTGCCAAGAGGGAATGCCCCCAACACTGCACGAGCAAGGCTGGTCACACCATAGGCCACACACTTCTCTGTCCCCCAGGAAGGGCAGGCATCACTGTATAGGAAGCTAAGATGATCTAACTGACCAAGATGGTCTCACTTGGGAAAGCACAACACAGCAGTTCAATTTTAGATTTGCTTTGCAGTGCTTGAGATGGAACCCAGGCAGTCATGAAGGCCAGATAAACACTGCCACTAAACCATATGGCCGTCCCCTAATCTCGGCCCTGTGCCTTGGCTCTGGTTAACCACAAGTGCCTGCCCATGCACAGTCCTGCCTCCTTACTCTGCTACAAAGGTTAAGAAAGGCAAGGGTCCTCAAGTGTGCTCCAGTCACACTGTATGTAGTTCCCTGGGTAGATGGAGGCTGTGGGGCAGGGAACAATTGTCCTACTGCCTGTGCCCAGAAATACATGATGGCAACCGTGGGCAGCACTTGTCTGGCCCCGTGGGCTCCGAGGACTCTGGTAAGGTCTATCTGAAGGAAGGCTGCTGAGAAACTCAAACAGCTCTGACTTACCTGCTCTCTGAGCTTGGCCAGGCTTCTCAAGGTGTTTCTCTTGTAGCAGTTACAGAACTACATAAGTCCCTGACACACCTTTTTGCTCATGGCAGTAGGGGCAAGGAGACCCCCTGGTGGAGGCTAGGAGGGTCAGCCCTCCCCGGTGGGAGTCAGCCTCACCTTACTCATTTATCCAAGGCCCAAGCAAGCCTTGAACAGGATATTCCAACAACACTGTGCCCTGACACACAAACTCAAAAAGGAAACCAGAGGGATAGGAAATATGTTGGTACTAAGACCTTTATTAATCATAAAAAGTCCACTGTTATTTTCTCCATATGTACATGCTCCTGGGGGAAGTCGCCCCATCCATTGCCACCTGCCCACCCTCCACAGTGCCAAGCAATTCTCAAAACTGACCAACTATTTAATAAAGGAAGAAGAATTGGAGGAGGTGGCCCAGGACTGAGGGGACTGGGATAGGAGAGAGGGACAAAGTGCAGAGTGGTTGGGCTTGGCTCTTAATGCCTGACCTGGCAGGAGGGGCATGTGGCAGCACTGCAGGGTTGGCACAGCATGGTTGGCTCCATGGCTCCTCAGGGCTGCCAAGCTGGAGGCAGAGGCTACAGGTGCTAGCTGAGTGTGCTCTCAGGTTGGAGCCTCAGGAATGGATAGCAGAGGATGAAGAAGGCCCTGGAGTCTCAAGTAGGTCCCAGCAGAGACTACACAAGTTCTCCTTTCCCCAGCCAAGTGGTAGCAACAGCAGATTGCTTTAGGCCTGAAGAGTTTTGTGGCCCCCGAGACTGGAGGGGGGGCCTGGGATAACCTCATGGGAAGTAATGGTCCTGATCTTTGAGGACCTGCCTTAGTTGACTTCAGAGGTGGGTATGGGGTCTGTAGGGCGTGGTGTGGCCAGGAGAGGCACTGGAGAAGTGGCTTCAATGAGTGCAGGGTTGAGGATGATGGGCAGAGTCATGGGTGGCACACCCACCTGTAGTGGGGAGGTCAAGGGCTGTAGGATTAGTGGGGGCTGGGCGAGTGGAGGAGGTCCCTCTGGGGTAGGACTCAGTCTGCTGGGGCTAGAGACCCCTGGTGATCCTGGGGAGCTGCTGCCGGTGGCTCGGGGACAATCAGGCTTCTCTGAGTCTGTAAGAACAAAGTAGCTGTAGCTGAACTTTCTGGTTAGCATGAGACAACTCTCGGGCTCCCTAGTGGAGAACCTTTGTTCCTGTCAGTTCCCCTCTATGTTAAACTGTTGGGATCCTCCTCTCAAAACTCATCTTAGTGTCTAGCCATCTGGGATCTCCCCTCCACCTCCTCTACTGTCCCACACAGGTTGGTTCTGATCTGGTTTTTATTAGCATCCTAAAGGGGAGCTCTCTTCTGTTGTTTGTTTTGAAACAGGGTCTCACCACGTAGCCTTAGCTGGCCTGAAACTCACTATATATAGACCAAGTTGCCTCAAACTCAGAGAGATCCACTTGTCTCTGCAGGTGGATCTGCCTGGCTAAGAGCAGCCTTACATGTTTATTCCAGATCCTAGACCCAGACTTCTCCTCCAAGCCTAACAATCTCATCACAGCATGTTTGGTCCTGCCAGTTCCCATAAGAAGAGGCAGACAGCGTTCTCGGGGCGCCTCCTTCCTGGGGCTCTCAGCCCCAGCTGAGCAGCAATCCTCAACTACACTGGGCCTTCTACGCTTCCTCCAAACAGGCCAGCTCTGAAGAACTTACCACAGGAACCCAGTTCTGAGGGTATCTCTGGGGGAGGGGGATGGCCAGGCATCCTGGGGTCACCAGCAGCAGAAGTCAGGTGGATGGAAGCCAGAGGTTTTTGGCTGTGCGGTTCAGTGGGTGTGGGGTCTGGGGCAGAAAATCCAGATGGCAACTCTTAGTGCTTTCTTTCTGGTAGGATCCTGGTTACTCACCAGGCTCCCCTCCTCACACCCCCATACCTTATTCCCCTAACAACAGAGTCTCATATAGCCCAGGCTGGCCTCACGCTCACTATATAGTTGAGCATGGCCTAACTCTGATTCTCTGGGTTTGACCTGTAAAGTACTGGGATTTTAGGTGTGCACCTCCATGCCCAGTGGCAACTCACTACTCTTTAAACCTCCAGTGGACTTTGAGGACTGCTTTGGTAGGTTGGCCAAGGCACCCTACCCTGGATGACAGTCTGCTTGAAAAGTTCGTCACGTAAGTGTGGCAGAAAGCAATCAATGCGCTCCCAGGTAATCTCCCAGAGGGCAGAGGGGCCACCTCCTCTTGCATCTGCACTGTGGAAAATCTCTGCTGTGTCCATCACCAGAAGCATGTTCTTCAAAGATTCAGGAATGGCTTCTGACTGCAGGGAGCAGTGGGACAATGAGAACAGCAAAGAGGCAAAGAGCAGGCAGCTGCCAAGGGGCCAAGAGCAGGCAGCTGGAGAGGAAGGGGTAGTGGGAGCTGAGCCAAGGCAGAACATACCAGTAAGTCACTGGAACCTGCATGCATGTACTTGTCCATGAAGTCCAGGATGGTGAGCCAGAGTGCAGCAAAGGTAGAGAGTGACAGCAGTGGAGACAGGTGCTGCAGGAAGACCTAGGGCCCGCCAGCCCCTTTCAGCTTGGGGTAGTATAAGAATCTTGGCACCCCTCTCCAGAACTGGGAAAAGCCTGCCCATCTTGCATGAGTCTCAGATTAGAGATTGCTCTGAAATCCAGAGTCCTCCCATATCCCAAGTCAGAGTCTCCACAGCTCGGAGTCCTGAGCATCTAAAGTGCATCTCGAGGCCCCACAAGAAGCCCTGGATGTTTTCCTTGGGAAAGAAGACACAGGGAAAGCAGGTGGACACAGGGTCTCCCTATGTAGCACTGGTTGGCCTGAAGCTCACTATATAGGGAAGGCTGGCCTTGAACTCACTGAGATATATATGGATCTGCCTCTCAAGTGCTGGTATTAAAGGTGTGTACCATCACACCTGTGAGTTGAGCAGTACCTTTGAGAGCAGTGTGGAAGCCCTCATCCGGGTCTCCTCCATCCCACCCACATCGGCAGGACTGATGTTCTCTAAGAGCTTGGTCAGTAGAGGAAACAGCACCTGGTGGGTAAATAGCCAGTGTCACCGCAGCAGAGTCTGCTGGGCGACCTTGCCCCAGGGAAACGGGTGGGGCAGACAGGCACAGAATAGCAGAGGAGGTCTGACGCAGAGAGAGGTCAAAGGGCTCTTTAGGCTGCTTGGCTCCCTCTGCCTTGGGATTTGAACCTTTGAACCTTATCTTTCTTTTTTTTTTTTTTTTTTTCTTTTCCAGACAGGGTCTCCTGGTAGCCCCAGCTGTCCTGGAACTCACTCTGTAGACCAGGCTGGCCTTGAACTCACAAAGATCTGCCTGCCTCTGCCTCCCAAGTGCTAGGATTAAAGGCGTGCGCCACCACGCCTGGCTGATTTGGACTTTATCTTTTTTTTTATTTTTTATTTTTTTTATTTATTTCTGTATGTGTATGAATGTACTGTCTGCATGTAGGTCTGTGCACCCGTGTTATGCAATGCCACGGAGGTCAGAAGAGGGTGTCGGATTCCCCTGGAACTAGAGTTCTCCTGGAATTGGAGTTTCGGACGGTTCTCAGCCACCATGTGGGTGCTGGGGATCGAACCCAGGTCCTCTGCAAGAGCACTGCTAGGCCATCTCTCCAGCTCTGAACTTTATCTTGAGACCAGTAAGAAGCCCTACCTTATTAAAACAGGACTCCCATTCCAGGGCATCCAGCTTTTGTAGGTCATGTACTAGTAGTGCTCGCTGTAGATAGGTTAGGGCCTGCATCCGCACCTGACGTCGGGCATCACAGCACAGGCAGGCAATACCTAAGAGTGAGAGCAGGGTCATGGTGCTCCCCAAGCTTCAGTGTTGCCTCTGTCCTCCTATCTTGTGTCCTTCCCCAGGTTTACCTTGTAGTAAAGGGCACCAGCAGTGAGCCCAGAGGGTGCGTGAATCAGCGTCAATCTTCCGGCCACCTGTCTCTAGATGGCGTTGCTCCTCTGCCCATGAGCTGTAGATAGAGGCTGCTCGAGTATGCAGGGTATGCATCAGGTCTAGCAGCTAGGATCAGAAGAGAGGGCACGGTGTGAATGGGGTTGATCTGCTGGGTCGCACCCTCCCCTCCACTGTCCCTGACTGAGTCTTCAAGGCACTCGTTGCACAAGCTATGCCACAGTCCACCCCTTACTACTTCCATTCTTCAACTTGAGCTTGAGGCTCTAGTCCTGCCAGCGCTCCTCAAAGTCAAGAAGTCAAGAAGTCAAGAGTTACAGTATAGAGAAGACTTTAGAAAATGTGTGGGTTAAGATCGAAGACCATAGGATTGCAGTGAGAAAGGGACTTTCACTCTATATCATGCCTTCTATGGACATGGTATCTTTTTTTTTTTTTTTTGGTGTTTTCGAGACAGGGTCTCCTTGTAGCCCCAGCTGTCCTGGAACTCACTCTGTCGACCAGGCTGGCCTTGAACTCACAAAGATCCGCCTGCCTCTGCCTCCCAAGTGCTAGGATTAAAGGCATGCACCACCATGCCCGGCTTGGACATGGTATCATTTTGTTAATCTCATTAAGAAAAATATTTTTTGTGAGATGGTCTCACTATGTATATCCCTACACGCGCGCACACACACGCACACGCACACACACACACACACACACACACACACACCATGTTACACTGTGGAGACTACAGGACAGCTTCTAGGAATTGATTCTCTCCTTCCACTGGGGTCACACTTAGGTTGTCTTCAAGCAAAGAGCTGTTACCCCTGAGCCATCTCCTGAGCCACATCAAGTGCCCTCGTTTTTTTCTTTTTTCAAATTTGAGACTATGTCTCACTATACAGCCCTGGCTGACCTAGGACTCATTAGGTAAACCAGTCTGGCCTTAAACTCACAGAGAGATCCACTTGCCTCTGCCTCCTAAGTGCCAGGAATAAAGGCATGAGCCACCATAGTTAGTTTTTACTCCCCTTGTTACCTCACTTTAAAAACAAACCAGTGGCCGGAGAGATGGCTCAGCGGTTAAGAGCACCGACTGCTCTTGCAGAGGACCGGGGTTCAATTCCTAGCACTCACACTGCGGTTAAGAACCGTCTTTAAGCCGGGTGTGGTGGTGCACATCTTTAATCCCAGCACTCAGGAGGCAGAGGCAGGTGGATCTCTGTGAGTTCAAGGCCAGCCTGGTCTACAGAGCCAGTTCCAGGCCAGCTGGGGCTACAGGGAGACCCTGTCTCAAAAAAAACAAATAAAAAAATCAATTTAAGCAAGGAAAGACTTCTAGGTGGTTTGGATAAGGGATATAGTGAAGGTAGTGGCTGAGGGCCTGGGCAGAACACAGTGGACACTTCTGAGCTCTGGCTTTCCCTGGTCCCACATAGCTTCCCAGTCTCAGGTTCAGGAGAGGAAGTAAAGGGTGCCATACTTACGTCCTGACTGACCTGTAAAGACACCGTATGGTAGCTAGCAGGCACACCTTCATCCTCATCTTCATCACTATGTCCACCCCGAGTGGCATGCTGGCTGGAAGTTCGGGGCCGCCGAAGCACTGAGCCCTCCTTGGATTTTTTCTTGAATCGGTTCCCTTTGCTGTCATATTTGTGACTCTTGCCACGTTTATCTTGGGACTTGCACCCTGAGCAGAGTCAAACTCAGGTTACTTCTGCAGCATTAGGGAAAAGATGCCCTGTCTTTTCTCTCTCCACTCGCCTCACTTCCCAGTTGTCCCTTCAACAGGTAACGTACCACCATTCAGACTGGCTTCTACAAAGATTCGGAGAGTCTTGACGCAGAGTTCAAAGTTGTCAGGGGTGATATGGGCAGCATCACGAACAATGAAGGACAGTGATTCTACACACTTAAGCAGGGACTTTGTGTCATGCGGCCCAAGGTCCAGGCCCACTGTGAGGCTATACTGATTAACCAGGGGTGAAGGGCCTTGCCTGCTGGGCCCTGCTCCTGGCTTGGAGTTATCAATGTCATCCTTCCCCACCTGTAAAAAACATAGGAGGGTACAAGCTGGGGACCCTGCTCCAAGCTAGATACCTTCTCTGAAGACTGAGAATCTTTCTGACAGGCCTAGGATGGAAGACTCACCACTAACCAACCACTGTTGACCATGTCAGCATCTGTGGCTGATCGGTGTATCTTGCCAGGTCTACCATGGTCAGTGTAGACTTCTGAGTCAGAAGTGTACCCTCGGTCCAGGCTGACATCACTTTGATGGTAGGATGGAAGCTCACTGTCTGACTGGGCTCCTAACCAGGCAGGGAATAGGACATAGTAAGAGCAGAGATGGGACAGTGAAACAAAAGACGATTTAAGACTCAGAAAAAATGGTGCTGAGACCTGGCATACTCTCAGCCCTGTCACTAAAGGGGCAATTTTTCTTTTGACCAAATAGGGCTATTTTGGGCTTCTGATAGAATCTAGCAACAGCTGTTGGGGAAAGGTGGTTGTGGTAAAGACATGGCTTTTATGAAAATGGTCCTCAGGACAATAGGAAACCTGGCTTTGCAGCTTTCTGCATTGCCTATTTGCCTTCATGCTATTATTATTTAGCCTGTGTTTAATCTGTTGATTTTTTTTTTTTTGTCTTTTTGAGACAGGGTCTCCCTGTAGCCTCAGCTGTCCTGGAACTCACTCCGTAGACAGGTGGCCTTGAAACTCACAAAGATCCGCCTGCCTCTGCCTCCAAATTGCTAGGGGATTAAAGGCATGCACCACCACGCCCGGCTTAAATTTTTTTATTTAATTTTATTTTATTTCTGTATGTTTATGAACGTACGTCTGCATGCAAGTTGTGCACCCGTGTCGTCAATGCCGCAGGTCAGAAGAAGAGTGCGCGATCCCATGAACGGCAGTTCTCCCCTCCAGCCCTAATCCTGTTGATTGTTAACAGCCTATGTTTTGTTTTCCTGTAGCATCTCTTGGATCATAATTGTTTTTCTACCATTAAGCAACTCCCTGGAAAAGGGCATACCAGCATCAGGAGCATCACCGCTGGCTGTGGCCTGTAGAGCATCTGGAGGCTTCACGCCTGAGCCAATGCACTCCAGCAACGTGAAGAGGGTAGCCCAGTCATCACCCGAGTGGATGTTGGCCGCATTAGTCTTGAGGAGTTCATGGAGCCCAAATGCAACCTGGTGGCTGACTCTGGACAGCACACTGGGCTTCATCAGTAACAGGATGCGCAAGGAGAGCAAGACCTGGGGTAGGATGGAATAACAAATTTCCTATCAGAAATGTAGGAACAATCCAGTTTCTTTGTTTCCTGCCAGCATTTGATATTGCCATTTTTAGTGTTAGCTATTCTGGTAAGTATACACTGATGTATTATGTTATTTTTGCATTTTCCTGATGGGCTATATCCATTTTTATTGTGCTTAAATAGGCCATTGGATATCTTCTGTGAAATATGTTTCTATCTTTTACCCATTTTCTAATTGTTTTGTGTTTTGATATTAGATCCTTTTCAAGTATATGATTTATAAATATTCTGCTTTTTTTGTCTTTTGAGACAGGATCTTACTTTGTAGCTCAGGGTAGCCTAGAATTTGTTGTATTGGCCTTGAATTCACAGGTATCCACTTTCTTCTGCCTCCAAGTACTGGAATTAAAGCATCATGATGGGTAGCTTTGATTTTTTAAATAAAGATGTAATAAAATTTTACTCATCCTGTTTAATAAAAATTCTTTAGTTCTAGATCCTAAGATTTTCTACAGTCTAAAGGTTGTATAGGTTCATGTTTATAGATTAAACTCTATCATTTTTATTTTTCTGTTAAAGTAATGAAGTTTAATCTTTTTTTTTTTTTTTTTTGGTCTTTTTGAGACAGGGTCTCCCTGTAACCCCAGCTGGCCTGGAACTTACTATGTCGGTGCCCTTAACTGCTGAGCCATCTCTCCAGCCCCTATTTTATTATTTTTCATTTGGGAGATTGAAATAGGAAGATGGCCAGCCTGGGCTACATAATGAGATCCTGTCTCAAAAACTAAACTATGTTCCTTTTCCATCTGTATTCTCTTTATTTCCTTTGTTTGTTTTATTGCTGTAAATAAGACCTCAAGTTCTATAGTGAACAGTAACAGAGAGAGTAGACATCCTTGTCTTGTTCCTGATTTTAATGGGAATTCTTTGAGTTTTACTCCATTTAGCCTAATGATGGCTGTGGGATTGTTACATATATTGCCTTTATTATTCTGAGACATGTCTTCTGTATTCCAAGGTTCTAGATGCCTTTTATCATAAATGGATGGTGGATTTTTGTCAAAGGCCTTTTCTGTATTAAATGAGATGATCATGTGGTTTCTGTCCTTTGAATCTGTTTAGTAGATTACACTTACTGATTTATATATGTTGAACCATTCCTGAATCCCTGGAACAAAGCCTACTTGATCATGGTGGATAAGTTTTTTGATGTGTTCCTGCATTTGGCTGTTTTTTTTTTTTTTTTTTGGCTGTATTTTATTGAGAATTTTTGCATCTACAGAGAATGAGAGGCTACAGACTATTTATCCCCAGATAGGACACCTGTATCAAACTTCTACCTCCCAAGGCTCAGGGATTATTGTGGAAGGGGGGCAGAAAAATTGTAAGAACTAGAGGTGGATGACCACAAGTTTTCTGGACAGCTGGTCATTTACTCATATGAACTCACAGCAATGGTGACAGAATGCACAAGTCCCATGGAAGCTCAAGCCAGACAATTCCAGCATAGGTGGAGAAGTGAGAAACTCCAACCCTACCTGAGGAACTGATATTGGATGGCTGCTGGGAAGAGGAGATTCAGTCTCATTTAAGAGGGAGACTCTTGAGCCAGGCATGGTTGTGCACGCCTTTAATCTCAGCACTCGGGAGGCAGAGGCAGAGGCAGGTGGATCTCTGTGAGTTCAAGGTCAGCCTGATCTACATAGCAAGTTCCAGGCCAGCTGGGGCTACAGGGAGACCCTGTGTCAAAAAAAAAAAAAAAAAAAAAAAAAAAAGAGTGAGACTCTTGCCAGGTGTAGTGGCACACACCTTTACTCCCAGCACTCAGAGGCAGGCAGATTTCTGTAAGTTCAAGACCAGCCAGGTCTCCATAGTGAGTTCCAAGACTAGGTAATTTGACCAGGCTCCAGTGAATGAACCCATACTGAAGGGCATTTGGGGATATAAACCTCTTTATAGGTATTTATTTATTATTTAAATTTTTTTAATTATGTGCATGAGTATTTCCTTTGTGTGTATATAAGTGTACCATGCAAACCTGAGGAGGTCAGAAAAGTATGTCTAAGCCCCTGGAACTGGAGTTACAGATGGTTGTTAGCCACCATGTGGGTGTTGGGAACTGAACCTGGGTCTTCTGCCAGAGGAGCCAGTGCTCTTAACTACTGGGCCATCTCTCCAGCCCCCCTCTATAGGCTTTAAAAAAAAAATTATTGACTTTTTGTGTATTTCATACAGATTTTAATCAACATTCCCCCCACACACATTGGAACCTGCCCATAACCCACCCCCACTGGATTTCATAACATTTTGTCATTTGTGTTAAGGCCTATTATGTCAGCAGTCCTCAGATGTCCTCAGTGTAAGTTCATCCACTGAGGATACAGGCTATATATATATATCCCAGAAATTTGGTGGGGTTTGCAGTAATGGAGGGATGCAGATATGGAAGGATATCTAAAAATGATCAAAATATATTGTATGAAATTCACAAAACTTTAATTTCAAAAAAGAGAAAAAAAAAAAAACTCAACTCTGTAGCTCTGGCTATCCAGGAATTCACAAATGTACCTTGAACTCCTAGTAATCTGTCTCCATCTCTTAGATGTTGGGATCACAGGGATGAGTCACTATGTCTGTTTGAGTCAAGATTCAGTTTGAAACTGTATATTTTATTATTTTTTAAAATATATCTGTCTGTCTGTATATATTAATATGTGTGTATGGGTATCCTCAGGGATCAGAAGAGGTTACCGGATCCACTGGGGCTGGAGTTACAGTGGTTGTGAACTGCCTGATACGGGTGCTGGGCACCAAATTTGGGTCCTCTGTAAGAGTAATACATAGTCAATCCCTGAACCATCATCTCTCCAGGCCCCAGGAAGTACATTCTTATTTCAGCTTTCCTATGCTCACACTTCCCATGTGGAAAATTTTGTGATTAATTTCTGTACATTGATCATAAATCTTGTTACTTGTTAAATATTATTTTATCTATCTATCTATCTATCTATCTATCTATCTATCTATCTATCTATCATATATCTATTTATTTTTTGAGACAGGGTCTCCCTATAGCCCCAGCTGGCCTGGAACTCACTCTGTAGACCAGGCTGGCTTTGAACTCACAGAGATCCACCTGCTTCTGCCTCCTGAGTGCTAGGGTTAAAAGGGTGCACCACCATGCCCAGCTTAAAGATGGGTCTTAGCTGCCATGTGGATGTTGGGAATTAAACCCGGGTCCTCTGCAAGAGCAGTCGGTGCTCTTAACCATTGAGCCATGTCTCCAGCTCCTATTATTATTATTATTATTATTATTATTATTTTCCTTTTTTGAGAGAGGGTCTCCCTTTAGTCCCAGTTGTCTTGGAGCTCACTATGTAGACCAGGCGGGCCTTGAACTCACAGAGATCCGCCTGCCTCTACCTCCTGAGTGCTAGGATTAAAGGCATGTGCCACCACCCCCAGCTGTTTTTTTTTTTTTTTTTTTTAATTTTTTTTTAATTAATTTTATTTATTTCTGTATGTGTATGAATGTACTGTCTGCATGCAAGTTTGTGCACCCGTGTCGTGCAACGCCGCGGAGGTCAGAAGAGGGTATCGGATTCCCCTGGAACTGGAGTTCTCCTGGAATTGGAGTTTCAGACGGTTCTTAGCCGCCATGTGGGTGCTGGGGATCGAACCGGCGTCCTCTGTAAGAGCGGTCGGCGCTCTTAACCGCTAGGCTATCTCTCCAGCCCCTCCCAGCTGTTGTTTTTAAGACAGTGTTTCCCTATAGCCCCAGCAGGGCTGGAATTTGTTATGTAGACCAGGCTTCCATGGATCTTCTCAAAGACCTTCCTGCCTCTGCCTTCTGAGTGCTAGGATTAAAGACATATGCCACCATGTCTGGCTGAATGTAATTACTATTCTTTGCTGGTTGTTTTTTGTACTTGAGCCATGAGATCTTATAATCTTTAGGGTTCTAAATGTAAGAACAAGAAAGCACTATGGAATTAGACCCTGTTCTAGAAAAGCACACACATCATACATACACATACATACATACATACATAGACACACACACACACACACACACACACACACACACACCAACCAGGAACCAGATATAAGATGAGGGACTGGGATGGTTACAAGACTGCAGCAGTAAAGCAGACTTCAAGGAGCCTGCATGGGTGCTGCTAGCTTCACGTCTAAGGGAATTCCAGACTCACCCTCAACGCCACCTGTTAAGACTGTACCAAGCCTGAAGTTAGTCACTGGGCTCATGCTATAAATATACTCTCTCTCTTATGTTATACCCATAACTCATATTGTGGCCTTAGTCCTTTGCATACTTGCCTACCCTCCTGGATATACTTGCTTACCTGACCACTGATCTCTTCCCTCCGTAGCAACCGAATGGCCAGACGTAGCAGTCCTACCACTGCTCGCTCTACAAGGAAGCAGAAATCTTGTGCCTGAACGCATAGGTGGTATAGATGATCTCGAACAGTCTGCCATACACAGCCTACACGGTCCCTACAGAGATCGTAGGATGAAGATAGTCTTAGCTGGAGAAGCCACTGGGTAATAAGTCTCCTGAGGCTTTCGTGGCTTACTGTAGTATATCACAATATGTCAGGTACAATGAGCAAGCTTCTGCTCATCTGTGCAGTTTCATGTGTTTCTTGCCCCCAGAGGCTACTCATCAAGATGGGTTCTATCTTCTGGCACAAGCTTAGATAAGGTCTGCCTAAAGACTGCCCTCATTTTCCTTCTCTTACCTGTTCTCCAATACAATCCTGAGCAGCATCTCCAGACAAAAAGAAGCATCTTCTTCATCATATGTTTCTTCATCTGGTGTCACTGAGACCAGAGCCTGGAGGGCAACAGCAGCAGGAAAGTAGAAATGGAGGGGAGGTAGCCACTGGCTCTGCTCCAACGGAAACTGAGGCGCACACTGCGATCCCTACTGACCCTCGGACCCGACTGGCTTTCCCTTTTCTCTTTTCCTTCTTTATCTTATACCTTCATGAGCTCCTGTAGTGACTCCAACTGGAGGAACTTGCTTTCTGTGATCATTTTTTCTGGGTCACATTGCTAGAGGGGACACAAGAGAGAAGGCTAAAGGGAAGAGAATGTTTACAAGAGCCATTGAAAGAGGCAGAATTGTCCTAGTCACAAGTCCTAAATGATTCTATTCTTCAGTTCACAGAGCCACATCTTTCTAGAAGGGAGGGGTCTAGGATTTATCATGAAAGATGAGCAGGCAATTACCTTGATACAATCCAAGGCCACTCTCTTGGCCTCTTGGTTCTCAGTAGATGGGCCCCGCACACTAGACTGCTCAGGACCACTCAGTGTTAACCAGCTCACAAAACTAAGCACTGTTGACTCTCCTCTGTAGGAAAAGGATACATGTCCTGGTGAGTTCCAACATTCTGACCACCTCCCTTCTCAAGGCCCTCGGTCTCTGGTCTGCCCTTACCGGTTTGATGGTGTCTCCTCCCGCTGTAGAGAGATCTTGCCATTGGGATCTACGAAATCTTCTACCTGGAAAAAATAGGTCAAGAATAATTTATTTGTAGCTGGGCCTGGTGGTACATGCCTGTAATCCCACCATTGAGGATTCTGGAGCAGTATCTACATAGGAAGTTTCTTTTTTTTTTTTTTGGTCTGAGACAGGGTCTCCTTGTAGCCTCAGCTGTCCTGGAACTCATTCTGTAGACCAGGCTGGCCTTGAACTCACAAAGATCCACCTGCCTCTGCCTCCCAAGTGCTAGGATTAAAGGTGTGCGCCACCACACCCGGCTTACATAGGAAGTTTAAGGTTAGCCTAGGCAACTTAGTAAAACCTTGTATCCCGCCTGTCCCCTCAAAAATCTTTCTGTATATCCTTTGCATTTCATGTATTTCCTGGCCTAAGAAAAGTTTTGGGATTTTTTTTTTTCTTCCTGTAGATTAACCTTACATTATTGTGTCCCCTGCAAGAGGGGACTGATAATGGCTTCTACCAGCTTTCCTTTACAGCTTGTCTCTGAGATCTGTAGTATTACATTTGAGATGTTTCTGGTGAGCTTTGGCAAATATCAGGTCTAGTGGTACTCAAAAGACAATTCTATACATAGCACAAAACTCTGACTCCTGTCTTATTAATGTTGAATACTCTTATCAAAAATTGCCTCCACCAGGCACAGGCAGGCAGATCTCTGTGAGATTGAGGGCAGCCTGGACTACATACCAAGTTCCATGCCAGCTGGGGGTATACAGAAACCCTATCTCAAAAAGTAAAAAAAAAAAAATTACCTCCACCATAGCCTTGGGTAGTAGCTGGGCTCGGAAGAGCTGCAACACAGCCTCCATGATATTCTTCCAGCCCTCACGAAGGATGTCACCATGACGATGGGCCAAATGGAAGACTGTCTTGGCAGCAATGTGGGCTTTAGGGTTGCTTCCAAATACACTAGGCAGGTTTTCAATAGACTGGAAAAGAGGACGAAAGAAGCTTAGGGGCTTGGTTAATGTCTAGAAAGGAGACTTTCCGGTCTCTCTGCCTAGTGTTCCCAGAGGGTTCTCTTGCTGGTTAAGGTCTTTCCTGCTGTAGCCCTTCCCCATCCCATTACATGAAGTGACACTATTCAGAGCCTAAGCTTTGGTGTGTTCAATGGGTAGGTACAGACAGGATGATCCATGGCTGTGGCTCTCCTTTGGAACTCCAAGCACAGTTCCTGCTCCAACTCACCTCACTGCTGAGAGCTGTGAATTTGCACAGAGAGATGATGAGATTATCAAACACATCGCTGAGGCCATAGTGGGCGGAGATCATGGCACATTTCCTGTAACGTCAATCCCATCACAGAAGCAGTCACTGGAAGGCCCAGCACCCCTCCCAGTCTCTAAGCAGCTTCTATTGGTTCTTTTCCACAGCATCCGAGAAAAAAACTTAACTTTGTTTTTAAATGTTTAAAAATATATTTCTTAAAAAATAAAAAAAAATTATTTTTATTTTACATGTATGAGCACTTTGCCTGCATGTATGCAAGTGCACCACAGGCACATAGTGCCCACAGAGGTCAGAAGAGGGTGTCAGATCCCCTGGAACTGGAGTTATCGACACATTATTAGCTGCCATGTGGGTGCTGGGAACCAAACCTGGGTCCTCCTCAAGAACACTAATTGCTCCTATTGAAGTAAGGAAGCAAGCATGGAAAACTCAGAAAAGCGGAAGGATGTGAAGACGAAGGCCGGGCTACCTGAAGCCTGAGATGGCCCTCTGGATGACGGTCTCCTCAAGGCTTCTGTCAAAGACGTAAGACAGAGCAGCAACAGTGGGGCCCCAGGTCAGGGTGAAGAGGTCGACATCATAGCTGCCTGGGGGCACACGGAGGAATCTGCCCTCAGGAGTAGCACCTCGGTGCAGCAGCACATTCCACACATAGTTCTCACGAACCAAGCCGGTCTGTTCTTCAGGCATGACGATTTCCTCATTCCTGTCAGAAGGTAAGGGAAGAATAAGGTGCACTACTGTGAATATGACTGGTTCCAAACTAGTAAAAGGGGTTCCACTTTTACAGACTTCTATTAATATGGGGTCATCAAAACTGCAGCTAAGTGATCTATTTCCTACCCACTGATGGGGCCAAGGAGAAAGAAAGAATTTATCATCTCAAAGTCCTCTCTTTAAGTATGTTAAGATCTCACATTCTTTCTCAGTGGAAGTGGCAAACAATTCTACCTTTTCTGATTTCTAATAAAAATTAAGTGTGTTGGCACAGGCCTATAATCCAGCACTTGGCAGCCTAATGCAAGAGGATCAGGAATTCAAGGTTAGACACAGCTATATGAGCTTGAGGCTAGTCTGGGCTATGTGAAACTGCTTGGAAATCAACAGCAGCCGGGCGTGGTGGCGCACGCCTTTAATCCTAGCACTTGGGAGGCAGAGGCAGGTGGATCTTTGTGAGTTCAAGGCCAGCCTGGTCTACAGAGTTCCAGGACAGCTGGGGCTACAGNTCTTTGTGAGTTCAAGGCCAGCCTGGTCTACAGAGTTCCAGGACAGCTGGGGCTACAGGGAGACCCTGTCTCGAAAAGACAAAAAAAAAAAAAAAAATCAACAACAACAATAACAACAATAATAACAACAATAAAATAACTATCTCTGACTTAAGCATCACCCTCCAATGCATATCTTTTTTTTTTTTTAACCAATCAGAGAATGGATCTTGTAAAATCTACAGGAAAACCAGCTGCTTTAAGTTCAGGGAATTGGGGAAACTGGGTCATGATACCTAAGCAAAATGGTTTAGGTTGGGGGGTCTACCTCAGTGGTATAGCACATGCTTGGTTTCTAGGAGGCCCTGGTTTCAATTCCTAGGAACAACAGAACACAGACAGACAGATACATGGACACAGACAGACATAGACACAGACACAGACAGACAGACAGACACACACACACACACACACACACACTGAGAGAAGGGCCAATTTGTTTGGACTTTAAGCTTGAAATATTAGATTCCTAATATTGTTCACAGATAGACATAGACACAGAGACAGACAGACACACACACACATTGAGAGGAGGGCCAGTTTGTTTGAAGTTAAGCTTGAAATACTAGATTCCCAATATTGTTCAGGCTTTTCTAAAGAAATGAGCTGAGCATGGTGGTGCACACCTTTAATCCTAGAACTTGGAAGGCAGAGGCAAGGCAGATCTCTGTGAGATAAGAGGCCAGCCTGGACTACTTATCGAGTTCAAGGTCAGTGGGGCTACAGGGAGATCCTGTCTCAAGAAACAAAAAACAATGCCATGAGTTAATCCTGGCACTCAGGAGGCAGATGCAGGCGGATCTCTGTGAGTTCAAGGACAGCATGGTCTGCATAGGGAGTTCCAGGACAGCTGGAGCTAAAGGGAGACCCTGACTCAAAAAGACCCCCCCGCAAAAAAAAAAAACTCACACCAAAACAATAATAAAATGCCAGGTGTGGTGGTACACATGCCTTTAATCCCAGGCAGATCTTTGTGAGTTTAGGGCCAGCCTGGTCTACATAGTGAGTTCTAGAATAGCTGGGGCTACTGGGGGACCCTGTCTCAAAAAGACCAATAAAAAAAAAGATTCCTCAAAAAGACCAAAAAAAAAGAAAAAAAGATTCCCCCCTCAAAAAAAAAGAGTTGGTCGAGAGCAACTAAATTTCAAGGCTAAATCCAAGGTAGATGAGTCACTGTAATTAAAAAAAAAAAAAAGGAAACCATTTTTTTTTACTTTATATTTATTTTTTTTAATTTTATTTATTTTTTATGTGTATGAATGTACTGTCTGCATGTAGGTTTGTGCACCCATGTCGTGCAATGCCTCAGAAGTCAGAAGAGGGCGTTGGATTCCCCTGGACCTGGAGTTAAAGACGGTTCTCAGCTGCCATGTAGGTGCTGGGGATCGAACCCGGGTCTTCTGCAAGAGCAGTCGGCGCTCTTAACTGCTAGGCCATCTCTCCAGCCCCACTTTAGTTATGTGTATGTCTACATATATGTAAGTTATGTGTATTGTCTACATATATGTAAGTGCACCCATGTCATGCAAAGCCCGTAAAGGTTAGAAGAAGATATCATATTCTCCTGGAACTGGAGTTATAGATTGTTGTTAGACACCAGGTGGGTGCTGGGAATTGAACCCAGATCTTCTGCATGAACAGCCAGAGTCTTAATCCCTGAACCATCTCTCCAGCCCTGCAATGTGTTTGTTTGTTTTTTTTTTTTTTCCCTGTAATGTGTTTCTTATAATAGAGACGCTGCACTAGTCTCCATATATACTCACTTGATGGCATGGTACATGTCCTCCAAGATGTCTTGCTCAAAATCCTTGCCTCCATTCACACCTTTTAGGTTTTTTCGAAACTCCTAGAGATAGGTCAATAAGTTTTTGTCCTGTGTCAATGCCGTATCCTACCCAAGAAACTCCTTGAGTCTGTGATGAATAGTACTTTGGAGAAAATTAAATGAAAGAACCCAATTCTCCAACCCGGGCCCCTTCTGAACAGCCCTCCCAGATTCCCTGGACAGGGTACCTGTCCCCAGGCACAGCAGAAAGCTCCTGTATCTTTCCTGCTACTTCCAAAGCTGTTCTGGCTCTTCTCTATCTTGGTTGGGACCCAGGCTTACCTCCAGGGTCATGGGTGCATTCTGTTTACGAACATTGTGGTTGTGCTGGTCAGTGTTAAGCATAATGACAGCATAGGCCAGGGCAAAGCAGGCATCGCTATTGGCAAATGGGGAGCCATTACAATTCTGAAAAAGCAAAGACCCCCCCCACCGTCTGTGTCAATGTCTTTTTCTGGCCAGTTATACCCTTACTACTAACCCACTGTTCAGTGCTGGTACATAGTGGAAGTATCAGGTAGAAAGTAGCCAAACTTTTGCCAACTCTTTTTTTTTTTTTTTTTGCCGTTTCAAGACAGGGTCTTCCTGTAGCCCCAGCTGTCCTGGAACTCACATTGTAGACCAGGCTGGCCTTGAACTCACAAATATCCGCCTGCCTCTGCCTCCCAAGTGCTAGGATTAAGGCATGCGCCACCCTAAAATTTTTATTTTAATTTTTGTGTATGAATGTATTGCCTGCATGTGTGTAAGTGGACCCATATCGCACAATACCCACAGAGTCAAAAGAAGGTGTCAGATTCCCCAGAACTGTAGTTACAGACAGTTGTTAGCTGCCATGTGGGTGCTGAGAATCAAACCTGGGCCCTCTGCAAGAGCAGTCAGTGCTCCTAACAGTTGAGCTATCTCTCCAGCCCGGGCCAACTCTTTAAAAGAAGTTGTTTGCTTTATTAAAAGAAAGCCCACTGGTGTGCTTTCACCAACTATAGCTTTTGTCGAGAAGACTTAGAAGCTCTCAAACTGACCTGGGATTTAAGATTAAACCTTTTTTTTTATTAATTTTATTTATTTCTCGTATGTGTATGAATGTACTGTCTGCCATGCACGAGTTTGTGCACCCTGTCGTGCAATGCCCGCGGCAGGTCAGAAGAGAGTCTCTCGGATTCCCCTGGAACTGATTTCTCCTGGAAACTGGCTTTTCAGATGGTTCTTGGCCGCCATGTGGGTGCTGGGGATCGAACCCGTGTCCTCTGCAAGAGCGGTCGGCGCTCTAACCACTAGGCCATCTCTCCAGCCCCCCCTCAGTAGGGTTTCTATCCCAGAGAATGAAGCTGAGGGACGATTTTGCAACTCTTTTTTTTTTTTTTTTTTTTGTTTTTTTGCTAAAAGATATTCTGTTTTTCCTTGCTGAAAAGGTTTGACGGTTTCTCCTTGGAAAGCCCAAACAACTATCATTCTTGCCCTTGTGCTCCACACTGTGGTCTTTCCCTCCCCTGGTCCCCCAAAATGAAGTCAGAAGCCAACGCCATCCTGTATCGATCTCCTGTACTGGCCACCACGGATTTACAGGTCCGGGGTAGTCAACAATGGCAGTCTATACTCTGACGATACTGAAATCCCTGTAGCTTTAGCAGCTCATTTTACAGCTTCCTGTGAGGTGAAGGCCAGCCTGTCTACATTGTGAATTCTAGGCCATCTTGGGCTATAGGGAGACTGTGTCTCAAAAAAAAACAACAACAAAAAAAAAAACCCAACAAAACAAAGCATGTCCTAAGAGCTCATTAGGTAGCCTACTGTGGCTATAGTATTGTCTGACCTGTACTTATCTGATTTAAGGTTAAGGTAACTTCTGACACCTATAATCTTTCTCTAGCTGCTGATCACTGGTACAGAGCAGTTCAACCAAAAACCAAAGAAAGGGATCCAGTTTCTCCAGGAGAAAGGCCTCCTCACCATCCCAATGGACAACACAGAGATAGCCCAGTGGCTCCGAGAGAACCCTCGGCTAGACAAGAAAATGATTGGAGAGTTTGTGAGTGACCGTAAAAACATGGACCTGTTGGAAAGTTTTGTGAGGTGAGGGAGATATAAATAATCAGATATAAGTGATAGGGATTTGGGTATAGCTCAGTGATAGTGTGCTCCTTTACCATCAATAAGACCATAGGTTCAGTCTAGTTTCACAAAAAGAGAAATGCAGGAGTGGATAGAGAGGAGAAAGAAGAAAGGAAGGAGGAAGGGGAAAGAAGGAATTGTCTGCAGAGACAGATTCATTTTTTATTTCTTTTTTTTTTTTTTTTTTTTTGGTGTTTTTGAGGACAGGGTCTCCTGTAGCCCCAGCTGCCTGGAAATCCCTCTGTTTAGACCCAGGCTGGCCTTGTAACTCACAAAGATCCTCTGCTATCCTCCCAAGTGCAGGATAAAGGCGTGCTCCGCCACCACACCTGGCTAGATCATTCTTAGTAGTCACTGTCAGTGTCTGCTGATGCTAGCTCACATACTGTGCCTCCTTGTAATTCGTATCTCTTGGACCTGAAAAGGACTGAAGATCTAAGAGCCTTCCCCTTTATTCTGATGGAAAGCATTGCAAATGGAATAGAGCAAGGTTCTGAGGAATGAGGTTTCTAGGCAAGGGCTCTGCTAATGTGGTAAGTGCTAAAATGTTGGGAGTTTTGTTACAAATGGTTAAGAGATGACGTCTTTTTCAGAACTATTATCCTCTTCTGTTCCAGTAGGAGAAAGTTAAGAAGACTGTAACTAACAGAGTCCAACCTGTGCAGCTTCCATACCTTGGCCTCTTCATTCTGTTTCCTTTCTCTATAGCACCTTCAGCTTTCAGGGTCTGCGGCTCGATGAAGCTCTCCGCCTCTACTTAGAAGCTTTCCGTTTGCCTGGAGAGAAAGCACAGTCCTCACAGGTTGCTGGAGTGCATTCACAGCGCACTGGCGGGTGAGTCTGAGTCTCAGAAGCTACAGTCCAGAAATCCCAGGCAGTTTGAGAGCTTCTAAAGTCTTCTCGACACAAAAGCTATAGTGGGAACGCACACAGTGGCCTTCTTTTAATAACAGCAAACAACTTCTTTTAAACAGTGCGCCCTGTGCTGGAGAGATAGCTCAACTGTTAGGAGCCTGACTGCTCTGCAGAGGGCCCAGGTTTGATTCTCATCAACCACATGGCAAGCTAGCTAACACTGTCTGTACTACAGTTCTGGGAATCTGACCCTTCTTTTGACTCTGGGGTATTTGCATGTATGGGTCCACTTACACACATGCGGCAATTACATTCATACACAAAAATTTAAATAAAAATTTTAGGGTGGCGCATGCCCTAACTAGCACTTGGAGGCCGAGGCAGGCGGATATTTGTGAGTTCAAGGCCAGCCTGGTCTAAATGTGAGTTCCCGGGATCAGCTGGCTTTACAGGAAGACCCTGTCTTGAAACGCCAAAAAAAAAAAAAAAAAAACAAAAGAGTGTTGGCAAAAGTTTGGCTACTTTCTACCTGATACTTCCACTATGTACCAGCACTGAACAGTGGGTTAGTAGTAAGGGTATAACTGGCCAGAAAAAGACATTGACACAGACGGTGGGGGGGGTCTTTGCTTTTTCAGAATTGTAATGGCTCCCCATTTGCCAATAGCGATGCCTGCTTTGCCCTGGCCTATGCTGTCATTATGCTTAACACTGACCAGCACAACCACAATGTTCGTAAACAGAATGCACCCATGACCCTGGAGGTAAGCCTGGGTCCCAACCAAGATAGAGAAGAGCCAGAACAGCTTTGGAAGTAGCAGGAAAGATACAGGAGCTTTCTGCTGTGCCTGGGGACAGGTACCCTGTCCAGGGAATCTGGGAGGGCTGTTCAGAAGGGGCCCGGGTTGGGCATTTGGTTCTTTATTTTACTTTTCTCCAAAGTACTATTCATCACAGACTCAAGGAGTTTCTTGGGTAGGATACGGCATGGACACAGGACAAAAACTTATGCCTCTCTCTCGCTTTTCGAAAAAAACCTACAAGGTGTGAATGGAGGCAAGTATTTTGATCAGAATCTTGGAGGACATGTACATGCCATCCATGCGTATATCTGGAGATCTAGTGGCAGCGTCTCTATTATACGACACCAATTACAGGGAAAAACACACAAACCCAACACACACACATTGCCGGGCTGGAGCGATGGTTCCGGAGTCGACTCTGGCTGCTGTTTCATGCAGCCGACTGGGGTTCACTTCCCAGCACCCCCNAAAAAAAAAAAAAAAAAAGAAACCCTACTGAGGACACTCACATACCCACGTAGGGGTGGAAGGAAGCCAAACTCTGGGATATACACACTTATTATATAATATATAATATATAATATGTATGTATGTATGTATGTGTGTGTGTGTGTGTGTATATATATATACCTTTTTTTTGTTTTTAATTTCAATTAGTTCCCGTGGATCTGGCAGAAGACAGGAAAATCGAGGTGGCTTCCTGGTAAACTTTTTGTCAGCTAGGAAAGAAGAAAGAAAAAACCATAAACCTTTTAGAAGGTCACTAACTCTTCCCAGTAATAAGGAGGAACCTTGGAAATTTTCTTGTCCTCATTAGTCTTTTACCTGCTGGAAGTCCTACCTTCTGTGGGTCCAAATACTTTATTTCTTTTCTCTGGGTTTGAAACAAGGTGAACTACTAGGGCTTATTCAGGCATGACCTAGGCCATTCTGTTCCCCTCCTTCAAAGCCCTCTAGTTGAATGGGTTTAGGGTCATGGACACTAAGTACTCACCCCCAGAGTCACCAGCTTCCTCCAGATCACTGCATCCTGGCTTCCCATGTTCTATTGACAGCCACCCTCCACTTGGAAGACACAGGCCTGGAGCATCTGGGGTTATGCCTGTGACTTTCCCATCACTGGTGGTTCTCTCAGCTGGTAAGAGAAAAAGATATGAAGCCTTATAGGTAGGAAGTCAAGCAGTGCTATAGACAAGGTTGAGTCTTAAGACAAGAGCTGTATGCTCCTATACAGGGCACTAGCATGGATGGACAAATTTAAGAACAAGTCAGAAGGGGAAGGGAAGAGAGGGGAAAAGAGAAAGCAAAGAAAAAGAAAATAAGAGATGCCTCTCACTATTGCTTGTTTCTCTGGTACCATCTACTGCCTCGTAGCTGGGTCTGGCTATCTCTTTCTTCTCTTGCTGGGTGAGGCTGTTGAGGATTTTAGCCTGACAGTGAGCCTCAGTGCTGTCAATCACTGTCAACAGGGCATCAAGAGACAGTAGGTGTGTTGTATAGAGCTGACCAGACACAGGGAAGGCATTCTGGAAAGTAAACAGATCCATTAGACTTGAAGGTAGGAGAATATACTTTACCAGATTACTTTTCCAAAAATTGAAAAACTTATGACTTCTCCATTGCCCTTACAAAATGCCTTTCTCCTTCCTGTTCCCATTTCTGAAGTGTTCCCCTCCCTGTATTAATCACTATTACTACCATTTGGGAGAATCTCTTAATAGAGCTTCTTTCTAGAGGCAAATCATAATTCTCAGCACCTTGGACAGCAGCTTAGTGAGGTCCTCAAAGAGGTTGGAACAGTAGTAGTCACAATCATAGTTGATGTAGAGCTCGGTGACAAAGCTGGGGATACGCCAGAGCTGCACTATGGCCTCCAGTGCCAGCTCCTTCATCTCGTAAGGCATCTTGGGGTTTTCAACAGTGATGATCTCCATGAGCTTTTTGATGTACATCTGCAATTGCCATTTGAGTGGGGGAAAAGATTACAGATAAAAGAAAATTAGACAGGAAGAACATTAAATAGGAAGCAGAACCCACCCAGGAGGCATGCATTAAGAAATACCTAAAGGTACTCATTCCTCAACAATATAATCCCCTCTGCCTGGAGGATGGAAAAAAAGGCCTGGCTCTTATTCTTATGCTGAGTCTCAAAGAAGCTGTTTATTATCTTATTTCTGTGTGCTCTATAAGAGCCTACCCTAATCTTATTTAGAGACTGTTTTGGCAATGTAGTAGCAATGCTGCACTGATTTGTAGGAGGAACTGATAGAGCTGTTCCCACTCACAGAGAGGTCACCTGCCAGTCCTCTAGGTCACCTGTCAGTCCTCTAGGTCACCTGCCAGTCCTCTAGGTCCCCTGTCAGTCCTCTAGGTCACCTGTCAGTCCTCTAGGTCCCCTGTCAGTCCTCTAGGTCACCTGTCAGTCCTCTAGGTCCCCTGTCAGTCCTCTAGGTCCCCTGTCAGTCCTCTAGGTCCCCTATCAGTCCTCTAGGTCACCCGCCAGTCCTCTAGATCACCCGCCAATCCTCTAGGTCACCTGTCCGTCCTCTAGGTCACCTGTCCGTCCTCTAGGTCACCTGTCAGTCCTCTATTTGAGTTCTCCTTTTTTTTTTTTTTTTTTTTTTTTTTTTTTT
>VZQC01014578.1:3982677-4022935 GCA_009823505.1 Rhizomys pruinosus | reverse complement strand
TGATTGATTGATTGATTGATTGATTGATTGAGACAGGGTCTTACTCTGTAGTTTAGGCTGCCTGAAAATTATGTAGCCCTGGGACTGGAGAGATAGCCTAGCGGTTAAGAGCACTGACGCTCTTGCAGAGGACCCGGGTTTGATCCCTAGCACCCACATGGCGGCTAAGAACCGTCTGTAACTCCAATTCCAGGAGAACTCCAGTTCCAGGAGAACTCCAGTTCCAGGGGAATCCGAGACCCTCTTCTGACCTCCGCGGCATTGCACGACACGGGTGCACAGACCTGCATGCAGACAGTACATTCATACACATACAAAGATAAATAATAATAAAATTTAAAAAAAAAAAAAGAAGAAAATTATGTAGCCCAAGCTGGCTTTGAACTCATGGCAATCCTCCTGCTTCAGCCTCCAAAGTCCTGTGATTACAGACACAAGCCACCACATCCAACTCTGGGTTCTTCTACTTTACAGTCAATTAGTTTTGTCTGGAATCCTTTCAACTATTTTACTACAGAGACTAAGCAATGAGACAAAGCATAGAGGCCAAAAACATCCTCTATAGGAAGCTCATAAATATCTACTACTATAGCATGACTGAGCTGGCCCTCACTGAAAAGGAAATAAAAATGAAAAAAAAATTTTTTTTTGGTCTTTTTGAGACAGGGTCTCCCTTCAGTCCCAGCTGGTCTGGAGCTCACTATGTAGACCAGGCGGGCCTTGAACTCACAAAGATCTACCTGCCTCTGTCTCCCAAGTGCTAGGATTAAAGGCATGCATCACTACGCCTGGCGAAAATCTCCTTTTTAAAAAAAGAAACTTCTGGGGCTGGAGAGATGGCCTAGCAGTTAAGAGCCTGAACTGCTCTTGCAGAGGACCTGGGTTCGATCCCCAGCACCCACATGGCGGCTGAGAACTGTCTTTAACTCCAGTTCCAGGGGAATCTGACACCCTCTTCTGAGCTCCGTGGCATTGCACGACATGGGTGCACAAACCTACATGCAGACAGTACATTCATACACATAAAAAAATAAAATTAAAAAAAAGAAACTTCCAACGTCAAAAAACTTACCTCTAATTGGAACTTAAGGTGTTCCCGCATGCTTTCAAACAATAAGAAGCATACTCTCAGGGAAGCAGCATAAAGATTCAACCGCTCCACACTGAGTAGCTGGAGATCAGAGAGTAGGAGGTCATGACATTTCTGAAGCTGAATATGATTCATTCAAGAGAAGTACAACAGCAAACTAGTGAAGTCACAGAGGGCCAGTGTCTAAGGGAATTCTTGTTTTTGTTTGCTTGTTTTTTTTCTTCAATGTTGAATTTGTGTGTATACTTTTTTTTTTTTTTTCTTTTTTCTTTTTAAGACAGGGTCTCCCTGTCCTGGAACTCGCTCTGTAGACCAGGCTGGCCTTGAACTCTCAGAGACCTACCTGCCTCTGCCTCCCGAGTGCTAGGATTAAAGGTCTGTGCCACCTCGCCTGGCATTGTGCATACATCTTAATCATAGTTGAATCCCCTCCCCTATGGGATTTCATGGATTCTGCAATATAAGTTAAGGGCTATTGAATCAAGTTTGTGTCTACAGATATCCCTCAGTGTGAGTCTAATCAGCTGATCTACAATCACTCCCTTAAAGAAGATCAACTCCCCCTCACCTATAAGTCATCAGCTACCCATTTCAGTTCATTAGCTAAGGTTAGGGCCTGCTGCCCAATTCCCAGTTCTATGCTTTTTTGTTGTTGTTACTGTTTTGTTTTTGGTCTTTTTGAGACAAGTTCTCCCTGGAGCCCTAGCTGGCCTGGAACTTACTATGAAGACCAGGCTGGCCCTGAACTCACAGAGATCCACCTGCCTCTACCTCCCGAGTGCTGGGATTAAAGGTGTGTGACACCAAGCCCAGCTCTATTTATCTGACTGAGTTTGCATGGGTCTTGTGTATGCTGTCACTACTGTTCATTTGAGCATGTTCCCAGAGACCTGGAAGACTCTCTTTCCTTATGATCATGTGCCAACCCTACCACTTTTTTTTTTTCTTTTTTGAGACATTCTCTTACGTAGCTCTGGTTGGCCTTGAATGATCTTGAACTCCTTACCCTCCTCGCTAACAGAGGTTTGTTTTTTTTTTTTTTTTGTCTTGTCTTTTGAGACAGGGTCTCCCTACAGCCTCAGCTGGCCTAGAACTCCTTATGTAGACCAGGCCTCCTGAGTGCTGAGATTAAAGGCATGCACCACCATGCCTAGCACTACAGAGTTATTGATTTAGCCATTCCTTCTGGATTCCTTGGAGAGCTACTGGAACCCTTTTACTTATGACTCCTGACCAGCTTGGAGAGGGGGGTGGCTTCTTAGGATCAGCAGTCATAGCACTCTCCTGACCAGCTTGCGGGGAGGGGGTGGCTTCTTGTGATCAGTAATCATAGTGCTCGCCTGACCAGTTTGGGGGGTGGGGGGGCTTCTTGGGATCAGTAATCATAGTGCTCCCCTGACAAGCTTGGGGGATCGGGGGTGGCTTCTTGGGATCAGTAGTTAAAACCCTCTCCTCCTGGCTTTTCAACTTTGAAAAGTAACCAAGGTCTCTGAGTGGCCTAGTCTTACCTGGAGTAAGTGGCGGCACATCTCGTCCTTGATGAGACCCAAGAGGGCCTGGCACTGGGCTACAGGGGCTGACTCAAGGGCCACTGTCAGCAAATGCAGTCCCATGTGAATCATAACCTCTGAGTTGTGGCGGTCATGTGGATTGGTGAGGGAGATAAGGAAGCGGAAGAGCTCACGGATGCAAGGAAGACCATAGGGAACCAAAGCTGTGCCTGGGAAGGTGAGGAGAGTGGAATATCAAGAAATAACCAGCCTGCTGGCAAGGCCTAGCCTGCTCTGTGTTATCTATAGCAATTTCTTTTGTGCGTGTGTGGTGTGTGTGTGTGCGTGTGTCTGTGTCTGTGTGTGCAGTGTTTGGGGGCAGTGTGTGTGGTGTATGCATGTGGTGTGTGCAGTATACAGGTGTGTATGCCTATCCATGTATATGTGGAGGTCACAGTAGGATGTTGTTCATGTTCATGCGTTGGTCTCTGCTTTATTGCCTTGAGATGGGGCTTCTCGCTGAACCAGAAACCCACTGTTTTGGTTACAGTGACTGGCGAGTAAGCTCTTAGGCCTCCAAATGTCTCCATCTCCCAGTGCTACAGTTATAGGCATGTATAGTCATGTTTGGCTTTTTGTATAGGTGCCAAGGATTTGAACTCAGGTCCTCATATTTGTAAGGAAAAAGATCCATTACCCACACACACTGGCAAGGTGACAAAATAGCTTCACTTGTTGGATGGAATCAGAATTAAGTTATCTTGGTTAAATGTCCTAAGTTTTCTGGGGCTGGGTGTGGTGGTGCATGTCTTTAATCCTAGCACTTGAGAGGCAGAGGCAGATGGATTTCCAAGTTCAAGGCCAGTCTGGTCTACATAGGGAGTTCCAAGGTTAGCTGGGGCTATAGGGAGACCCTGTCTCAAAAGGACCAAAAAAAAAAAAAAAAAAAAAAAAAAATGTCACCAGGCGTGGTGGTGCATGCCTTTAATCCTAGCACTTGGGAGGCAGAGGCAGGCAGATCTTTTTGCGTTCAAGGACAGCCTGGTCTACAGAGTGAGTTCCAGGACAGCTGGAGCTACAGGGAGACCCTGTCTCTAAAAGACAAAAAAAAAAAAGTCTTAAGCTTTCTATTATTCTTTTTTGTTCTTTTTGAGACAGGGTCTCCCTGTAGCCTCAACTGGCCTGGAACTCACTATGTAGACCAGGCTGGCCTTGAACTCCCAGAGATCCCCCAGCTCTCCTTCCTGAGTGTTGGGATTAAGGGCATGTGCCACCATGCTCTGCCCCTCTCTCTTTTTATAGGCCCACCAAACACCCTCTCTGTATGACTTAGGGAAAGGCTCCATCCATGCCAATAGTTCTATGACTTGATTCCATTTCCTGGCTAGGAAATGGGCTCACAGATAGTAGCCACCTTTATTTAAGCCAGTCTAGGCTCAAGCAATTTAGAGGGTAGGATGAGGTAGGTGAACGGGTAGAACCTTCCACGAAGTACTCGCCTTCTTTCTGGGAGGACTGTGTAAAGCGCACGCCCCGTGGATTAACATAATCCATGTCATGGACAGAGGCAGAGTCAGAGTGGTCAGCAGGGGATGTGCACTCCTCTAACACTTCAGGGATGGATTCCACTGACACAGACTGGGCCTTTTCCACATGAGCTCCTTCCTGTTATAACCAGTAGCAGTTAGACATAGGAAAACGAATGAGGCAAGAACAACTAAGAACTTAATCCCCACAAGTATCTATCTTCTGAGCTGTATTTAATGGACCACAGCTCATTGATTTATGAATCAATATAAGTAAGCTCAGGGCAGGAATAAGATGACTCAGAAAACATCTGAGGCATCACTCATATGGAGTGACCAGAACCTTAGAGGTGCAGAAATTCTCATAGGCTTAGGATTCAGATTATTACCTTTCAATAATAAGCATGGCCATCTTCCTCCCTTTTCTCAAATACTACCTGTACTCATACCTGGTAAATCCCATGAGCTACTTTTCATAGTGAGTCATGTTGTAGTCAGGTTTTCTGGGCAACAAAACTTATTCTGGGAAATAGGGAAGAAGTCCCTATCCCAACCTTCTTATGAGCCACAGCTTGGATACAAAACCCAAAAGACCAAGTCAATTCCCACAGCAGAAGATTGGAGAGGGACCTTTAGGAATCAATCATACCTGAGGGTCAAGCTGATCAGAAACCCCTATCTCATTATTCCCAGGCTCTGTAGTTGTACTTTCCCTTGGAGAGCCAGCTTGCTCCAGGTCAGTGAGGTCCTCCTTGGAGGTAGCCTGGGAGGAGAACTCCAGACCACTGTCTGTAGAGGGGCTGACAGCTACTGAGGCAGCTTCTGAACTTGGAGAAGAGATGGATGTGGGCACATCAATGAAAGGCATGCCACCTGACAAGTAAATAAAATTCAAAGGACAAGATAGACTGTAGGTTATATCACCAGGGCCTCTGCACCTGACTGATCATTTGTGAATGCCTCTAGAGCAGTGACAGTCCCTCTGAAAGGAGAACAACTCAAAGTCACTGCAGAGTTGTTAAGCAGTCATGGTTTGATTTGATCTGGAGTTTCCCTTTCTGCTCTCAGCAGAAGGGACAAGGGCCCTCAGTTGGTTGGCTTTCCATTTCAAATCCCTGAGAAAGTTCTTTGCTTTCTACCTATTCCAATTAGTGGGAGCAATCCAGGGCACTCACCAGTAAGATTAGAGGATAAGGCGGCTCCATCTGGGTGGGGCAACTCTGAACCAGGTATGACTTTGCTCATATGACGTGGAGGCCGGGGTGATCTTTTCTGTTTCTTCCACTTGGATGAATCACTCATGCCTCCTGCTCTCATTTTCAGCTGGAAAAATCATACCTCATTAGCACCCAGACTGAAGAGTATTCAAACTAAGCTGTTATCCCTAGAAATGTTTCATTACTTAGTGTTTCTAGTCCCTAGAAAACTGCTTCTAACCCATATCTGTGCTAAAATAGAATCTACATCATCAGACAACATTCCCATGCCTCTAAATTTGCTGCTTATTAGAGTGGCATGTAGCCTCCAAGTTCAAGGTAACATTCTGCTTTTGGATTGGTCATTGATACAGCTTCCCTGGGTCCTGTCCCACTAAACAGGTAGTCCTGAGTGCTGCACATGCTGGACATGACAGGGTAAGGGCAGGGGCGCTTTTGCTCAGAGCCTCAAATCTACAGGCCCACAGACTCCTGACCTTTCTTCCTCCTCAACCACTTTGCAGAGCAGCCTCCTATTTCTAGTTTGTGTTCAACTATGAGCACATACTTCTTCCTGTCTAGATTCATAGCTTTCTTACTAATGCGTAGACTGGATGGGACATGGACCATAAATACAACCCTTACTTTGTGAAGGATGGGAAGCCTTTCAAGTTGTTCCATATTTTTACATACTAATGGGACCTCCTATTCTTAATGCTGTTCTTCCTAGATGCATTTGTTTTCTTCCTCCTCTTCTTCTTCTTCTTCTTCTTCTTCTTCTTCTTCTTCTTCTTCTAATTCTTCTTCTTCTTCCTCTTCTTCTTATTATTATTATTTAGACAGGGTCTTATATTTTATAATAATAATAATTATTATTATTTAGACAGGGTCTTATATATGCCAGGCTGGTCTCAGACTCACTAGGTAGCCAAGAATGACCCTGAACTTCTGGTCCTCCTGCTTCTACCTCCCAAATGCTGGGATTAAAGTGTGAACCACTACACCCCATTTACACAGTGGTGGAGTTCAAATCCAGGTCTTTGTGAGTATTAGGCAAGGACTCTACTGAGCTCCATCCTCAGGACCCCTAAGATGCCATTTTAAAAGATCTGTTCAATTTCTTTTTTTTTTGGTCTTTTTGAGACAGGGTCTCCCTGTAGTCCCAGCTGTCCTGGAACTCACTCTGTAGACCAGGCTGGCCTTGAACTCACAAAGATCCGCCTGCCTCTGCCTCCCAAGTGCTAGGATTAAAGGCGTGCGCCACCACGCCCGGCAATTTTTTCAGATATTTGGAGACAAGATTCTTTCTTCGAGTTCTCCCACTCACAGAGCTTTTGATCCCTTGCTTAGAAACCATATAATTCTTCCAAATCTCCTTCCAATAAAGGAGAGAGGTCCCCAAACTGAGTCTTTCCTCTAGTTCTTTTTTTAAATTTTATTTATTATCTTTTTGCTATTTGTTTATTATTATTTTTTTTAATTTTTTTTATTTATTTCTGTATGTGTATGAATGTATTGTCTGCATGCAAGTTTGTGCACCCGTGACGTGCAATTTCCTCTAGTTCTTAACAAAGTAACAGCTTCATATTGGATTTACATTTCTTGTCCCTCCATCTCCAAAATGCCTGCCTAAGACTTGCCTAAAATTTGCCTAAAACTGAGCTTCTGTAACTAAAGAGGAACCAGAAGGATGCTCTCTCACCAGTAACCATGGAGCTCAGGTAGATTCTATTAATGGTTAAAAAAAAAATGACCCGAGAGAAGAACAGGACAAACATACAGAGAACAAGAAGCCCAAGAGATCAATGAACAAACAAGGACATACCTGGCTTTACTGGCCACTTTCAGAACTCTAAAAAGTACTAACAACTAAAGGTTTATGAGAAATCCTTCTTTCTAGGAGGCTCCTCTGTATAAGTCCTACTCCTGCTTCTACTGAGAATAACAGTCAGTCATTGACATCTCTTCCTTCTGAGATTTAGTCCTTCTTATTTTCCCTCTGTCTTCTGCAAAACTAGCTCCAATAAGGTAATTTCAGTGAGTGTTCTTGGACTTTTCACTGGTACAGAAAGAAGCCTAGAGGCTAGTAGTTCTTGCAAATGCTTTTTCACTTTTTAAAAGTATTGCTATGTTTCCTGTCCTAATGTTTTAAGGTGCAGGATAGGCAGCAGGTACTCATGGAGTGCTATATGCCCTTATCTATACAATGCTATATTTTAAAGGACAATAGGAATTTTACAAAACAGTGCAGATCCCAAGTTAATAATCATGGCAACATGCTGGCTATCCACTGAAGAGCTGAAATTTGAAACTATGGAAACATACAAAACTCAAGACAATACTTTTTTTTTTTTTTTTTTTTTTTTTTTTGAGACAGGGTCTCCCTGTAGCCCCAGCTGTCCTGGAATTAACTCTGTAGACCCAGGCTGGCCTTGAACTCACAGAGATCCTCCTGCCTCTGCCTCCCAAGTGCTAGGATTAAAGGCATGTGCCACCATGCCCAGCAAGACAATACCTTTTTTTTTTTTAGTCCCAGCTGGCCTGGAGCTTGCTCTGTAGACCAGGCTGGCCTTGAACTCACAGAGATCCACCTGCCTCTGCCTCCCGGGTGCTAGGATTAAAGGCGTGTGCCACCATGTCCGGTGACAATACATTTTCAAATAAGACACAGACAAGACACAGCTGTAGCTAGGGAACATACATATACAGTTATGTTCACTGACCTGAATGTTCACAACTAAACCTATAGCACACATACTCTTGTGATGGTTAACTTAGATCTCCCCTATCCCTTTCTCTCCCTCTTCTTTCTAAGGGAAGAATACGATATCAGGGTAATCTTTTATTTTTATTTTTTGTCTTTTTGAGACAGGGTCTCCCTTTTGTCTCAGCTGGCCTAGAGCTCACTATGTAGACCACCAGGCTGGCCTTGAACTCAGATATCCCCTTGCCTCTGCCTCCCAAGTGCTGGGATTAAGGGGGTGCACCACCATGCCTGGCACTATCAGGGTAATTATTATGTACTCCCTACACCAAGCTCCCCTACATTTTGAGCATTAAAGGACAGAGGGTATCTGTGCAGATTCTAGAAAATTTCAGTATCCCAGAATGAGTCCCTAGCTCCTTTCTATGAACCTAGAGTTCTAAACCTTAGAATGATCTTTTCCATGTAACCAAGAAATAAAAAACCCTTACTAGATGGACTACCTTTCCCCACCAAGGTATCCAGACTCAGGGATTATGATTAAATTCTCTATACCAGCTCTGAGACAGGGAAATGGCAGAAGATAGAAGAATCTTGATGGAGTTTCTCTAGAAATGGTGGCTCTTAGCCTCCTCACAAGATGATGGCAGGACCCAGGTTATCTAGGCTGTGTATGTGACCCTATGGCATTTTAGACTTCCTTCTGCCTCTAGGCAACCAGAGCTCCCAGGAGAATTCCCAGTACTACAAAGCTACAAACACATGCAACTTCAAAAGCCAAGCTGTGTTACACCAGTGGGTAAGTACTGTTCTGAACAATAGAAACAGGACCCAGTTTCACATATAAAAAAATAAATGTTTAAATAAATAAATAAATAAATAAATAAATAAAAGGGGGAAAGGAGATGGAGAGGGAGAGAGACCTTGAGGTTCTTAAAGAGTAGTACCCTCTCTAACTGGTTCAGGGCTTTGGTCTGCTCCCCACTACTTAGCTCCAGTTTGTTGAGGAGACATGGAGAAATCTGTGAAAGACAGGCAAACGCACGATTTAAACAGAGTGAAAATAAATTCAGACACGCACCAACAGAGCACAGGGCAGGAATGGGGATGGATGGTAGGGGATAAGGGCAGGTCAGGTGCATGCACCAAATAGCGAAGGTTCATCTCCATGGGTAGAACTTCATCAGAGGTCTTTGAAGTACAGAGCTTCAGTTTAAGTTAGAAAGAGGCCATCATTCTGACCACCATTCTTTTCTAGCAGATTAAGAATCCTTTGCTCTAGAGTCTAGCTTGATTTTATCTCTTTAACAGAGGCTAGAACAAGCACAAGCCCAGTCTTATCCAGTCTTAGGGGAAAGATCTAAGGCGTGGCCTCTCTAAAACTCTTACTTGCTGACAATGCTGAGCCACAAGGGGATGGCCAGACTTTCATCTTTGTCAACATGCATTTTTAGCCCAGTCTGATGAGCCTTATCCAGTTTCCATGAAGGACTGGTTCACCAGATATGTGGTGGGTCAACAAAGATAGGCCAGAAAGGAAAGGTTGTAGAAGGAGAGATATATGGGAGAGAATATATTTCTCACTAAAGGAATAACAACTATTTATAGATTAACAAGTAGACCTATCTAAGCAAAAGTATGTCTTTGCTAGTAAGCAATGGTATCCCAAGCACTGAAATATGGAAGGAGGTTTGGACAAGGGATAGCAAATGAACTCTCAGATCTTACCTTCTTCATATTGGTTCCCACATAACTCTTGGGTTCTTCTTTAAACTGAGGTAACCTATAAGATACAGAGAATGCCACAGATTGCCATCAGGGACATGATAAATGTCCTCCTTCATGCCAGTCATAGCCAAAGGTGTCCTGGCCCAGAATATCTCTGTCTCTTAGACTTATGAAAAACTAGTTAGATAAACAGGCTAATTTCACCCCCTTTAGAGCTTCAGAGCCATAGGAATTGGGGTGCGTATGACATAGACAAAGAAAGTAATCACTGGAGCAGGATGACTAAGCACCCTTGAAGTATGGAGGATCTTTACATACTTGGAAAGTACTGCTGAAACCCAAAAGCCAGAGACAGGGTAACCTATTAAAAACATCAAGAGAGGGGCTGGAGATATGGCTCAGCATGTAAGAACACTGACTGCTCCTGTAGAGGACCGGGGTTTGATCTCTAGTACCCACATGGTGGGTAACAACCATCAGAATTCCAGTTCCAGGGGATCCAATGCCCTCTTCTGACCTCTGCAGGCATTGCACAACACTGGCACACTTATACACATGTAGGTAATATACTCATACACATAAAATAAAAATAAAATTAATAAAATACTTAATAAAAACACCAAAAGATTAGGCATAGAGAAAGGAGTAAAAGGCAGGTCAAGGTTTTTTTTGGGGGGGGGGCTTGTTTTTTTGAGACAGGGTCTCCCTGTAGCTCCAACTGCCGGGAACTCACTATGCAGACCTGGCTGGCGTTAAGATCCACTTCTCTCTGCTCCCAGAGTGCTGAGTTCAAAGATGTGCACTACCACACCCAGCTAGGTCAATATTTTAAAATCAGTATATTTGAGCCCATGGAATACGATGCTCTTTAGGGTCTAAGGGCAGTTTAATATGTAGATAACAGGAATTATTATCTATAGGTCTGAAAGGAAAATGAAATCCATTGGGAGGTTTAAAAATCATTTCTTCACAGGGCTGGAAAAATAGCACAGCAGTTAAGAGCACTGGATGCTCTTGCAGAGGACCTGGGTTTGGTTCCCAGCACCCACATGCCAACTAACCACTGTATATAACTTCAGTTCTAGGGATCTGACACCCTCTTTTGGCCTCCATAGGCATTACATGACATGGGTTCACTTACCTACGCAGGCAATACATTCACACACATTAAAAAAAAAAAAATCACTGTTATTCCAGGCATGGTGGTGCAAACCTTTATTTCCAACACCTGGGAAGCAGAGGCAGGTAGCTCTCTGTTGAGTTTGAGGCCAGCCAGTCTACATAGCAAGTTCCAGGCTAGCTGGGGACCGTGACTCAAAAGACCAAAAATAAAATAAAGGGGCTGGAGAAATGGCTCAGTAATTAAGAGCACTGACTGCTTTTACAGAGGACCCAGGTTAGACTCCAAGCACCCACTCTGTGGCTAACAACCATCTCTAACACCAGTTCCAAGGAATCCAATACTTCTGATCTCCAAGGGCACTGCATGATAAAAGTGCACTTACACACAGGCAGGCAATACATTCATATACGTAAAGTAAAAAATAATAGATATAAAAAAATAAAAATCACAGCTTCAGGGCTCAAAACAAATATAGTGAAAGAAGGTATAGGAAACAGGCAATTAGGTCAAGAACAAAAAAGCGTCCAGGCTGAGGGGCCTTTCCTAGGAAAATCAGCAATCATGGTTTGCCTGGGACTGAGGGATTTGCCAGGATGTGGAACTTTAACTGCTAAATCAGGACAGACTCAGGCAAAACAAGACAAGGGCTAGTAAATTAGCCTCTATAACTGTTGGTTGCTCTACGCTTGGCCTTCATTCACAGAAATCTGACTGAGCTCTAGAAGCTCAGCAATCTGTTCCAGACTGCCTTAAGTTTAGCATCCTCTCTAGGTTCCCTTTCCCAGATGCTACCTGTACAGAAACAGAGACAAGTTTGGGAAGCATAGATTAAATAACACTCTGCCTCCCCAAGGCTACAGAAGCTCTCTTCCTTCTCCCTTGTTCAGTAACCTGGAGCCTAGAGAACTACTCCTATCCATAATCCCAGTGGTTTCTGATGTGGCTGTGGGGTTGTCCAGGTCCCTAAAGTGGCTGTGTGGAAGTAGGCAGACTCAAGAGGACTGGGCAGCCGGGCAGAAGCAAACAGCAGCAGGTTTACCTTGTGAAGAGCAGCTGCACCATGTCTACGAGAGTGTGCTCTGCGGATTTTCTCAATAACTCTGCACAGGCAAAAACAAATAACACAGGTGTCATCACTTGCTGTGCTATTATCAGGAGACTTCTCAGAGCAGACTCCCCTCTGAACTGTGTTTACCAAGGATTATGCCAAACTTATTAAACCAGCTCCAGCTCAGCATGGTAGCCACAACTTTACTGGACCACTAGGTGGTACTACTGAGTCAGGAAAAAGTGGACATAGATGGGTTATCCAGCGGTGTCAATCCCAGAAACCTTAAGGGAGATTTGCTTCTGGAACTGAGTCAGTCTAAGACTCATCCCCACTCCTACCCTGGCACAATGGGCTGAGATCTCTATTCTATCTTTACAACATCACAAAATCCCTAAAGCTCCCCAAGGTAGATGATGGGGAAATCTCATCAATTTGAGGTTTAGAAACAACATCCAGGGGCTGGAGAGATGGCCTAGCGGTTAAGAGCGCCGACCGCTCTTACAGAGGACCCGGGTTCGATCCCCAGCACCCACATGGCGGCCGAGAACCGTCTGAAACTCCAGTTCCAGGAGAACTCCAGTTCCAGGGGAATCCGACACCTTCTTCTGATCTCCGCGGCATTGCACGACACGGGTGCACAGACCTGCATGCAGACAGTACATTGATACACATACAGAAATAAATAAAATTAAAAAAAAAAAGAATGGCTTTCTTAAAAAAAAAAAAATCCGTATGATGGTATAAGCCGTGCCTCTCCTTTCATCGTGCAAGACATGTCTACTGTACAGATGGTTAATGTACATAAAACTGGAAGGTCTTTCTGTAAGAAGTGTGGCAAGCATCAGCCTCACAAAGTCACCCAGTGTAAGCAGGGCAAGGATTCGATGGATGCCCATGGGAAATGGCACTCTGATCACGAGCAGAGTGGCTATGGCGGGCAGACCCCTTCGATTGCACTGGTTCATCTTTAACCTACAGTTTTAGTCTCCAGCTGTGGTTCAGGGTTGTTTGTTTGTTTGTTTGTTTGTTTTTGAGACAAGATTTCTCAATAGCCGCAGCTGGCCTGGAACTCACAATGCAGACCAGGCTAGCCTCACTCTCACAGAGATCTACCTGCCTCTGCCTCCTGAGTACTGGGATTAAAGGCATGTGCCACCATGACCCACTTTTTTTTTTGGACAAAGTCTCTAGTCCAGGCTGGCCTTGAACTTACTATGTAACTAAGGATAACCTTGAATTTCTGATTCCTCTGCCTCCATCTCCTGAGTGCTGTGATTATAGGCATGTGCCACCCACCACACCNATCCGGAAGCAAGACTGCATAACCTCACATACAGATTCATTGGTTAAGTGAGTACCCACTGGGGTTAGCAACAGAGTCCTGAGAACCTGTAAGGAAGAGACACTGTGATCAACAAAACAACTGGGTAAGGTTTACTTGTAGGCAGAAAGGCATCTAGTATTCCTCCAGTCTCCCAGGCAAGCCCTCTAGGGGTGAATTATCTATTTTATTTTATTATTTTGTTTTATTATTATTTTTTGGTCTTTTTGAGACAGGGTATCCCTGTAGCCCCAGCTGTCCTGGAACTCACTCTGTAGACCAGGCCGGCATTGAATTCACAAAGATCTGCCTGCTTCTGCCTCCCAAGTGCTAGGATTAAAGGTGTGCGTGACCACGCCTGGCTTAATTATTAATTTTTAAAATGTGTGTGTGTGTGTGTGTGTGTGTGTGTGTGTGTGTGTGTGTGTGTGTAGGCCAGAGGACAGCCTCAGAAATGCAGTCCGGCTTTTTTTTTTTTTTTTCCCTTTTTAAGATATGGTCTCCCCTTTAGTTCTAGCTGGTCTGGCTGGAGCTCACTATGTAGACCAGGCTGGCCTTGAACTCACAGAGATCCACCTGCCTCTGCCTCCTGAGTACTGGGATTAGAGGTGTGTGTCACCACACCTGACTAGTCCAGCTTCTTCTGAGACTGGCCTGGAACTCACCAATTAGGCTAGACTGGATAGCCAACAAGCCCTAGGATCCTCCTGTCTCGGCCTCACCAGTGCTAGAATTACAAGTGTGTTCATCATTATGTCCAAGCCCTAGGATCCTCCTGTCTCGGCCTCACCAGTGCTAGAATTACAAGTGTGTTCATCATTACGTCCAGCTTTTTACATGGGTGTTGGGGATCAAACACAGGTCCTCATGCTTGTAAGACAAGCAGATATAAACTGAGATATCTCCTCAGTCCTTTGTCTTAAAAAAAAAATGGTGCTGGAGATCAAGTGCTCTATCACTGAGCTATGTGCCCAGGCTAGGCCTGAGGCTCTTGTTTTTTTTAAAAAAAATTTTTTTTTATTTATTTTACTTATTTCTGTACGTGTATGAATGTACTGTCTGCATGCAAGTGTGTGCACCCGTGTCGTGCAATGCCACGGAGGTCAGAAGATGGTGTCGGATTCCCCTGGAACTGGAGTTCTCCTGGAATTGGAGTTTCAGATGGTTCTCGGCCGCCATGTGGATGCTGGGGATCGAACCTGGGTCCTCTGTAAGAGCGGTCGGCGCTCTTAACCGCTAGGCCATCTCTCCAGCCCAAGGCTCTTGTTTTTTAATAGAATCTTGCTATCTAGCCCCAGAGTGGGCTGGAACTCATAATCTTCTTGTCTCAGTCTCCCAAGTACTGAGATTATAGGTAGGCATTACCATGTCTGATTTCAGGGTTGAATTTTAAAAGAAGGGTTGGCAAGAATGCTGACCTCAGAGCTGGGCATGATGGTGCATACTTATAATATTAGCACTTGGGAAGTTGAAGCAGGAAGATCAAGTTCTTCCTTAGCTGCTTCAAGAGACCCTGTCTCCAAAAAAATAAAAAATTTAACAAGTACTGACCTATCATTCAACCTGATAGTAGAGACTTCTATGAGGTTGACCTTGGAACTGTTTCTTCACTCTGAGTGGACTGTGATATAGTTCATAACTCATTCTAGCTCTAGCCCACAAGCCTAACAGATGGATGATATAGATACACTCTACCAGATGTACAAATGTATTAAAAGGGCGTCCGGTATTTGATATCAATTCATTTAAAGCTCTTAATTATTTTCCTTAGAAAAAGCTTTTACTCTGGGTACCCAAGCTGCTTGTTTGGAAATAAAGTCAGTCTCTAAGTCCCAGTGTAGTTAAAACACAGCTCATGGTGCCAGCAGAACGAAGCAAGCAGAGCCTGCAGTACCAGCTCCTGGCTCTTAGCCTAACTGCTCTTGCCTTCCACTTACCTGAAGAATTTTCATCAGGACAACTTCATCGCTGGCAGGATCTGTACCCACAAAACGGGCATGAGTGACAGCATCTGCCATGTTCTCCATGCCCTCTGCTGTGCCCTCATGAGCGGGATCTGCTCCAGCAAAAAGGGATAGATTAAATGATGGGGAAAAAAGGCAGACAGACTGGCTGCAGATTGCTGGGGGAGACTTTGACTTTTTTGTTTGTTTGTTTTGTTTTAAGGCAGGGTCCCCCTGTAGCCCCAGCTGTCCTGGAACTTGCTATGTAGACCAGGCAGGCTGGCTTTGAACTCACAGAGATCTGCCTGCCTCTGCCTCCTGAGTGCTAAGACTAAAGGCATTCACCACCCCACCTGGTGCAACTTTGGCTTTCTTTCTTTTTTTCTTTGAGACAGAGTCTTCCTATGACCCCAGCTGGCCTGGAATTCACTCTGTATACCAGGCTGGCCTTGAACTCACAGAGATCCACCTGCCTCTGCCTCCTGAGTGCTGGGATTAAAGGCATTTGCCACCATGCCCAGCTTAAAGATGGTTTTTAGTCACCATAATGGGTGCTGGGAATTGAACCTGGGTCCTCTGCAAGAGCAACTGGCGCTTTTAACCACTGAGCCATCTCTCCAGCCCCAGAATGTTCTCCTTTTTAGCCACTGGGAGCCAGCTTTAGAGAAATTTGCCAGCCTTATTGCTTTTGTTTTCTGGCCTATGGCAATCACCACCTCCGTCATTTTCCTTTCCCATGCACTGACCAGCCGGCTTGAGGTTTCCAATGACCAGCCTGTCTGCCAAGTCCAGGAAAGGGAAAGAAGGTGAGATCAGAGGGAAAGAGCAGCTGCTGGAGACCGTGAAGAGATATGACCTGCAGATGGTGCTCAGATCAAGGTAGGAAGAGGCTGAGTCTGATTTCTTTTAGGGAAAGTATGAAGTTGGGTCTAGGGTACCTGAAGAGGCTGATGCACCTACTCAGAACTGAAGAGGCTGATGACCTACTCAGAACTTGGGTGGCACCAAATATTCCTGCTCAGGATCCTAAATGCTTTAGCTAAACAAATCCAACTTTCTATAAAAGACAGTTTTCTTATCCTTAACTTAAAGGTCATTTGCTTCTGGCTAGCTAGAGCCTGAGCCTCATCATCTCCCTATGTGGGAACAAAACCAGCTATCTGTTTTCTATGTTCCTCACACTTCTATATGAGTTTGTAATAGGGGACAAATAATTGAGAATTCTGAGTAACAAAACCAATTTTAAAAAGGATTCTAGGCCGGGCATGGTTGCGCACACCTTTAATCCTAGCACTTGGGAGGCAGAGGCAGGAGGATCTTTGTGAGTTCAAGGCCAGCCTAGTCTACAGAGTGAGTTCCAGGATAGCTGGGGCTACAGGGAGACCCTGTCTCGAAAAGACAAAAAAAAAAAAATTCTAGGAAGCTGGATGTGCTAGCGTATGCCTTTATTTATTTATTTATTTATTTATTTATTTATTTATTTATTTTTGGTCTTTAATCCCAGCACTCCAGGCAGAGGCAGTGAGTTTAAGGAGTTTAAGGCCAGTAGCCTGGTCTGCATAGTGAGTTCCAGGCCAAATGGGGCTACAGGGAGACCCTGTCTCAAAAAGACAAAAAAAAAAAAAAAAAGGATAGTCTAGGGCTGGGGAGATGGTTCAGTGGTTAAGAGCACTTGCTGCTCTTCCAGAGGACTCCTTGGTTCCTAGCACCTACATTAGGCAGCTCATAATTACTTGTAACTCAAGTTCCAGGGGATCTGATGTCCTCCTCTGATCTCCAAGGGTACCTGCATGCACCTGGGTACATACATACATTTGGACACACACAATTAATTTAATTAATTTATTTAATCCTAATTGCTTCTCGGCCTTTTGGCTAAAATCAAGTGTAGTATTTATAAATAAATCTCTTTTTTTAAAGGATAATACTGCTGCCTATATTCCAGTACGTAGAAGACTAAGGCAGGAGGACAGCAAGTTCCAGGCTACACAATGAGAGAGAGAGAGAGAGAGAGAGAGAGAGAGAGAGAGAGAGAGAGAGAGAGAGACAGAGAGAGAGACAGAGAGAGAGAGAAAGAGAAATTCATATGAATTTAGAAAAGATACACTAACACTACCTAGAGAAATTGAAACACTGAGAGAAAACACTGAACTTTTCTTTCAGATATTCTCTTTATTTTAAATTTTCTTACAAAAAGCATGAATTACATTTGAAAAACATAACTTGAAAAATAAGGCAAACTGGGGCTAAAGAGACGGCTCACTTGCTGTCAAGTCTGATGACCCAAGTTTGATCCCCAGGACCTACATGGTGGAAGAGAAAGAACTGAATGCCACAAGTTGTCCTCTGACCTCCATGTGGACACCTTGCTGTACACTCAACCCTCCTTATCATAAACAAATACATGGATGAAAGTAATATTTTTTTTTTTTGGTCTTTTTGAGACAGGATTTCCCTGTAGCCCCAGCTGTCCTGGAACTCACAAAGATCCGCCTGCCTCTGCCTCCCAAGTGCTAGGGTTAAAGGAGTGCACCACCATACCTGGCATTGCACAACACGGGTGCACCTACCCACACGTAGACAGTACACTCATACACATTAAAAAAAAAAAAAGTCTTGCTGAGCTGGGCATGGTGGCACACGCCTTTAATCCCAGCACTCCGGAGGTGGAGGCAGAGGCAGGCAGATCTCTGTGAGTTCCAGGCCAACCTGGTCTACATAGCAAGGTCCAAGCCAGCTGGAGCTATAGGGAGACCCTGTCTCAAAAGGATAAAAACAAACAAAAAGGCAAATCAAACCTCCAAATGTAGCACACCCTTAACTCTGCAAAGTGTGGTAGAAAACAGAGTCCCAGAGCTATCTCCTCTCTTCCTGTCTCTTTCACATATAACAAGCAGTCAATTAGCATGAATAATGAACAAAAACCCTATCTCCCCTACCAAGGAAAGGCTGGATCCTATCATCAGCTGGTTGCTTAGGGCCTAAGCAACTCAACAGAGGCAGGACAAGAAGTGCTATAGTCATCCAACAAAGCCTGAGCTCTTACCTATGAGTGCATAGGACAGGAACTTGTTGACAGAGGTGAGTGCCAGGCCAGTGATAGGGCCAGTGGTATCTTCAGAGCGAATCACTTCCAGAAATGGACGAAGAAACACATTTGGCTCAATCTCTGAGAGTTCTGCAAGTAAAACAAATATAAACCAGAGATGAAGAAGCACTCCCTAATAGAAAGCTAACCCTGGGAAAAGGTCATTTTTGTCTGTGGCATGAAGTTAGAGGTCCTCAAGGCTGGATCAATTTTCCTCCTTTTGGATTACCTTGCACCATGTCCTTGACACTATACCAGTCCATCTGTAGAAACTTTAGTATGGAGCTCTAAAAGACTAATAACATTTTTTTTATGTGTATGAATGTACTGTCTGCCTGCAGGTTTGTGCACTTGTGTCATGCAATGCCACAGAGGTCAGAAGAGGGTGTCAGATTCCCCTGGAACTGGAGTTAAAGACGGCTCTCAGCCGCCATGTGGGTGCTAGGGATTGAACTCAGGTCCTCTGCAAGAGCAGTCGGTGCTCTAAACTGCTAGACCATCTCTCCAGCCCCAAGACTAATAACTTTTAAAAGTATAACATTTTAATTAACATTTTAATTAAGTAAAACATTTTAATTAAGTAAAATTATTAAAATGGTAAATTTTCTGTTGTATAGACAGTTTTTTGCTGTTGTTTTGTTTTTGTTTTTTTGTGTATGCATGAATGGTGCTAGGGATTGAGCCCAGGGCCTTATGCAAGTTTCAGGACACTCAGGGCTACACAGCAGGCTACCCTATTTCAAAACATCAGCTAACCACCACCACCAACAACAAAAGAAATAAATATAGTTGCTTAATATAATAAAATATCAATTTTCACTATTCATTTCATCATCTTCTTCAGTATATACAGGTAAACTTCATCTTATGTACAGAAAATTGGCCAAAGAAATTCCAAGGTGAGAGGAAACCTTGTTTCCAGTTCTTTGTTGAAAAAGAAGCCTATGCCCAGCATGGTGGTGCACACCTTTAATCCCCAGGAGGATCTCTGTGAGTTCAAAGATAGCCTGGTGTACATAGTGAGTTCCAGGCCAGCTGGGGCTATAAGGAGACTCTATCTCTAAAAGACAATAAATAAATAAATAAATAAATAAATAAATAAATAAATAAATAAAAAAGAGAAAGAAAGAAAGAAAAAAGAAAGAAAATCCTAAAAGTCTAACCAGTTTTCCAGTTATCAAGGCAGTCTGCAATCTTGGAAAGTCTTAACCAGTCTCATCTTTGTCTTTTTGAAACAGGGTCTCCCTTTAGTCCCAGCTAGCCTAAAACTCACTATGTAGGCCAAGCTGGCCTTGAACTCACAGAGATCCACCTGCCTCTGCCTCCCAAGTGCTGGGATTAAAGACCTGCACCACCACTCCCAGTTTAAAGATGGTTCTCCGGAGCTGGAGAGATGGCCTAGCGGTTAAGAGCACTGACTGCTCTTGCAGAGGACCCGGGTTCAATTCCCAGCACCCACATGACAGCTGAGAACCGTCTGTAACTCCAGTTCCAGGGGAATCCGACACCCTCTTCTGACCTCCGCGGCACTGCACTACATGGGTTCACCAACCTACATGCAGACAGTACATTCATACACATAAAAAATAAATTAAAGGTGGGCGTGGTGGCACACGCCTTTAATCCTAGCACTTGGGAGGCAGAGGCAGGCAGATCTTTGTGAGTTCAAGGCCAGCCTGGTCTACAGAGTGAGTTCCAGGACAGCTGGGACAACAGGGAGACCGTGCCTTGAAAAATTAATTAATTAATTAATTAATTAATTAAAAAACTTTTTTCTTTTTCATTTAAATTTTATTTATACATTTATTTATGGGCTGGGGAGATGGCCTGGCAGTTAAGAGCACCGACTGCTCTTGCAGATGACCCAGATTCCTAGCACCCACAATGGCGGCTGAGAACCGTCTGAAACTCCAATTCCAGGAGAACTCCAGTTCCAGGGGAACTCCAGTTCCAGGGGAATCTGACACCCTCTTCTGACCTCCGCGGCATTGCACGACATGGGTGCACAGACCTGCATGCAGACAGTACATTCATACACAGAGAAAAATAAATTAAAAATTAAAAAAATATATTAAAAAAAACTTTTAAAGATGGTTCTCCTAGCCACCATGTGGGTGCTCAGAATCCAACCCAGATCCTCTGCAAGAGCAGTGTTGACCACTGAGCCATCTCTCTAGCCCCTCAGCTTTCTTTCTCCCTACAGAGCGCAAGCAGCAACCTGCCATATGAAGGAGCATCAATATTTTATAGATGAGAAAAATAAGCTTCAGATAAAATACATGGTTAGGGTCTCTGCTCCTCTGTGTTCCAGAGACAGCCGAATTTCCTTATGCAGTGCCAATCTCGTCCCTGAGGTAGTGGTGAAAGTTGGAGTTAATGGATTTGGATGTATTGGGCATCTGGTTACCAGAACTGCATTCACCTTTGGCAAAGTGTATACAGTTGCCATCAATGACCCCTTCATTGACCTCAACTACATGGTCTACATGTTCTAGTATGATTCTACCTACCCCCAGCGAGTTCCCTGATACAGTTAAGGCCGACAACGGGAAATCTTTCATCAATTGGAAGGCTATTTCCATCTTCCAGGACCAAGAATGAATGGAGTGATGCTGGTGGCAGATACTGGGGTCTTCATTACCATGGAGAAGGCCGGGGAGCATTTGAAGGGTGGAACCAAAAGGGTTATCATCTCTGCCCCTTCTGCTGATGCTCCCATGTTTGTGATGGGCAGGAACCACAAGAAATATGACAACTCCCTCAAGATTGTTAGCAATGCCTCCTTGGCTGGGTCATCCATGACAACTTTGGCATTGTTGAGGGACTCATGACCACAGTTCATGCCATCATGGCTATCCAGAAGACTGTGGACAGCTCCTTCTTGGGATACTGTGGCAAGGTGGTGATCACGAGGCTGCCCAGAATATCATCCCTGCATTCACTGACATGGCCAAGGCTGTGGGCAAGGCCATCCCAGAGCTGAATGAGAAACTCTCTAGCATGACCTTCTGTGTTCCTACTTCCAATATGTCTGTTGTAGATCTGACCTGCTGCCTGGAGAAAGCTGCTAAATGTGATGACATCAAGAAGGTGGTGAAGCAGACATCGGATGGGTTATACTGAGGACCAGGTCGTCTCCTTTGACTTTTGACAGTGACATCCACTCTTCTACCTCTGATGCTGGGGATGGCACTGCCTTCAGTGATCACTTTGAACAAATTTAGCTACAGCAACAGGGTGGGAGACCTCATGGAGCATATGGCCTTCAAGGAGTAAGGAGCCCTGAACACACAGAGTATCTCCCTTTCTGTTTCCATCCCAGATCTCCAGAAAAAGGGGAGAGATGTAGAGAGCCCTACTCTCTTGAATACCATCAATAAGGTTTACTTAGAGAGATGGCTCCGTGGTTAAAAACACTGGCTGCTCTTGCAGAAGACCTGGGTTTGACTCCACATGGTGGCTAACAACCATCCATAATTCTAGTTCCAGGGCATCCAATGCCCTCTCCTGACCTCCGCAGGCATTGGACGACACAGGTGCACTTACATACATGCAGGCATAACACTCATACACATAACTAAAAATAAATAAAATATATTAAAAACAATTTTAGCCAGGTGTGCTGGTGCACACCTTTATTCCTAGCACTCAGGAGGCAGAGGCAGATGGATCTCTGTGAGTTCAAAGCCAGCCTGGTCTATAGAGCAAGCTCCAGGCCGGCTGGGACTAAAGGGAGACCCTGTCTCAAAAATACCAAAAACAAAAAACAATTTTAGACTCAAACACACAATAAGCAGAGTTGGAATCTAAAAGCTTCCCAAGATACATCTGCATACTAGCTAACTACTAGCGTAAACTCAGAACTTGAGCAGGTTTTATTCCAGGTCAAAGAAGGGATACTACCCTGGACTTCCTGCCCACCAACTTTGTTTTTCTATACTAGACTTTGTTAGGTCTGGGCTTCCCAGAATCCCAAGGGACACAGACGCCCACTTCCTCCAGAGGCTGTCAATCTTCTGACCACTTCCTCTGTACCTGAGGCCCCGCCCCCTGGCATAAGTGGGTAAGTGGGTGAGCCCCGTGTGTGTGTGTGTGTGTGTCTCTCTCTCTCTCTCTCTCTCTCTCTCTCTCTCTCTCTCTCTCTCTCTCTCTCTCTCTCTCTCTCTGCTGGTAATTCCACATGGAAGTAAATCTTGTTCCTGGCGTGACTTAAGTCTCATGTGCCTTTTTATCTGGGGGCTGGGCCGGGGATACATGACCCTTTTTTATAACCTAACAGACTGTAGTTTTTCAGCTTTCAGAGCCAGTTCCCTGTTAGTTTGCCTAAATAGGCCAGAAACTTTTAAGGATATGATTCAGGCTATTCTTCCTACCTTTAGAGACAAAAGGAAGGGGTGTGGGTGTGTTCCTAAGCACTTCCTTTCCTTCCCTTTCCCTTTCCTTTCCTTTCCTTTTCCCTTTTCCCTTTTCCCTTTCCCCTCCCCTCCCCTCCCCTCCCCTCCTCTTCTTTTCTTTTCCTTTTTGGTCTTTTTGAGACAGGGTCTCCCTGTAGCTCTGGCTGTCCAGGAGCTCACTCTGTGGACCAGGCTGGCCTCCCTCTGCCTCCCCAGCCCCACCACTCCCAGCAGGCAGCGCCTTCTTTTCCTGCAAATGTAGGGAGCTCCCTGCTCAGTTCCCAACTCCCACTGTAAACATTCCTTGGGCCTGCTGCTTCCCAGATTAATGCTTTAATTAATTGGCAGATTGCACAGCATTTTACAACCCTTTCTGTACAGTGATCACATCAGCTGTATAAAACTTGCTTCTCGTTTCCCACTGGGTCCACCTAGAGATGTACAACTTGTAGAAAAGAAAACTAAAGAAAAACGTGTGTGTGTGTGTGTGTGTGTGTGTGTGTGTGTGTCTGGGTGTCTATGTATCTGTGTGTTGCCAGTAGTAATAATGTCGAGATAGAAGGAATATATTTGGGAAAAGTGAAATACATAATATTTTTATAAGGCACATTAAAAAGATGGCTCAAGAACTGAAGAAATGGCTCAGTGGTTAAGAGCACTTGAAGACCTGGGTTTAGCTCCCAGCAACCACATGGCAGCTAACGACCCTCTGCAACTGCAGTTCCAGGGGATCCAATGTCTTCTGGCCTTTGTAGGCATTGCACATACGGATATACTTACACACACACAGGCAAAACACTCAGACACATAGAAAAAAGAAAGAAAAAAACCCCAGGCATGGTGGTATATGACTTTAGTCCCAGCACTTGGGAGGCAGAGATCAAGGCAGGCTGGGTCTACATAGCAAGTTCCAGGACAGCTGGCGCTTTAGGGAGAACCTGTCTCAAACTGCTCCCCCCCCAAAAAAAAAGATGGCTCGGTGGGTAAAGTGCTTGCTGTGCATGTATGAGGACCTGAGTTCATATTGCTAGCACCCATGTAAAAGTCTCTATAACCCCAGTGCAGCAGGCCAGAGATAGGATACTTGGATTCTCCCGTTTACTACCACCTTTAGAGAATCCTTAGCTAGACTGCATTCAAGTCCTTTACTAATGATACAATCATTTACAGATAAAGCTTGGCCTTTTTCAATCTCTCTTTCTGAGACAGGGTTTCCCTATAGCCCCATCTGGCCTAGAACTCACTCTGTAGACCAGGCTGGCCTTGAACTCAGAGATCTGATAGCCTCTGCCTCCAGAGTGCTAGGATTAAAGGCGTGTGCCACCACGCCCAGCTTAAAGATGGTTCTTAGCTGCCTCATGGGTGCATAGAATTGAACCTGGGCCCTCTGCAAGAGCAGTCCACGCTCTTAACTGCTGAGCCATTTCTACAGCCCCACCTCATTCTCTTATATGTCCCATATAACAGACATTTTTACTTTTGAGGAAACCCAATTCATCAATATTTATTTTATGAATTGTGTTTTGGTGTAATGTTTAAAGTCATTTTGCCTGCCGGGTGTGGTGGCACACGCCTTAAATCCTAGCACTCGGGAGGCAAGAGACAGGCGGATCTTTGTGAGTTCAAGGCCAGCCTGGTCTACAGAGTGAGTTCCAGGACAAGCTGGGGCGACAAGGAGACCCTGTCTTGAAAAGACAAAAAGGGGGCTGGAGAGATAGCCTAGCGGTTAAGAGCACCGACGCTCTTGCAGAGGACCCGGGTTCGATCCCCAGCACCCACATGGCGGCTAAGAACCGTCTGTAACTCCAATTCCAGGAGAACTCCAGTTCCAGGGGAATCCGAGACCCTCTTCTGACCTCCGTGGCATTGCACGACACGGGTGCACAGACCTGCATGCAGACAGTACATTCATACACATACAAAAAAAAAAAAAGTCATTTTGCCTAATCATAGGCCATAATAAATTTTAGCCCCCTTAAGACAAGAGTCTCATGTAGCCCAGGCTGGCCTTAACCTGCTATGAAGCTGAGGTTAGCCCCAACTCCTCATCCTCCTATCTCCAACTACCAAGTGCTAGAATAATAGGCATATGAAACCATATTTGGCTTTCTTTTGTTTTGTGAGACAGAGATTTACTATGTAGTCCAGGCTGGCCTGGAGCTTGTGATTCTTCTGTATAGCTTCCTGAATACTGAGATTATAGACAGGCACCAGCATACCTGGTTTACTTAAGACTATTTTAAGCCAGGCATGGTGGCTCACCCCTTTAATCCCAGCACTTGGGAGGCAGAGGCAGGCAGATCTTTGTGAGTTCAAGGCCAGCCTGGTCTACATAGCGAGTTCCAGGACAGCTAGGGCTACAAGGAAACCCTGTCTCGAAAAGACGCCCCCCCAAAAGTCATATAATGGAACACTGATTGTTTGTAAGTTAATTGAACATAAACCATTTTTATTATGAAGCCATTATCCATTACAAGAATCATGTGGCTATCAAACCCACTAACTTTGCACTTTGGGCTGGAATGTAACTTTACCAGAAAAATGAACTTTCTGTATTAAGTGTACAGTTTAGATAAAGTAAGAGACAGACAGACAAACAAGTACTGATAGTGAAGCACATGTTGGCCAGGCCTAGCTTTTGTCCCTTGTTTTGTAAACTTGTGCCCCAAACCTTTCAAGATTGTATATCTAAATTCAGCTGTCTTGAAAGTTTCTCTGAGCACCTTCCAGAATAAGGTGTGACGTTTCAGAGTAACAATGCTCTCATGAAGCTTGTTTACAATCACCTCACAGATCCGCCTTAGCCCATCTGTTCTGATGCCTTTGTTTTCCCCATAGGTAAAGTTCTTATCGTAAAGTTCTTATAAAATGTTTCCTAATATGAAATTATAGCCAGGTGTGGTGGTGCATGCCTTTGAGTTCAAGGCCAGCCTGGTTTACATAGTTGAGTTCCAGGCCATCCGGGGCTACAGGAAGACCCTGTCTCAAAAAGACAAAAAAAAAAATTCTATGAAATAAAGATGTTCTTATCATAAAGCCATAACACTAGGATAGCAGAAACAATTAAGACTCCTTAGACCTGGCTGGGTGTGGTGGCATATACCTATAATCGCAATAATCAGGAGGCAGGGGCAGGCTCTGTAAGTTCAAGGCTAGCTAGCTGGGCTATATAGTGAGACTCTTTTTTTTTTTTTTTTTTTTTTTTTTGTTCTTTTCGAGGACAGGGTCTCCCTGTAGTCCCAGCTGTCCTGGAATCACTTGTAGACCAGGCTGGCCTTGAATCACAAATATTCGCCTGCCTCTGCCTCCCGAGTGCCAGGATTAAAGGCGTGTGCCACCACGCCCAGCTTAGACTCTTAAGTCTTGGGCTGGAAACAAATGTTCTTAAATTCATTTGGAAAGACAAAAGACCCCGAATAGCCAAAACAACCCTGAGTGAGGGGCTGGAGAGATCCTAGCGGTTAAGAGCACTGACTGCTCTTGCAGAGGACCCAGGTTCGATCCCCAGCACCCACATGTCAGCTAAGACCATCTGTAACTCCAGTTCCAGGAGACTCCAGTTCCAGGGGAATCGGAGACCCTCTCTTCTGACCTCCGTTGGCATTACACTACATGGGTGCACCAAACCTAAATGCAGACAGTACATCATACACATACAAAAAATAAATTAAAAAAAAAAAAACAACACTGGTGAAAAGAGCTACAGAGGGGGGATCTCTATACCAGACTTCAAACATACTACAGGGCTATAGTCATAAAAAAACAGCCTGGTACTGGAACAAAACAGACCTGTTGACCAATGGACAAAACCAAGATCCAAATCTGAGCACATACAATTTCAGCCATCTTATATTTGACAGGGGGCCAGAAGCCACAATAGAGAAAAAGACCACTTCAGCAAGTGGTGTTGGCAAAAACTGGGATCACCACTTGTAGAAGAATGAAATTAAAACCCTACCTCTCGCCCTGTACAAAAGTGAACTCCAGATGGATCAAAGACCTCAACGTGAAACCCCAAACTCTGAAGGCAATAGAAGAAAAAGTTGGAGCAGATACAAGACGTAGGCATAGGAAAAGACTTCCTAATCAGACAACAGCTGCACAAGAATTAAGGTCGACAATTGCAAATTAAAACTCATTAAACTCAAAGCTTTGTTAATCAAAAGAAACAATCAAGGAAGTGAAGAGAAATCCCAAGAGTGGGAGGAAACCTTCACTGCAGATACATCTGACAAAGCATTGATTTCCAGAATATAAATACTTCAAAAAAACAAAGAAAAAAGAAAACAAATGACCCACTCAATAGATGGAGCCAAGAACTGAACAGAGACTTCACAGTGAGGAATTAGACTGAGAAACACCTGAGAAGAGTGTTCAACATCACTAATCATTAAGGAAATGCAAGTCAAAACCACTTTAAGATATCACTCTTCTCCAATAAGACTGGCTAGGATTAAGAAAACAAATGATTCCAAGTGCTGGAGAGGTTGTGGGGAAAGGGAACACTCATCCACTGTGGTGGGAATGTTAAACTCGTACAGCCCACTATGGAAAGCAGTGTGGAGAACCCTGGAAAGACTTGGAATGAACTTGCCACCCGACCCAGCCATCACTCCTGGCATGTACCCTCAAGACTCACGCCCACCACAGGAGGATACATGATGGCCATGTTTATTGCAGCTTTCTTCACAATAGCAAGGAACTGGAACCAACCTAAATGCCCCTCAACTGATGAGGGATAGAGAAAATGTGCTACATCTACACAATGGAGTTCTATGCAGCCGTAAAGAAAGAGACGACATCACGAGCTTTGCGGAAAATGGCTGGAGCTAGAGGACATCTGCTGAGTGAAGCAGTAAACAAGTCCCCGAAAAGAAACAACAAACGCGGGAATGAGTTATCCCTTCATTTGGATTCTAGTGCCAATTACCCAGTTGTAAGTATTTCTTGTGTAGGGCCCCCTGAGCTTTTGTTCAAAGCAGTTGGACGTAATGCATATTGGAAACAACAACAATAACAACAACAACAACAACAGAAAGGACTGCATCAAAGAACTGACTGAAACAGTGAACTTCTGCTCAAAACAGTCAACTTCCTCATGGAGAATATTGAGAAAGACTGAGAAAGAGATGAAAAGCATGTTTGGCAGAATGCATGTGAGCTTTTGTGGGGTGGGGGAATGGGCGGGAACACGGGTCTAGATTTGTTAAAAAAATAAAAATAAATTTATGTGAAAAAAAAAAAAACAAGCCAGATACAAAAACCTTTAGAGTGTACAACAGTAGCTGCTATTGGATATGTGTTCGTTCTTTGAATGATGAAAATGTTTTGGGATTAAATAATGGTGATGGTTGTGTAACTCTGTGAATGTGCTTAAAAAATCCACAAAATCATGCTCTTTATGAACGTATGGTACATAAAGTTTGTCTTATAATGCTGTTATTTAAATGCTTGAAGATCTGAAATAATAAATACAAAGTGTTTGGAAAAAAAAGATTTATATGCTGTTGTATTAACTATTTCTGGCTGTTGGCAAGTGCATGCTTTTACATGCTTTAGGAACATGGCAAGATTGCTTCATAACTCTGATACTCTGATCTTCAATGGCCTTGGATATTAACCTTTCAGGCTCATTATCTATAGATTTTGCTAGTGTTAATTCACAATTCCTTTGTCATTTCCTCTTTTTCCCCTTTAAGTTTCCTACAGATCCTTGATAGGGTGGTAACTGATAATAAACATAATTGTCTTCTATTCCTGCTACCACTGAACAACAAAACTTTCTTACATAGAATTTTTATTGAAAAGGCTGCTTCAAGTATAAAGTGTGCATAAAGCAGGGGTGCAGTGTTAGGTTGTAAAGTAGAGCAACAGAAGTTTTTAATTTCTCCTGGGATTTGAAATTGCCTGTTTGAATTTGGGCTTGATCGTGTATAGTGTATGAAGAAAACAGCAAGGCAGAGTAAAGGGCTGCAGCCACCTGTGTGTTACAACCTAATTGCTTTCCTTTCATATGCACCAATTTCCTCAGTAGAAAGAAAAGAACTAGTGTTTAGAGTTGATATCATCAAACTTGTGCTCTCAGCAAGAAATGGATCAGTATGTCTTCAAGCCTCTACAAATGTTTGAGGCCGGGCTGGAGAGATGGCCTAGCGGTTAAGAGCGCCGACCGCTCTTACAGAGGACCCGGGTTCGATCCCCAGCACCCACATGGCGGCTGAGAACCGTCTGAAGCTCCAATTCCAGGAGAACTCCAGTTCCAGGGGAATCCGAGACCCTCTTCTGAACTCCGCGGCGTTGCATGACACGGGTGCACAGACTTGCATGCAGACAGTACATTCATACACATACAGAAATAAATAAAATTAATAAAAAAAAAATGTTTGAGGCCAGTCCCTATGGGTCTCATTTAGCCCTGCTGGCCTTGTTAAAGAGGCTTCACTCTCCCTCCTGGATTAGAAATGAACCTGGACCAACCTAACACTTAATTCATATGGTAGTACTACAATCAATAACTAACCTCCCTGGATAGGAGAGGTAATGGAAGTAAATGAAATTCTAGGGCAGTTGAGTTAAAATAATTCTATTTGCCATTTTAGTGACAGACTTAATAAACATATAAAATAGTATGGTGTATTATTTAAACATATAATGTATTATTTAAGTGCATTGGCTTAAATAAAATGTGGGTTCAAATCTCATCTTTTCCATTTATTATGTGATCTTAGGTAAGCCACAGTCTTTGAGAGCCTTTGTTTCCTTATTAGAAAAAAAATGGAGATAGTAACACTGTTTCTCAGAGTTATTGGGAAAATAAAATAGTCTAAGTATGACCTGTCTTATTATGTTGCCCAGACCTGGTTTCAAACTCCTGGGCTCAATGGATTCTCCTGCCTGAGCCTCCTAAGTAGCTAATATATACTACAGATATAACACTGCAACTGGCTTGATTATTATTTTTAGTAATTTATATAGCTGTTGCTGATGTTTGAGGCAGATTTTTTTTCTTAGGCAATGACATAGAATTCATATAAAAGTGACAGGTAGGGGCTGGACAGATGGCTCAGTGGTTAAGAGCACCAACTGCTTTTGCAGAGGACCCAGATTCAATTCCCAGCACTCACATGGCAGCTAAGAACCACCTTTAAGCCAGGTGTGGTGGCACACCCTTTTAATCCTAGCACTCAGGAGGCAGAGGCAGGTGAATCTCTGTGAGTTCAAGGCCAGCCTGGTCTACAGAGTGAGCTCCAGGCCAGTTGGGGCTATAGGAAGACCCTGTCTCAAAAATAAAAATAAAAATAAAAATAAAAATAAAAGCGACAGGTAGCAGTTCTCAGCAGCAAGCTAACTTCATGATTCAGCAGGAATGCTCAAGGTGAGAAGCTCACTGTTGTCCTAACCAGGATAAAGTCATGTAATAAATTATTTTCCCTGTGTGCTACCTTTAAGCACTTGTCTAATCTTTTAAAAACACAGGCTAAATATGATCTCAGGAGATAGTAAATATATGGATTTGGATTCAAAATCAGAGATTTCGTGAGAGCAGTCCACTATATTGTTCCGTGCTGTCAAGTACTTCAGTTCTGGGAAAATACATCTTCCTTCTACTTTGTCCCTTATGAGAATTTGAGTTGCTGTGGAACAGAAAAATGGTCAAGGCTCTGACAAGGTGTTCAAGCTGGGGAGTACATATAAATGCCCAACTCCCTTTTCTTTTGGTTATCTTTGACCCTTACATGGCAGATGGATAAGTTCTCACATTACCTCTGGCTTAGACTAGAAATTCATGAACATGACTACAAATTATCAATGACAGTTAAGAGGAAAATAGAAATTATGATTTCTAATCCCTCTGGCTTATACTCTGGTCTTTGTTATTTTTCTATTTTTAAATGTTTTTTTTTGTGCATTTTAGACATCTTAATCATATTTAGAGCCCCCTCCTGTATCTGCATCACATTGTCACTGGATTTTATGCATTCTGTCATATACGTTAAGGCCTATGGAGTCAAGTTTGTATCCCCTGATGTCACTTGGTATGAGTTCATCTCCCAGAGCCTGGTCAACCTATCTAGTGTCACTCCTTAAAAAAGACCAATTCTTCTTCACCCAGCAGTGATCAGTTGCCAATAGTTCCTCAGCTAACGTTGGAACTTCTTATCCATATCTACTTCTGTACTGAGTTTTTATCTGGCTTGAGTTTGCATGGGTCTTGTACATGCTTGTCACTATTGCTGTTAAGTTCATATGAGCAAGTTCCCAGCTGCCTAGAAAACTCTGTTCCCTTGTGGCCATAAGTCTGACTTTTAGAGATTAACCCCCCAAGGTGTATAAGTTCAGAATTTTTTTTTTTTTTGCCTTTTTGAGCCATCGTCTCCCTGTAGCCCCAGCTGGCCTGGAACTCGCTATGTAGACCAGGCCTGGCTTTGAACTCACAGAGATCCACCTGCCTCTGCAGGGATTAAAGGTGTGTGCCTCATGTTTAATCAGAGAGTATGTTAAGATTTTTTTTTTAATTCATAAAAACCCAGTTAGAGATGGCTATTTTGAGTCAGTAATCTGAGTTACTCAAGAGGCTGAGGCCGGAGGATTACAAATTCAAAATCTGCTTGGGCTGAAGATCAAGTTCAAAACCAGCCTAGAGAATTTAGTGAGATTATGTCTCAAAGAATTAAAAAATGAACAAACAAACACCAAAAAAACAAGGCTGGTGATGTAGCTCAGTGAGTGGAACACTTGCCCAGCACATTCGAGGTCCTGGTTTCAATTCCCAATAAATAAATAATGAAAATGTTAAACAAACCCCCAAACCAGTCTAAAAAAATGAATACTGGGGGCTGGAGAGATGGCCTAGCAGTTAAGAGCACCAACCGACTGCTCTTGCAGAGGACCCGGGTTCGATCCCCAGCACCCACATGGAGTCTGAGAACCGTCTTTAACTCCAGTTCCAGGGGAATCCAACACCCTCTTCTGACTTCCATGGCATTGCACGACACGGGTGCACAAACCTACATGCAGACAGTACATTCATACATATAAAAAAATAAATAAAAATTTTAAAAATAATAAAAAATTAAAAAATGAATACTTTCCAAAGGATTTTTTGTTTGGAGGGGGGGTTTGACAGGGTCTCCCTGTAACCCCAGCTGGCTTGGAACTTGATATGTAGAACAGGCTGGCCTCAATTTCACAGACATCCTGCTACCTCTGCCTCCCCAGTGCTAGGACTAAAGAGGTAAACCACCATGCCTGGCCTTAAATTACATTTATTTGTGTGTTTGTGTGTGGCACCATGTAGGTTCCAGGGATTGAACTCAGGTCATCAGGTTTGGTAGCAATTGCCTTTATCCACTGAGCCATCTAGACAGCCTTCCTAAAGGTTTCTAAAGGATCCAGTATAAATAATCTACCTTTTTTTTTTTCTTTTTTTTTGAGAAAGAATTTCATGTATCCCACATTTTTCCTGTATCCTTGAATTTCTGATTCTCCTGCTTCTCCTCCCAGATGCTGGGATTATAACCAGGACTGGGCCTAGTACATTTCTTTATTTCATTTCTCTTGTTAAATAGGGCAAGGTTAAGAGGGCCTATCTAGGTTTGACCCATCATTTTCAGCTTAGGAATTACAGCTTTAGGGAAGCTGTCCTGGACAGTTTTCTCTGGAATTAAATGGTTCCTGAAACCAAGCCTTTATGTCCACTTAATCATAGGTCTGGACAACTGCAAAGCTGGGAAGCAGGTGTGAGGGGCAGTATGCGGCTTTACTTAGTTTTGCTCACCCTTTACCATTGCTCCCTTTAAAAAATTATTTTAGGGGCTGGAGAGATGGCTCAGCAGTTAAGAGCACCAACTGCTCTTGCGGAGAACCTGGGTTCGATTCCCAGCACAAACATGGCAGCTAAGAACCGTCTTTAACTCCAGTTCTAGGGGAATCCAACACCCTCTTCTGACCTCTGACCTCCACAGCATTGCATGACACGGGTGCACCAACCTACATGCACACAGTACACATAAAAAATAAATAAAACCTTTTTTAATTATTTTAATTATGTGTTGTGTGTGTACAGGTGCCATTGGAGAACCATAAGAGAATGTTGGATACCCTCAAGTTATAGGCAGTTGTGAGCTGCCATATGTGGGTATTGGAAATCAAACTCAGGTACTCTGGAAGAACAGCAAGTGCTCTTAACATCTGAGCCATCTCTCTAGCTCCCTCAACCCATTTCTTTTTTAAGCTTTTTTTTTTTTTGGCTTTTCGAGAGAGGGTCTCCCTGTAGTTCCAGCTGTCCTGGAACTCACTCTATAGACCAGGCTGGCCTTGAACTCACAAAGATCCACCTGCCTCTGCCTCCTGAGTGCTAGGATTAAAGGCGTGCACCACCACGCCCGGCTGGATTTTTAAAGTTCTTAGCTGCCATGTGGGTGCTGGGAATCAAACCTGGGTCCTCTGCAAGAGCAGTCAGTGCTCTTAACTGCTGAGTCATCTCTCTAGCCCCCCTCACCCCATTTTTAAAGACAGGTCTCTCTTGTACCTGCTTCAGCAGCAAATATATTAAAGACAGGGTCTTTTTTAAAATTTTTATTTATTATTTTTATGTGTATGAGTGTACTGTCTGCATGTAGGTTTGTGCACCCATGTCATGCAATGCTGCAGAGGTCAGAAGAGGGCGTCAGATTTCCCCAGAACTGGAGTCAGACTGCCATGTGGGTGCTGGGAATCGAACCTGGGTCCTCTGCAAGAGCATTTGGCACTCTTAACCACTGAGCCATCTCTCCAGCCCAAGACAGGGTCTTACTATACAGCTCAGGCTGGCCTTGAACTTGCCTAAGCTGGTGTCAAACCTGTGATTCTCCTGCCTCAGTTTCATTGAGTGTTGGAGTAGATCACTATTTTTTTTTTTTTTGAGACAGGGTCTTTTTTTTTTTTTTTTTTTTTTTTATTTTTGTTGTGTATGAGTTGTACTGTCTGCATGTGGTTGATGCACCGCCTGTTGTGCATGCCGGCGGAGGTCAGAAGAGGGTTTCGGATTCCCCTGGAACTGGAGTTCTCCCGAACTGGAGTTTCAGACGGTTCTCAGCCGCCATGTGGGTGCTGGGGATCGAACCCGGGTCCTCTGTAAGAGCGGTCGGCGCTCTTAACCGCTAGGCCATCTCTCCAGCCCGAGACAGGGTCTTAATATATAGTCCTGGTACTGACTGGTACCTGTACCACTGGTATATGGCCTATGGCTCAGTATATTGCCAGATTGATCATGGTGATCTGTTGCCTCAGCCTCCTCAGTGTTGTTATCATAGGCATACACCACCATGCCCAATTTTGGATGGCTACTTTTAAGTCCCTTAGTGACCAAAAACCCCAGACCTCCTTCCTATTGAACTTCCAGTATCTCAATAATTCCATTTGTAGATTGTTCTCAATCTCTGACTTTTACAAGAAATATACTCCTTGTAAGCAGAGTTAGAAACTGTGTGTGTGTGTATATATATATATATGCCTTTAATCCCAGCACTCCACTCTGGAGGCAGAGGTAGGCGGATCTCTTTGAGTTCAAGGCCAGCCTGGTCTACAGACCGAGCTCCAGGCCAGCTGGAACTAAAGGTAGACCCTGTCTCAAAAATACAAAAAAAAAAAAAAATAGATTATGAGGACCTAATAATTTGTCTTAAAACAGAATGTGCCAGCGTGGTGGTACACGCCTTTAATCCTAGCACTTGGGAGGCAGAGGCAGGAGGATCTTTGTGAGTTCAAGGCCAGCCTGGACTACAGAGTGAGTTCCAGGACAGCTGGGGCTACAGGGAGACCCTGTCTTAAAAAGACCAAAAAAAAAACAAAAACAACAACAACAAAAAAAAACCCAGAATGTACCAGCACAGACAGAAAAACCAAAGAGCATTTATGCTCAAATAATTCTGCCCTATGCCTCTGGGTATAGAAATGTCAAGAGAGTTAAATGCACTAGACTTCTGCTTTTATCATACCATGATTTATAGCTTTGCTGCATGTGATCCATCTTCTGAGTGATTCTGCCTCTAGAAAACATGGGCCAATATATGTAGGATGAAGAGTTATGATGGGGGCAGGCTGATGACCCTCTATAAAGCAAGAGGAGAAAAGTAGAGTCTGAGGGCAAAAGGGTTGAGACAGACATTTCTGAAGTCAAATGGTGTTGAAATAATATATCACAGGCCTTTTTCCTTGTCAGCGTAATCCAATTGAGAATGCCCAACTGCCCCTGATAAGAGTCACTCAGGAGTGAAGAGTTTCACTACCAGGGAAAGCAGCTTATGTGTGCATTTTGGCTCAGGAATGTGCTAGTCCAATGCTGGCCAAGTGAGAAAAGGCTACTGCAGGCTGAAGAACACAGCTAGCTTCCTGGGAGGACAGTAACTGCTAGGAGAGGATAGGAGAATGTCCTCTTTTGTCTGAAGGCCATGCTTGGGGCCACATGTGGAGCCCTTTGACACAGACTGTTGACAAGAGGAGCAATTCTGACATGAAAAAAACAGTGTCAGGATTCATCTCCCCTTTGGTCAGCTCATTCATCATTTGAAATGACAGAAGACTTGGGGAACACTGGCTGATTCTCTGACTTGACACTAGGCCAAATGGGATTCCTCTGTTTTATGACATAATGTAGAGTAAACCTCTGTGTCTCCTAATTTGTTCAGCACTGAGTAAACCTCAGTGCTGAACAAATTAGGAGACCACCATCAAGATGTCTCCAGAAGTTTTCATCTTGCCTTGGTTGGCTAAAGGGCCAATTTGTGGCCCTGACAAACCAGAAACTAGACCTGTATTTGATTTTAGAAGGACCCTAAAAGTTCTTTTACCAGTAGGGGTTGGATTCTCCCTTCTTTAAACTGTTTTTTAACTCCCAAACCAGCACATGAATCAGTCACCTTCAGAGTACCCCTCTACCTAACCTGCACTCTTTGTTTACTGGACTGTTTGTGCCTTGAGGTTGACAGCTTTCCAGAGCGAGAATTTTGGCTGCTTGGGTAAGGTGTCAGATGTCTCCTTGGTTGTGAAATTATTCAGCATGTTTACTCTGAGAGCATTATGGCACTTCTCTTCTGAAGAACTCAAGACAGCTCTTTTGCTTTTTTGAAGAAGATTCAAACAAATCTAGTCCCCAGGCAGGCCAATCTAGGAAGTAAACAGTAGAAACCTTTCTGTGGAGCTTCCTAGAAGCAGTAAAATTGAATGATTAGAAAGCAAGTTTTTTTGAGACAGGGTCTCCCTATAGTCCCAGCTGGCCTGGAACTCACTCTGTAGACCAGGCTGGCCTTGAACTCACAGAGATCCACCTGCCTCTGCCTCCTGAGTGTTAGGATTAAAAGCCTGTGCCACCATGCCTGGCTTAAAGATGGTTCTTAGCTGCCACGTGGGTGCTGGGAATCAAACCCCGGTCCTCTGCAAGAGCAGTCAGCGCTCTCAACTGTTGAGCCATCTCTCCAGCCCCAGAAAGCAAGTTTTGCTTTGTTGGTTTTTTTTTTTTTTGGTTTTGTTTTTTGGTCTTTTCGAGACAGGGTCTCCCTGTAGCCCCAGCTGTCCTGGAACTCACTCTGTAGACCAGGCTGGCCTTGAACTCACAAAGATCCACCTGCCTCTGCCTCCCAAGTGCTAGGATTAAAGGCAAAAGCAAGTTTTTAAGAGTCAGATGGATCTGGATTTGATGCCAGTTTCTACTGTTACCTAGTTTTATGACCTTAACTGGTTAAGTAATACCTATTCACAAAATACAAAGTATTAAGAGAGAGGTCAGGGAAGGTATTTGGCTCATGGCATGGCACAAAACACTGGATAATGGCTGCTGTCATTATCTGTATCTCTTCTAAAAGGGCCATGAATATTCCAATCAAGAAGCTCTCTGAAGACTCTAGATGCAGCCCTCACAATTCTGTCAATGGATGAAGGATCAGTACTCTCACAGGACTAGTGATCTAGAACAGGAAACAAGAAAGCCTTTTCCTTTCTCTGGTACTATGTATACCTTTGAATAAATAGAAGTTAAAAGAGCTATCCCAAAGTAGACCATAAGTAACAATATTCTCTTTAAGATTTAGGACTCGGGGGGGCTGGAGAGATAGCCGAGCGGTTAAGAGCACCGACCGCTCTTGCAGAGGATCGATCCCCAGCACCACATGATGGCTGAGAACCCTCTGTAACTCCGATTCCAGGAGACATCCAGTTCCAGGGGAATCCGATGCCCTTCTGACCTCCGTGGCATTGCACAACACGGGTGCACAAACCTACATGCAGACAGTAGATTCATACACATAGAAAAAAAAAAAAAAGATTTAGGAGTCGGGCCAGGTATGGTGGCGCACGCTTTTAATCCTAGCACTCGGGAGGCAGAGGCAGGTGGATCTCTGAGTTCAAGGCCAGCCTGGAGCACCAGGCCAGCTGGGACTAAAGGGAGAACCTGTCTCAAAAAGACCAAAAAAAAAAAAAAAAAAAAATTTTAGGAGTCAAAAGCAGAAGATCTACTCTGTTTTGTTTTGTGTTTTTCCTTCTGAGACAGGTCTCATATAACCCTTTTTTTTTAATTTTTAAAATTTATTCTTCTTTGTGTGTGAGTTGTACTATCTGCATGCAGGTTGGTGCACCCATGTCCTAAAATGCCGCGGAGGTCAGAAGAGGGCATCAGACTCCCCCGGAACTGGAGTTAAAGATGGTCCCTAGCCACCATATGGCTGCTGGGAATTGAACCTGGGTCCTCTGCAAGAGCAGTAGGCGCTCTTAACCACTGAGCCATCTCTCCAGCCCCAAAGGTCTACTCTTTAGAAGGTAAAAAATAAGGCTAGAGAGATGGCTTAGCAGTTAAGAACACTGGTTTGGGGGCTGGAGGATGGCTCAGCAGTGTAAGAGTGCGACTGCTCTTGGCAGAGGACCCGGTTCAATTCCCAGCACCCCACATGGCAGCTAAGAACCGTCTTTGACTCCAGTTCCAGGAACTCTGACACCCTCTTCTGACCTCTGCCCGAACATGCACAAAATACATGCAGGGCTGGAGAGATGCTAGCGGTTAAGAGCGCCGACCGCTCTACAGAGGACCCGGGTTTCGATTCCCCACCCACATGGCGGCGAGAACCGTCTGAAAACTCCAATTCCAGGAGAACTCCAGTTCCAGGGGAATCCGAGACCCTCCTGACTCCGCGGCATTGCACGACACGGGTGCACAGACTTGCATGCAGACAGTGCATTCATACACATACAGAAATAAATAAAATTAATAAAAAAAAAAAAACTACATGCAGACAGTACATTCATACACACAAAAAATAAATAAAATAAAAAAAAGAATATTTAAAAAAGAACACTGTTTTGATTGCCAGCACCCACATCCAACCAACAACCATCCATAACTCCAGTTCCAGGGGATCTGATGCCCTCTTCTGACTTCTATGGGCACTGAACAACATGGGTGCACTTACATACATGCAGGCAATACACTCATACACATAAAAAAAAAATTAAAAAATATTGAAATAGCTGGGTGTGGTGGTGCACGCCTTTAATACTCAGCACTCAAGAGGCAGAGGCAGGCAGATCTCGGTGAGTTCAAGGCCAGCCTGGTATACAGAGCGAGCTCCAGGCCAGCTGGGACTAAAGGGAAACCCTGTCTTGAAAAGACCAAAAAACATATATTGAAAATATAAATATACTATTTTTTCTTTGGTCTTTTCGAGACAGGGTCTTCCTGTAGCCCCAGCTGCCCTGGAACTCACTCTGTAGACCAGGCTGGCCTTGAACACACAAAGATCTCCCTGCCTCTGCCTCCTGAGTGCTAGGACTAAAGGCATGAGCCACCAATGCCTGGCTTTTTTTGTCTTTTTAAGACAGGGTCTCCACATAGCCCCAGCTGACCTGGAACTCACTCTGTAGACCAGGCTGGCCTTGAACTCAGAGATCCGCCTGCCTGTACCTCCCGAGTGCTGAAAATAAAATATTTTTTTAAAGTGTTAGCTGGAGTGGTTGTGCATGCCTTTAATCCCAACAATTGGGAAACAAAGCCAGACAGATCTCTGTGAGTTCAAGGCCAGCCTGGTCTACATAGGAAGTTCCAGGCCAGCTGGGAGTATAGAGAAATCCTGTTTCAAAAAGACAAAATAATAATAATAATAATAATAATAATAATAATAATAATAATAAAATAAATAAGCTGTTTAACATTATAAAGAACATTTGACTAGGACTTTTTTTAAAAACCTGAATAACTATTATCTTGTGTTTACGGTATACTTTATTTCATGTACTATCCCCTGTATACACATGAAATGGGAAAATGTGTGTACATCAACAGGGTCTCATATACAGTAATATGAGTAATAAATGTTAGCTGTTATTTATTTATTTATATTTTATGTGTATGAGTATTTTATATGTATATGCACTATTGGTGTGCCTGGTGTCATCAAGGTCTAGAAGACAGTGTCAAATCCCCATGAACTGGAGTTATAGATGGTTGTCAGCCACCATGTGGGTGCTGGGAACTGAACCTGGGTCCTCTGCAAGAGAAGCTAGTGTTCTTAACCACTAAGCCATTTCTCTAGCCCCTGTTATTTATTTTTAATTTACTTTAATTGTTCATTGTTTTTTTTCAGACAGGGTTTTGCTATATAGCTCAAGCAGGTCCTGAACTCATTCTGTCTTAGCTTTGAGAGTGCCGGGATTTCAGGTATGCATCATGGCATGTGGCTTATTTTAATTCACTTTTGATAAAAATAGAGGCTTAGGGAAGTTAAATAACCAAAGCAGTACTAAGCTGCAGATCTAGAAACTAGGTCCTACTCTTCTGTAGACCAGACTGGCCTTGAACTCACAGAGATCTGCCTGTCTCTGCCTCCTGAGTGCTGGGATTAAAGGCATGAGCCACCATGCCTGGCAAGGTACTACTCTTAGGCCCCTGCTTTTTTTTTTTTTTTCTTCTTTTTTTAAAAATATTTTATTTATTTATTTATTTTTATGTGTATGAATGCACTGTCCGCATGTAGGTTGGTGCACCAGTGTCGTGCGGTGGTCAGAAGAGGGCGTTGGATTCCCCTGGAACTGGAGTCAAAGACAGTTCTCAGCCGCCATGTGGGTGCTGGGGATCGAACCCGGGTCCTCTGCAAGAGCAGTCAGCGCTTCTAACCTCTAGGCCATCTCTCTAGCTCAAGCCCCTGCTTTTTTTAAACCTAGAATTCTTCTTTTTTTTTATTATTATTATTTATTTCTGTATGTGTATGAATGTACTGTCTGCATGCAAGTTTGTGCACCTGTGTCGTGCAATGCCGCGGAGGTCAGAAGAGGGTCTCGGATTCCCCTGGAGCTGGAGTTCTCCTGGAACTGGAGTTTCAGACGGTTCTCTGCCGCCATGTGGGTGCTGGGGATCGAACCCGGGTCCTCTGTAAGAGCGGTCGGCGCTCTTAACCGCTAGGCCATCTCTCCAGCCCTAAACCTAGAATTCTTAACTTCTAGTCCTGTTCCCAACACTGGCTGACTTTGTGTCATTATACAAATTACTTAATCTTGGTTACCTCATTTGTACAATATATATATATATATTTTTTTTTTATTTGTACAATATTTTAAGGCCTATTTTTGCTGTAATGTTCTAGG
>VZQC01014578.1:3957996-3974392 GCA_009823505.1 Rhizomys pruinosus | reverse complement strand
AAGATCTGACGTTAACATGGGAAAGATGTATTGAGAACACACATGCAAGTGTACAGATGGTCTCTGGAATACCAGAGAGTGTTACCAAAGGCCACTAAACCAGTAAAGCAAATATGGGTCTCCTTGAGTCAAGCAAGACTCCTCCATCAGCACCAGCTCCATCTCACCTGCCTGGAAATACTGTGCAGCAGAGGCAGCCATATGCCTGTATATCCCAAATCTAATTGACTATTGGCTCTCTCCTTGGAGGAATAACCCACAGCTGATGCCACAAGCTTATACCCTCTAATGGTCAGGAGATGTTATAAGCCACAGTAAGACCCTGTCATATTTAACAGAAAAAAATGTAATTCATGGATTAACATACCATCCAAACATCTGTGTCTATACCAAAGTAACCTACCATAACAATTAGTATTGTTTAAATACCTATATATCTAATTGCTTGTGCTTCATTAGTAGGATCGAAAGGTTATTCCTGGACTAACTGTCAGCCCATGAGAGGAAACAGCCAGAATTGACCAGAGTCCAAGAAAACAGCTCCAGAGAAAGTAGACTGTTTTGCTTCTCATCCACCTGTGCCCCTTTCCTAAGCCTAGGGAACAATCTGAGGAAGAGGGGACATGGTAGAATGTAAGGGCTGCGATTGGGGTGAATGTTGAAACTACAGCAATATAGCCCGGACACTCATTTGATCAACTTGATTGAACATACAAGCCCCCCCTGCTGGATGGTGGAACCAAGGGGCTGTGTGGGTTTGGGCACAACTGCTTGCAAATTGGTTTTACATGAAGGATGCTTGTACTCATAAATTATCACTTATTGCTAAAAAATGAAAAAAAAAACAGAGAAAGATGCAGGACAGTTATGGCAGAATGCATGATCTGGGATGGGGTGGGGTGGGGGGAAGGGAAGGGGAAATATGCCTGAACTGAATTGGAAAGTGATGTATGAAATACACAAAACATCAATAAAAAAAATATGGCCAGCTGATTTTTGACAAAGGTGCAAAGACAATTCATTGAGAAATGTTGAAACAGGGCATCACATGCAAAAATATTTAACCCTCACACTTTTACAACATCAGCTCAAAAGAGATCCCAGTAAGAACTGGGCCTAGGGGCTGGAGAGATGGCTCAGCGGTTAAGAGAGTTGTCTACTCTTGCAGAGGACCCAGGTTCGATTCCCAGCACCCACATGGTGGCTAAGAACCATCCTAGCTAGGCAGGGTATGGTGGTGCACCCCTTTAATCCCAGCACTCGGGAGGCAGAAGCAAGCAGATCTCTGTGAGTTCAAAAAGCTCCAGGCCACCTGGGACTAAAGGGAGACCCTGTCACAAAAAAACAAAAATCAAAAACAACAACAACAAAAGAACCGGGCCTAATGGCACAAGCCTGGAATCCTAGCACTTGAGAGGCTGAAGCAAGAAGACCAAGACCATCATGAGCTAGGTAGCCAAGGTGAGGCTAGCCCAGACAACATAGTAAGATGTTACCTCAAAATAACAGAAAGATTATGGATAAGCCAAATACCTATAAATCTTTGAGAAGAAAACATAGGAAAAAAATGCAAGTGGCCTGGGATTAGATAGAGTGAACTCAGATATTATAAGATGAATATTGATAAAATGAACTTGATCAATTTGTCTGATCTATATACCCAGTTCCAGGCCAATTAGGGCTACATAGTAAGACCCTGTCTCACAGACAGAGAGACAGACATGGGGACCTGAAAAGAGGGCTCAGATGGTAAAGCACTTGCCATACAAACCTAAGGACAGGAGTTTGGATCCATAGGCTTCACGTAAATCCAAGTGGATGTAGCAGCTTGCCTGTAGTCCTAGGGCTCAGGAGTCAAAGGAGATCCTCAAAGCAAGATGGCTAACTAGGCTAGCCAAAGCTGCAAACTCTGGGTTCAAGTGAGAGAACCTTCCTTAATATATGAGTTGCAGAGCAACTGAAGAATACATCCAATGTCTACCTCTGGCTTTCACACACATGTGCATACACATATGCCATACACATGTAAATATACATGCATGCACATGTAAACTACACACATATACAAGAAAAAAAATACATGGGCTGAGTATGTAAGTCAATTGATAAAGTATTTGCTTACCATACACAAAACCCTGGGTTTGGTCCCCAGCACCACATAAGCCAGGTGTGGCATTACACATCTATAATCCACTCACCCAAGAGGTAGAGGAAGGAGAATTAGAAATTCAAGTAAGGGGTAGGCACATCTCTGTGACTCTGAGGGAAGAAAGAAGTAGAAGAGGAAGAGGAAGAGAAGAGGAAGAGGAGAAGGAGGAGGAAGAGGTTAAAGTTGTTTAAGGTAATTTTTGTCTACATAATGAGTTTGAAGCCAGCTTGTGTTACATAAGATCCTGTCTCGCCAAGCATGGTGGTATACCTCTTTAATCCTAGCACTCAGGAGGCAGGGACAGGTTGATCTCTGTAAGGTCGAAACCAGCCTGGTCTACATAGTAAGTTCTAGGTCAGCCAGGGCTACAGGGAGACCCTGCCCCCAAAAAAGACAAACAAAACAAAAAACTTATCAAACCAGGCATGGTGGTATAAGCCCCTTTTGAGTACTGAGGCAGGAGGAGCTCCACCTAAGCTAGCCTGGGCTACACAGCAAGATCCTCTCAAAGAAAAATCCATAGTAACTTTAGTAGTAAACTGGAGAGAATGTACTTCAGCCAGTGATGGATAGTGTTCTACATATATACAATAGAATACTACTCAGCAGCTGGGCGTGGTAGCGCATGCCTTTAATCCTAGCACTTGGGAGGCAGAGGCAGGCGGATCTTTTTGAGTTCAAGGCCAGCCTGGTCTACAAAGTGAATTCCAGGACAGCTGGGGCTACAGGGAGACCCTGTCTCGAAAAGACCATTAAAAAAAAAAAAAAAATCCTAGCACTCGGGAGGCAGAGGCAGAGGCAGACGGATCTTTTTGAGTTCAAGGCCGGCCTGGTCTACAGAGTGAGTTCCAGGACAGCTGGGGCTACAGGGAGACCCTGTCTTGAAAAGACCAAAAAAAAAAAAAAAAAAAATACTACTCAGCAGGAAAATGGTACAAACTATGGATATACACAACAGCTTGGATAAATCTCAAAGGCATCATGCTGAATGAAGATTGTACATTATATAAAATTCTCTTCATAGATAGTTCTCTTTTTCTTTTCTTTTTTCTTTTCTTTTTTTTTTTTTTTAAGATGGCATCTCCCTGTAGCTTCAGCTGGCCTGGAACTCTGTGTAGATCAGGCTGACCTTAATCTCACAAAGATCCACCTGCTTTTACTCCTGAGTGCTGGGATTAAAGATGTGTGCCACCATGCCTGGCATGAAACTGCTTTATAGTCTGCCTGTCTGTAATGACAGATATTAAAATCTATACATTAAAATACAAAGAAATATATATATATATATACATATATTTCCTACTATATGATAGTTAAATGGAAAAAAAAATTGATAGAATCCTAGCCTAGGTTCCAAAGGCTGGCATCTATGATATGCCCCAGTAACAGGTTCTATTTTTTTTAATATTTTATTTATTATTTTTATTTTATGTATTTGAGTGTATTGCCTGCATGTGTTTAAGTACACATGTCATGCAATGCCTGTGAAGGTCAGAAAAGGTCCTCAGGATTCCCCTGCAACTGGATTTACAGATAGTTGTTAGCTGCCATGTAGGTGCTAGGAATTGAATTCTTCTGCTACAGGGAAGACCCTGTCTCAAAAAGAATAGATAGATAGATAGATAGATAGAATAGATAGATAGATAGATAGATAAATAGGCGGCTGAGAGAGCCTAGCGGTTAAGAGCGCCGACTGCTCTTGCAGAGGACCCGGGTTCGATCCCCAGCACCCACATGGCGGCTGAGAAACCGTCCGGTAACTCCAATTCCGGAGAACTCCATTCCAGGGGAATCCGAAGCCCTCTTCTGACCTCCGCGGCATTGCACGACATGGGTGCACAGACCTGCATGCAGGACAGTCACTTCATACACAAAATAAATAAAATTAAAAAAAAAAACCTAAAAAAAAAAAAAAAAAAAAAAAAAAAGATAGATAAATAAATAATAGGGGCTGGAGAGATGGCCTAGCAGTTAAGAGCACCGACTGCTCTTGCAGAGGACCCGGGTTCGATCCCCAGCACCCACATGGCAGCTGAGAACCGTCTGTAACTCCAATTCCAGGAGAACTCCAGTTCCAGGGGAATCCGACACTCTCTTCTGACCTCCTGCAGCATTGCACGACACGGGTTCACAAACCTACATGCAGACAGTTCATTCATACACATACAAAAATAAATTAAAAAATTAAAAAATAATAATAAATATTAAAAATAAATAAAGTCTTTTCCTCTCAAGAGTTTGAGAGAGGCCATACTGGCATGAAAAGTATATTTCTTCTCTTCTTGGACTATTCTAATCAATATCAGAAAAGATTTGGGATCGGATACCATCTCTTGATTCTTTGAAACAGCCCTCTAACAAAGTAGATTATAAACTGAGCATAATGGTGCATGCCAGCATCTAGGAAGCAGAGGCAGGTGAATATTAGTTTGATGCCAACTAGTTTGATGGTCTATATAGGAAATTCCAGGCCAGCCAGGGTTCTAGAGTGAGATCCTGTCTAAAAACATAAATAATTAAAACAAGAAAATAAAGGCTATCAGAACAGAACTTCAAACACTTGAGCTGAGTGAGCTGCCCTCAAGATGAACCATATCCTTATTCACTGAACGGAGTTCTCAGCTGGGAACAGGAATCCAAACTTTAAGACCATTTCCTGGAGGACTCTTACCATAGCCAGTAACTTTAAAGGAGACTAGCTGTAAAACTCAACATAAAAGAGGAAGAAGTTAAAATCTTGGTTCCTCCTTTGCAAGCACAGAGAGCTTTACAAGGACCTGGACCCCATGTGCAACCCAGTCCAGTTTGACCCCCCTGTCCCAGGAATACAAGTCTTTCTACCTTGGCCTCCAGAACACAGGCTGGAAGTCCTGTAGATCTGATGATTCCGATGGGTCCTCCTTCAGAGAGCTCAGTCCATCCACCTTGGGCCCATGTCCTGAGCCTCCATCCTCACCCAGCACCTCAGAGCTCCCTGAAGCTCTACAAGCCTGTGGAAACTCTGTCTCTACCCCAACAGGTGGGTACCAAGGCAGAGATGATAAAGCAGACAACCAACCAGACCCCCAGGGCTCTGAATCTGTAGGAAGGGTGTCCCAGAAACTCCAGGGCCACACTCAACTCCCTAATCTGTAGGTGGGTGGGTTTTGAGGAGTTTGTTTGCTTGTTTGTTTTGCAAAGGTCTCCTGTATCACAGGCTGGCCTTCAACTCAGGATAGCTGGTGGAACAACTGATGCTTCTACTGCTGGAGTTCAGGGATTACAATGGTGTACCACCATGCCCATTTTGGTTTTGGTATTTGTTTTACTTTTTTGGGGGGGTGGGGTAGGGTGGGATATCTTTACTCTTTGAGATAGTTTCATCCACCATCAGGCCTGGTATTAATGTTTTGGTTTTTTGATTGTTTGGACTTTTATTGGTCAGTGGCAGATTGACAATAAAACTTATTCCTAGGGAAAAAAAAAGAAAATAAATTATACTTCTATAGTTTCAACTCAAGTGAACATGACCAGAGAAACCACTAACCACTTCTTTGATTCATAAGTAATTTGGCCTCAGGAATTTATACCCTAACCTTCGGTTTCTTGCTTTAACACTTGGAAAATGAAGATTAATGCCGGGTGTGGTGGCGCACGCCTTTAATCCTAGCACTTGGGAGGCAGAGGCAGGCGGATCTTTGTGAGTTCAAGGCCAGCCTGGTCTACAGAGTGAGTTCCAGGACAGCTGGGGCTACAGGGAGACCCTGTCCGAAAAAAGACAAAAAAAAAAAAAAAAAAAAAAAAAAAGAAAATGAAGATTAATGCCCCAAAGCCTAGCTAAGGCAGAGGTATTAAATAAAGTATGGACGGAGAGGGCTCACCAGTCAAGAGCACTGACTGCTCTTGCAGAGGACCCGAGTTTGGCTTCTAGCACCCACATGGCAGCTAACAACAATTGGCATCTGTAACTCAAGTTCCATAAATATAGCTAAAAAACAAAAATAAAAAATAAAATATTATAGCTATATTTAAATATTTATAAATTATAAATATAAATAAATCACATTATAAGTATTATAGATCTAAATATATAAATATTACTAACATTTAAAATTTTATATGAAAAAAATAAAATAAAATAAAATTTTATATGTAGGAGTGTATTTAAGTACACTCATGTTGTGCAATACCCATGGAGGTCAGAAGAGGGCATCGGATTCCGGATTCCCTGGAACTTGAATTACAGACAGTTGTTAGCTACAATGTAGGTGCTAAGAACTGAACCCGGGACTTCTGGAAGAGCAGCCAGTGCTCCTAACCACTGAGCCATTTCTCTAGTGGTGCCCCCCCCCCAAAGTATTTACTAGACCATAGTTTATTTTCTAAGATGTTTGACATACAAGATACTAACTCTCACCTGGCTAAAGGCCCTGGCAATATTAACTTTACTAATGGAAGTGCTGACTCCACTGTACATAGCTTTGAGGAGAAAACTCTAGGGAAGGATTTTCAGCTGTATATAGCCTAACTACCCCATCATTAGGTCATAATTGCTACATAAAAATGTTTTTTAACCTGCTTTAAAGAAAACAGGTCACAGCATATACAGTTAGGGAGCCTTGTCTCATAAAAGTTTCTAACCCAGCATTCATTTATTTAGCCCTGAGTTCTGCTGGCAAAGCCTCAGCCTCAGGGGATTGGCATGAAATACAGAGGCTGGAGTAGGGTTTCAACCACCTGTTTCATTTTTTTAAGTGTCCAATTCAGGCCACTGTGCTCTGGCAACAGAGACTCTGATGATGTGGTTTCTTCTTTCCTGCCAAATCCTCAAATTAAAGAGCCTAGCCCCTCAGAGAAGGAAAAGACAAAGCTAGGAATGGGAAGGGAGGCAGTAGTCATGAAGAACTGTTTCTTTTAAAACATGTGCTATCCTATGATCCAGTAATTTTACTCTTAAGTATCCAAAAGGAACTAAAATAAGTTTGCAAAAAATGTGTACAGAAATATTTACAGTGGTAACAGCCCCAAACTAGAAATAATATAAATGCCTCACAGGGGTCTGGAGAGATGTTTCAGCAGTTAAAAGCACTGACTGCTTTGGTAGAGGACCTGGGTTCAAGTTCCAGCACTCACATGGCAGCTAACAACTGTCCATAACTCCAGTTCCAGGGTATAAGACACCCTCTTCTGACCTCCAAGGGCACTGCATGACATGGGTGTACTTACATCTATGCAGGCAATACACTCATACACAGACAATTTTTAAAAATAATAAATAAAATCTTTAAAAAACTCTAGTGGGGTGGGGGGGCTGGAGAGATGGCCTAGCGGTTAAGAGTGCCAACCACTCTTACAGAGGACCGGGGTTCGATCCCCAGCACCCACATGGCGGCTGAGAACCATCTGAAACTCCAATTCCAGGAGAACTCCAGTTCCAGTGCTAGGATTAAAGGCGTGTGCCACCACGCCTGACTAGTTTTTTCTTCTTATTTTTATGTGTATGAATGTACTATCTGCATGTAGGTTTGTGCACCCGTGTTGTGCAATGCCGCGGAGGTCAGAAGAGGGTGTCGGATTCCCCTGGAACTGGGAGTTAAAGACAGTTCTCAGCCACCATGTGGGTGCTGGGGATCAAACCCGGGTCCTCTGCAAGAGCAGTTGGCGCTCTTAACCGCTAGGCCATCTCTCCAGCCCCTGGTAATGCCTTTAATCCCAGCACTTGGAAGGCAGAGGGAGAGGCAGGTGGATCTCTGTGGATTCAAGGTCAGCCTGATCTACATAGTGAGTTCCAGGCCAGCTGGGGATACAGGGAGAAAAGACCAAAAAATAATAATAAGGGGCTGGAGAGATGGCCTAGTGGTTAAGAGCGCTAACTTCTCTTGCAGAGGACCTGGGTTCGATCCCCAGCACCCACATGGTAGCTAAGAACCGTCTTTGACCCCAGTTCCAGGGGAATCTGACACCCTCTTCTGACTTCCGTGGCATTGCACAACACGGGTACACAAACCTACAAGCAAACAGTACATTCATACACATAAAAAATAAATAAAATAAAAAATAAATAAAAAAATGAAAAAGAAAAAAAGTGATCTATGTAACAACATGAAGTCACCAAACATGTTAAGCTCAAAGAAACTAAATACATCCACTCCACATGATTCTATCTACATTAAATCTCTAAACAAAACTAACCTATAGTGATAGAATTCAAAAGTAGTTTTTCATATGCGGGGGGGGGGTAAAATGAAAGTGGCCATGAAGGAACTTTGGAGAGTAATGAAAATGTTCTGTATCTTTTTAAAATATTTCTTTTGAGTCAAAGTCTCTCTGTACAGCCAAGACTAGCCTGGAACTCACTATTAGCCTAAGCCAGTCTCAAACTTGCAATTCTACTGCTTCAGCCTCCCAAGGGCTGGAGATATAGGCATGCACCACCATGTCCAGCTATATATATATATATATATATATATTTTTTTTTTTGTTTAAAACAACGCGCTACATGGCTTACTCAACTACCCAAACTTACTAACTGAATACCTAAATTTCTGTTTTTTTTTTTTCTTTTTCTTTAAACAGGGCTCTCGTAGCCCCAGCTGACCTGGAACTCGATATCTAGACCAGGCTGGCCTTGAACTCATAGAGATCTTTCTGCCTCTGCCTCCTGAGTGCTGGGATTAAAGGTCACACCATGGCTGGTGTTAAATTCTGTGTATTTTGTTTGTTTGGTCTTTTTGAGACCAAATGAATACAGAAGAGAAATTCATTTGTTTCCCAAGCCGCTATCCTGGAAGCATCGAGTTAACAGCCAATTCAGCAGCCACTCAGTGGCCCTTGGACAATTTTGGGGAAAGAAGTGATTTTCTTTTCTTTCCTTTTAAAAACTGTTAATCTAAATTTTTGTTTGTTTGTTTGTTTGTTTGAGACAGGGTCTCCCTGTAGCCCCAGCTGTCCTGGAACTCACTCTGTAGACCAGGCTGGCCTTGAACTCACAAAGATCTGCCTGCCTCTGCCTCCCAAGTGCTAGGATTAAAGGCGTGTGCCACCATGCCTGGCCTAAATTTTTAATTATGTGTATGTGTGTGTTGGTATGTGCAAATGAGTCCGGGTCCCCACAGAGGCCAGAAGAGTGCATCGGATCCCCTGGAGCTGGAGGTTACGGTGTTAGCACCATTGGAGTGCTGAAAATAACCAATCCTTCTAGAAGAGCAACACATGTGCTTAACCACTGAGCCATCTCTCTAGCCCCAAATGATCTAACTTTTCTTTTCCTGTTTTGAGTCAAGGTCTATGATAGCCCAGGTGGGCCTCTAGCTGACTAAGCCCTAGTATAAGCTTAAAGTTGTGACCCTCCATTTTCCACCTCTAGCGTTTCTGAGATTACAAGCCTGTGTGCCTGCATCACCTGATATTTCCACCCCATAGGGAGCAAACCTAGGGTCTCTGGTATGCTAGGCTGAACGTCTACCCACTAAACCACATCCCCAGAATATTTTTCTTTCTTTCTTGGACAGGGTCTCACTATGTTGCTCAGACTGGCTTCAAACTTATGGGATTCCAGGTAAAGAAGTGGTTTTCTTTTTTTTTTTTTTTAAAGATTATTTATTTATTTATTTATTTATTTATTCATTTATTTATTTATATGAATGTACTGTCTGCATGCAGGTCTGTGCACCTGTGTCGTGCAGTGCCGTGGAGGTCAGAAGAGGGTGTCAGATTCCCTTGGAACTGGAGTTCTCCTGGAATTGGAGTTACAGACGGTTCTCAGCCACCATGTGGGTGCTGGGGATTGAACCCAGGTCCTCAGCAAGAGCAGTTGGCACACTTAACCACTAGGCCATCTCTCCAGCCCCCCACCGTTTTTTTTTTTTTTTTTAATGTGTATGAATGTACTGTCTGCTTGTAGGTTAGTGCACCCATGTCGTGCAGTGCTGCTGAGGTCAGAAGAGGGTGTCGGATTCCCCTGGAACTGGAGTCAAAGACAGTTCTTAGCCACCATGTGGGTGCTGGGGATCGAACTGGGGTCCTCTTCAAGAGCAGTTGGTGCTCTTAACCGCTGAGCCATCTCTTCTCCAGCCCCAGAAGTGGTTTTCAAGTATAACATCATGCCCTCAGTAAAACTCATTGATCTCCAAAGGAGTGGTACTGAAGTATAGTCAACAGGGCTTATTTATTTCCTCATTGCCAAAGAATGATCAAGGTCTCATCAAGAAAAAGAAAATTCCAGTTTGGAGAGATGGCCCAGCAGTTAAGAGCACTGACTGCTCTTTGCAGAGGACCTGGGTTCAATTCTCAGCACCCACATGGCGGCTAAGAACCATCTTTAAGCTGGGCGTGGTGGTGCACACCTTTAAATCCTAGCACTTGGGAGGCAGAGGCAGGCAGATCAAGGCCAGCCTGGTTTACAGAGTGAGTTCCAGGACAGCTGGGGCTACAGGGAGACCCTGTCTCGAAAAGACCAAAAAAAAAAAAAAAAGATTTTTTTTTAAAAATTACACTTTGTGTGTGTGTGTGTGTCTGTCTGTCTGTGTGCACATGGAGGTTAGAGGACAGCTTGCTGGAGTCAGTCCTCCTTGTGTGTCCTGGAGATTGAACTTAGGTCAACTCAGGTCATCAGGGTTGGTGGCAAGCACCTTTACTTGCTAAGGCATCTTGCCAGCTCTAATTTTTTTCATTCTGGGCTCTAAGTCTTCTGGGCTATTTAGTATTATATGTGAAATTTCTTTTTCTTTTTCCTTTTTTTTTTTTTTTTTGAGACAGGGTCTCCCTATAGCCTCAGCTGGCCTGGAGCTCTATAGACCTTGAACTCACAGAGAGTCCCTATAAAATGCAGTAAGTAGCTGTGTAAGATGGTATATACCCATAGTCCCAAGCATTTGGGAGGCAGAGGCAGAGGATCTGAGGCCAGCCTGAGCTACATAGTTAGATTCCAATTGAAAAATTTTTTTAAAGTATATGACCTCTCTGCTTCATTTTACCTCTTAAGACTGTGAGGTTTCAAGCTCTTACAAGTTCAAGAGTCGTGATCAAGTTCAGATGATCCTTCCAGGATCAGAAGGCGAAGGAAAAACCTTGTGGTCCTTCTAACTCTCTATACAAAGACCTGCTTGTCCTTTAGCTTAATGAAGATGTCCATAGGGATTTCTCATACAAGGCAAAACAATTCTACTCTAATACACAGAGTTAGGTTTCAGGAGAAAGCAACTCTAAGATGTAAGACACTGCTAGCATGGCAAACCTAATGTCGCATGGAATAAAAGCCTGTATTGTCACAAAAGCCAGGGGGAAGCTAAATGTGGGGTGCATACTTGTAATCCCAAGATTTGGGAAGCTGAGGCAGAGGGATTGAAAGTTCAAGGCCAGTCTGGGATATATGGCAAATCTGGAGAAAAACAAACAAACAAACAAACAAACAAACAAACCAAAGCTCCAGAAGACTGTAGAAGAAAATAAACATATACTGAGTGTGTGCTATATACAAGGTATACACTGTGTGAGGCATATTACACACATTATTTCACTTAGTCCTCAAAAGAGCTTTATAAGGCTAGAGACAAGGGCTACCAGACTTCAAAGTCTATGCCTTTTCTACAGTCTTTTGGCAGGAAATAAGTGGAGATCCTAGTTCTAAAAGGGACCTTGTAAAATCTAGCATTTTTTTCTTTATATATAATTAATTTTGTGTTTTTAGGGAGCTCTTGGCATTCTACATAAAAAGGGTTAAATCTACAGTCAGGAAGAGGAAATTCCTTGGGAAACTGAAACACATGCTGTAGCTCTGACTAAATTTCACACCCATTTGGTTGAGCAACATCCATAGTGTGTGAGAAAAAAACTCCTTCCCTCTCAGCCTCCCACCCCCATCCTTTATGCATTCCATCACCTGCTGCCTTCCTTCAGACTAAGCTGAGGAACAGGAAGGGAGGAAGACTCCACATCTTAGCTTGGTGCATACTTAAGCCAGAGGCAAGCAAGATCCGACTAGGAAGAAGTACTATGTGAGGGCTGGAGGGATGGCCTAACAGTTAAGAGCACCGACCGTTCTTGCAGAGGACCAGGGTTCGATCCCCAGCACCCACATGGCGGCTGAGAACCATCTGTAACTCCAATTCCAGGAGAACTCCAGTTCCAGGGGAATCCGAGACCCTCTTCTGACCTCCGCGGCATTGCACGACACGGGTGCACAGACCTACATGCAGACAGTACATTCATACACATAAAAATAAATAAATTAATTAATTAAAAAAAAAAGAAGTACTATGTGAAAAGAGAAAAAGTATAGTACTCTCTCATTTTTACTTGGACCAACATAGGTTGGAGACCTTCTGATAATCTGCAATGAAGAAAAACGATGGACTTCTGCTGGGGAGGAGAGAGGGAGGCTGTCCTTCCTGGAGAGTAGGCAGAATTCAGAACAAAGCACAGTCACACCTGTTTCCTTGAATTCTGTATTTCTGTCCATGAGAGTTATGCTTCACCCAGGATAGTAAATGGGAAGATGGATACAAGATATAAAAGGTTTCCTTTGTTATCCCTTTCAAACAGATTTTTGTTCATTACTGTTCACTATTTGGTACTGGAAGTTAACCAGATGAAGATTCTTATAGGAACTTAAACTATGTTAGGATATATAGCTGCCACCTAGAAGAAAAGAAAGAAGAAAAAGAAGAGGGGAAGAACAAATTAATAGGTGTTATTCTGGTAGTTTCCAAAGACTATGACACCACTCATGTGGTCCATCCTCTATGTCTCCAAGAAGAAGTAGAACTTATGCTTACTCCCTTTTGATCTGGCTTAGGACTGTTTTAATAGACAGAATGTAGAAGAAATTGCAATTTAGGACGTCCATGTCTAGGAACTAAAAAGGCCTTGAAACTTCTGTTCTTCCATTTTGGAGTTGTGAACTATGATGTACAAAGTAGACCCTACAGGAGAAAGAGGTCATGAGGAAAATTCTGGAAGACTGAGGCATAATGTCAAGAGCAGCCACTTGGTACCAGACATCCAAACTACAGCCCCAGTTGACTGACTATAAGAGAAGCTAAGTAAGGCCATTAAAAGCACTGTCCGCCGGGCGTGGTGGTGCACACCTTTAATCCTAGCACTCAGGAGGCAGAGGCAGGCGGATCTTTGTGAGTTCAAGGCTAGCCTGGTCTACAGAGCGAGTTCCAGGACAACTGGGGCTACAGGGAAACCCTGTCTCGAAAATACCAAAAAGAAAAAAGAAAAAAAAAAAAAAAAGAAAAGCACTGTCCAACTGAGTTCTAGACAACCACAGAACTGTGAGTTATAGTGAAAGGGTTGTTTGCTTTAAGCCACAAAGTTTTAGAGTGGTATTTTGTGTAGCAATAGATAGTTGAAACAGTTGGCTCTTTATTAAAAACAAAGCTGGTAGCTCTTTTGTCCTTGGCATATAATAAACTAATTATAGGACTACAGGAAGATTTATCCAGTGTTAGTTATGATAAAAGAAATTTGGCTGGGTACAGTAGCATGTGCATGAAGACCCGAATACCAGGAATCTGAGGCAGGAGGTTGAGTCCAGGAGTTCTAGGCCAACCTGGGCAACCTAACACTTCATCTCAAATGATAATGATAATAAATTGGAGCCAGGCATGGTGGTGCACACCTTAATCCCAGCACTTGAGGGCAGAGACAAGAGGATCTCTGTGATCAAGGCCTGCCTGGTCTATCTAACCAATTCCAGGCCAGCTGTGCCTACAGGAATAAAAAGCAAAATAATCTGCAATCAAACAAAAAAATAAATTGGGCTGAAGAGATGGCTCTGTAGTTAAAAGTATGTACTGCCCCTTTCCCAAAGCCTAGGGAACAAATTGCGGAAGAGGAGGCATGGTAGAATGTAAGGGCTGCGGAGAGATTGGGGTGAATTGTGAGACTACAGCAATATAGACTGGACTCCTAATTGATCAACATGCCTGTGCATACAAGCATCTCCAACTGGACTATAGGAACCTTGGGTTGTTCAAAATTTGGACATAGATACTTGCAAATTGGTTTTACATGAATGTTACTTACATTCATTGCTTATGCTTAATAATTTGGCTCACTTCAAAAAAAATGCACCAATTACCTAATTGTACGGCAAACTGAGTAACATCAATGTTATCTGAAAACAACTGTGTTATTATATTGTAGAATCCCTTAAAAAATAAACAAATAAAAGAGGAAAAAAAAAAGTATGTACTGTATCTGCAGAGGACCTGAGTCTGAGTCCCATCACCTATGGGGGATTAATGTCCTATAACTCTGGCTCCAGGTTCATGTGCACGTACCCATAGACATACAAGTAATTAAAAAAAAAATAGGACTGAAGAGATGGCTCAGCAGTTAAGAGCACTGGCTGTTCTTACAGAAGACCCAGGTTCAAATCCCAGTACCCACATGGCAGCTAACAACCATCTGTAACCCTAGTTCCAGGGGATCCAATGCCCTTTTCTGTCCTCTACTGGCACTGTTCAACATGGGTACACTTACATGCAGGCATAACATTTATACACATAAAAAGTAGAAATAAAAAGTTGGCCAGCCGTGGTGGTGCACACCTTTGATCCCAGCACTCAGGAGGTAGAGGCAGGCGGATCTCTGTGAGTTCAAGGCCAGCCTGGTCTACATAGGGAGTTCAAGGCCAATTGAGGCTTCAGGGAGACTCTGTCTCAAAAACCTCCTAAAAAAATAATTTAAGAAGATATCAATTCTCCCTATATCTACTTATGCATTTTTTAAATTTATTTTTTATGTGCATGAATGTATTGTCTACATGTAGGTCTGTGCACCTGTGTTGTGCAATGCCTCGGAGGTCAGAAGAAGGCGTCGGATTCCCCTGAAACTGGAGTTAAAGATGGTTCTCAGCCACCATGTGGGTGCTGGGGATAGAACCGGGGTCCTCTGCAAGAGTAGTCGGCGCTCTCAACCACTAGGCCATCTCTCCAGCCCCTTCTTATGCTTTTTAAAAATTGTTTATTTTTTTGTCTTTTTGAGACAGGGTCTCCCTGTAACCCCAGCTGGCCTAGAATCCACTATATAGACCAGGCTGGCCTTGAATTAATAGAGATCCACCTGCCTTTGCCTCCCGAGTACTGGGACTAAAGGCGTACACCACCACGACTAAAAATTGTTATTTTTAATTTGTATGTTGATGTGTGTGTCAATGTGAGGGGAGGAACATGTGTATGCATGTAGAGTTCAGTGCCATTCCTCAAGAGCCATCCAACCTTTTTTTTAAATTTTTTTTATTAATTTTATTTATGTATGTGTATGAATGTACTGCCTGCATGCAAGTCTGTGCACCAACCCTTTTTTTGATTGACTGATTTTTATGTATCTTTTGCCTGCATATACATTAAGTGTACCTGTGTCATGCAATGCCCAACAGAGGCCAGAAGAGCATATCAGATCCCCTGGAACTGGAGTTAAGGACAGTCGTTAGGGGCCATGTTGGTGCTGGTGAACCAAGCCCGGGTCATCTGGAAGAGAAGCCAGTGCTCTTAACTACTGAGCCATCTCTCCAGTGCCCAGTCTGTGTTTTTATCTAACTGGCACTTAGTTAAAAGGTAGAGAACTAAAAAGCTAGAGTGAGAGAAAGGAAGATTGAATTTAATCTCAAGAGTATGATCTAAGTACACAAGTAAGCCAACTATGGTAGTGAACATTTATAATTCTAGCACTTGGGAGAAAGTAGGTCACTGGCTTCAAGATCAGGAGTTTAACTCTGGCCTATGATGCATGACAAGTTGAAGATCAGTATAAGCTATAAGAGATCCTACCTCAAGAAAAAATAAAACACAGAAGTAAGCAACAAGGAACCTGCTTGTCTTTGATATAAAGTAGATAAAAGGAATGAAAACCTATTTGTAGTAAAATAGGAAGTGTTATTGCTATCTTGTACCACCAACTGTGCTCTAAGTTAGCTCCTATTCACTAGTTCACAGTACACAGGTGTTAAAGTTTGAATATGAAATACCCTTGGAGGAGATCTCCTGAGCCCAGCGGCAGGAAGAGGGGGAGACAGGTAGGAACTGGGTGTCTTGGCGAGCTGATTGTTGATCCTTTGGTCCTGCTGTCTTTGGTTTGATTGGCCTTTGTGGCTGTGAGGTTGGAGTTATCCTCCCAGCTGGGATTAAAGGTGTGGTCTTTGGCTTGATTAGATCTAGTGGCTGTGGGGGCGGAGTTATCCTCCCAGCCGGTATTAAAGGCACGCTTGTGTGACTCTTGAGATTTGAGATCTCCTGAGCCCAGCGGCAGGAAGAGGGG
>VZQC01014578.1:3930576-3952254 GCA_009823505.1 Rhizomys pruinosus | reverse complement strand
AAAAAAAAGAAATACCCTTGGAGTCTCAAGTATTAAATGCTTGGTCCCCAGCCAGTGGCATTATTTTGAGAAGTTCTGGAAACTTCAGGAGGGGGAGTCTAGCTAGAGGAAGATCTGGGGGTGGCCCTTTAACTGCTCCCTGTCCCTCCCTCCCTCTCTGCTTCCTTCCCATCAGCCGTGAAGTGAACAATTCCCTCCTCTCCACACTCCCACTGCTGCCAAGTTCTGCCTCAGCACAGGCCCAGAGTCCATGGAGCCAAGATCGCAGGAGACTGAGGTCTCTGAAACTGTGAGCCAAAATAAACGCCTTTATACTTTAAGTTATTCTTTTGAGTATTCTGATCAAGCTATGTAAAAGTACTTAATATAGGAGGTTTTGATGGTAGTAACAAAACCAAGAGCTTCCCGCGAGTCAGCTTGGCTTTTCTACTGCTCATGGTCTCAGTTCCAACAAAGGGACTATCCTTGGTTTCCTTAGTATCAGAATTATTTCTTCTTTCTTGGTATTTCTATAGAATGCTATTGCTCCTGGATAACATATTCTGGTTTAGAGCTAAATGAAGATTATAAGCTCCTGGAGGATAGAAAAGGACAAGCCTTCTTGGTTTCTGTTACTTATAGTGAATGCTGTGAACATAGCACACAACTAAGTATTTTTAATTAGTTTAAAAGGGTCACGTGGAAGTACTGAAGAAATATACATCCCAATTTTCTTTTTCTTTTTTTTTTTTTTTTGGTCTTTTCGAGACAGGGTCTCCCTGTAGCCCCAGCTGTCCTGGAACTCACTCTGTCGACCAGGCTGGCCTCGAACTCACAAAGATCCGCCTGCCTCTGCCTCCCAAGTGCTAGGATCAAAGGCGTGCGCCACCACGCCCAGCCCCAATTTTCTTATAAAAAATATCGCGTTGCCGGGTGTGGTGGTGCACACCTTTGATCCTAGCACTTGGGAGGCAGAGGCAGGTGGATCTTTGTGAGTCCAAGGCCAGCCTGGTCGACAGAGTGAGTTCCAGGACAGCTGGGGCTACAGGGAGACCCTGCCTCAAAAAAACCAAAAAAAAAAAAAAAAATTGTGTTATTCCCAGAGAAAACTGGTAAAAAGCAATGTTTACAAGGAATAGGATAGCACCTGAACAGAAGGTCTCCCCATATGTGACCAGTGGCTGTTGGCCAGGAGTGAGAGTTTAGAGAAGTAACATCTCTGAGAACAGCATGCCAATGCCAATGCCAATGCCAATGCCAATGGAAAGCAGCCTAAACTTTGAGGTGGCTGTATTTGGAGGGGAGGCCATTTTGTGCTCTTTGGGGAAAATGTTAATGAGAGGTTTCACAAATGTCAGACTTGCCTGATTAAACGAAGCCAGCTAGGTAGATGTTTTCCATATTAATGCCATCTCTGCTGAAAGAGCAAAGAGGGGGAAGAAAAGGAGGTTTGAGAAAGGAAAATGATAAACCTCAATTATTTACAAAAGAAATTATGCTTCTGCTAGCTTGGGAAGAATATCAGAGAAGAGAATTGTTATAAGGCAAGCCTGGCTGCTCAACTTCCTTGCCCCTTTCAAATAGAAAAATTCAAGCATGGAAGCAAGGAAAGAAGAAAGACTAGATAGCCCAGTGTGAAGTTCTTAGTCAGTAGACATCCTAGACCAGGCATGGTGAGAGAGGAAGACTGAAAGGTCAAAGCCTGGGCTGTTAGTGAGAGTTTGCCAACACACAGAGACACAGACACACACAGACACACACACACACACAGACACACACACACACACACACATATAGAGGAAAAAAATAGGAGAAAAGTCACTTAAATAATTGCTAAATGTAAAAAAAAATATTGCTAAATGTATGGGACATCTTCTTTCCTAATTTCAGCCTATGACTTTAAATTTTTCAAGTCTCTATGTAGGATTTTTTTCTTCTTTGATTTTGCATGCACAGAATTGGATTACTTAGAATCCTTGTTCCTGACACAAACTCTCAGAAGAGTGTTTTTTTTTAAATAGGTTTTGTTGGGCTGGAGAGATGGCCTAGCAGTTAAGAGCACCAACTGCTCTTGCAGAGGACCCGGGTTTGATCCCCAGCACCCACATGGCAGCCGAGAACCGATCGAAACTCCAATTCCAGGAGAACTCCAGTTCCAGGGGAATCCGACACCCTCTTCTGACCTCCGTGGCATTGCACGACACGGGTACACAGACTTGCATGCAGACAGTACATTCATACACATACAGAAATAAATAAAATTAATAAAATAAAATAGGTTTTGCTCTGTAAATTTAAGAATAAGGGTGGGCAAATACTATTGATTACTCAAGTTCAGTTTTCCTTTGCCCCTTTCTCCTCCATAGCCAGCCTGTAATTGTGTCCCAATCAACCAGCATTAATACAGATGCACAGAGTTATTTATTTGCTGCTGATTCTGCCTAGTTGTATTCAGACTCGATCTCCATGTGTATTTAATAAATCATACTAGTTAGGTGGATAGGATTAGTTCCAAGTCGTATAATGACTATATCATGAACTGCAGCATTAAAGGGATTAATAGTAATCTGAGCCATCACAGTTCAGTGGTAAAGGCCAATCCATTCTTCAACAGGAGTTCTAGTCGGAAAGAAATCCTCAAAAAGACCAGGAAGATTAATGAGGGCTTCTACATTCTGCCTGCAAATCTTCACCTACTAGGGTGTAGGGTAGTGAATCCCAGTCTAGGAGAGCTCATAAATAACCTTCAGTATCACAAGTACTTGGAGAGGCTGAGCCCCAGTAAGGGAGCCAGCTAGCTTGCTCCATCTTCTTGTAACCCACACCACCAAGATGGCACAGGAATTTTACAGGCCCACACAGCAGCCGGTTTTGTTTTCTTTCATGTAATAGTCTACACGTCATAAATCACTTTCTTATTTCAGGGCAAGAGTAGTACTAACTACAGTGTGAACTTACTTTTGATAGAAGAACATGAAGTTTCTTGCTATAATATCACTTCTAAAATTGGGGAAATAACCTAACTTCTACCATTCATGGAACATGCTTTGGAGTCATGAAATGGTTCTTTTGTTCACCATATAATTCTTCATTAGCATACACAAAATGTTAGGTCAACATTAGGTCACTCTGGAGTTCACATTTAGAAATACTTTCTTGGTCCTGCCAGAGCAAGAACATGCTAGGAAGAACTTTATCTGTTCAACCTTATACCCTGGCACTAATGTCACCATTCTGAGATTACTGAGATAAATCCAGTCAAGCCTCAGATCTCCATAGGTCAAGGCACAGTTTGGGATTTAAACTGGCTCAGAAACAAATTTTTGTTTTGTTTTGTTTTGAAACAAATTTATGATGCCAGTATAATATGCAGACAGAGAAAGTATTAGAACACAATAAGCTCAAATCACTGGAAGACCAATTTCTTCCTCAGGTACTCTGAGGAAAATACCAGGAGCAGAGCTGCACAGGCAGAGCTGTATCTATGAGAGAAACCAAACAGAAATAGCTGTCTTGGGGCTGCAGAGATGGCTCAGTGGTTAAGAGCACTGACTGCTCTCGCAGAGGACCCAGGTTCGATTCCCAGCACCCACATGGCGGCTAAGACTCATTTTGGGCTGGGCATGGTGGTGCACCTCTTTAATCCCAGTACTTGGGAGGCAGTGGCAAGTGGATCTCTGTGAGTTCAAGGCCAGCCTGGTCTACATAGCAGCTCCAGGCCAGCTGGGACTAAAGGGAGACCCTGGGATTAAAGGTGTGGGCCACCACATCCTGCTTTAACATTCTTAACTGCCATGTGGGTGCAGGGAATCAAACCCAGGTCCTCTGTAAGGGCAGTCAGTGCTCTTAAGCACTGAGCTATGTCTCCAGCCCCCAAAAGTTTTCTTAATAGTTTCATTTCCCATCTCTTGTAGCTTCCCTTCTAGTTCAAAGGAAATGAGCTTTCTTTCTTTCTTTCTTTCTTTCTTTCTTTCTTTCTTTCTTTTTTTAAACTTACCTTGTTTTTTTGTTTTTTGTTTTTTTAATTTTATTTATTTTTGTATGTGTATGAGTGTACTGTCTGCATGTAGGTTTGTGCACCTGTGTCGTGCAATGCTGCGCAAGTCAGAAGAGGGTCTCGGATTCCCCTGGAACTGGAGTTCTCCTGGAATTGGAGTTACAGACGGTTCTCAGCTGCCATGTGGGTGCTGGGGATCGAACCCAGGTCCTCTGCAAGAGCAGTCAGTGCTCTTAACCACTAGGCTATCTCTCCAGGCCTGGAAATTAGCTTTCTTATATGTGAATCCAAAGCCACCGCCTCATAGCAGAGGCTGCTTAACTTAAAGCTTATGTCAGGAGCCTCAGTACAAGTGGGGACATTAATCAAAGCATTACCATGCTAAGATCATGTGTACATGCCACAATAATCTGCTAAGAGCTCCAGCCTCACTAGAGTGACTAGGAATATTTATAGTACTTAGGAGCTCCTCTGTCTCTTGCCAGACATTCCTGTCCTTCTAACAAGTAACTTCTCAAACCATCAGGGGAAAGATGTTCCCTAGGTGAAGGGGTAGTTGTGTTACCCAACTCTATGCAAAGGAGATTTCTGGCAGTAAACTTACTTTCTTCAAAGTACCTTCCAAAGGAGAGCACCCGGCAGAGTGTTAAGTCCCCAGGCCATCCTGTACATGAGACAGGGCCATCCAGCAGGATGCATCAGGCTCTAGGAATGCTGAAGTCCACATATTTGTCATTCAACACCAAAATGGCTTTTCAAGTTCAATCAACTATAAATGTTGCTTTGTTTTAATTTTCCACTGAACTTCCTGGAACCTATTATCCAACTGTCAGGGATGTATATTTAGCAAGGGCAACATGGCCTCTTTGCACTGCCCCACTGCTCATGTCACCTCCAATCAGTAGAAAATCATTGCCCCTTCCTCAATCCCTGCTCCAAATGTGGCCTAGAGTTGGTAAAGAACAGTCTTGGTATACAGACCACAAGTTGAGCAGTAATTCCCTAGAGTTACAAGCAAATCTCAAACCTCTCTAGGCCAATGCTGCTAAACGATTTTCTAAAAGTCCCAGGTACATTCCCTAGTGCTATACTCACTGGATACAAGTTTGCATGCAGATCTTTATTTGGGGGAATGCCAGTAGTAGAAATGACCTAGCAGAGGAACCTAATACAGATTAATAGGAATCACAGATAATACAGACACAGGCAATAATAATACAACATATTATATTTAATAGGACATCAGAAACATTAACCAAAATACATGCTAAGAAGAATAATTAGGCAGATGTACAGCTTCAACTTCAACTCAGGAAGCTAGTTTGAAAACATAACCTCCTGATGAAGAGAATACACCTGACACAACCTTTCCTACTTTGTCAAGATTCTTTTCCTTTATCAGCTGACACTTTTTTTATTCTGACATCAAACAATAAGAATAGAACTTCTCATTTGAATGAGAAGTTCATATACTGTATCACTTTTCCAGTTTACCACTTCTAGCAACTACAAATTCATCTAAACCATCTAACTAGCCGTAGGTCTCTTCTTTGTTCCACAGTACCCAGAATAACTCTTCAAGTTCAACAGAAAACATGACTGTCTATATGTTGTATCTAAGATACAGCTGGTCATATTTTTTATGAATTATACAAATGTAAACCAAGAACCAAAAAATATGAGATTTTTTTTTTTACATCCTAGAAATACAGAATAAACTAAACTAGAATTGAAAACAATTTCCTGGGGGAGGGGGTGCTTTTCCTCATTCTGTAGCCCAGGAACTCACAATTGTAGGCCAGGCTAGCCTTCAACTCTCAGCAGTCATCTTGGCCCAACACCCTACATGCTGTCAGGAAAGGCACGAGCCCTCACACTTGGCTGAAAACAATTTCTAGGGGGGATGCAGCTTCTGATTCCAATTTTGGGTCTTCTTTCTTCCCCTTCTCCTTTCCAGCCTCTCTTCCTTTCTTCCTTCCAGTGCTAGTGACAGAACTGAACACAGGGCCTTGTACATGACATATAAATGCTCTACTCTGAGCTATATCCCAGCCTCAGATTAATTTTATGACAGCAAATCTAGACATGGAGAAAATTCAGGATTATAGGAAAACAAAATTTTGCTTTTCATTTCAGATATACAAACAAGGACACACAAAATTACAACTAGGAAGACCTAAGAATTTCAGAATCACAAAAACAAATATAGACATAAAATTAATATGTGAACAAATGTAGTACAGAAGATCTGTTCAACAGTTATAGAGGCAGACAAGCAATCTCACAAATGAAGACACTGAGTAAAGCTAAGAAAGTCACAAACTGCTGGGCGTGGTGGTGCATGCCTTTAATCCCAGTACCTTTAATCCCAGCACTTGGGAGGCAGAGGCAGGCGGATCTCTGTGAGTTCAAGGCCAGCCTGGTCTACAGAGTGAGTTCCAGGACAGCTGGGGCTGTAGGGAGACCCTGTCTCAAAAAGACAACAACAACAACAAAAAAAGGAAACTTTAGCTGAGCATGATGGCGTACACTTTTAATCCCAGCATTCAGGAGGCAGGGGCAGATGTATCTCTGTGAGACCAACCTGGTCCACACAGTGAGTTTCAGGCCAACTGTGCCAATAGGGAAACCTTATCTCAAAAACAAAAACTTTTTTTTTTTTTGGTCTTTTTGAGACAGGGTTTCCCCTGTAGCCCCAGATGGCCTAGAACTCACTATGTAGACCAGGCTGGCCTTGAACTCACAGAGATCTGCCTGCCTCTGTCTCCCAAGTGCTAGGATTACAAGTATGTGTCACCAGGCCCAGCAAAACAAAAACCTTTTGAGTTGAAGTATACATCATCCTATGTATAAAACTCAATGAAGTTTTCACTTTCACTTCTCAAACTTGAATCACCCATGTAATTAGAATTCAAGACAAAAGATACTACCAGGATCCAAAAAGCCTAATTACGACTTTGTTCAGTTGCAATGCCTCTAAAGGAAAACTAGTATTCTAGCTTCTAATACCACTGAATAGCTTTGACTAAACTTTATTTAAACAATTCTCTAGTGTGTGTGTGGTACTGGGGCCAAGCCACAGACTTGTGTATGCTAAGCAAGCACTTTATCAAGCTACATTCCCAGCCCTACACTATGCAAATAGCATACAGTTTGGATTTCTTTGTGGTGGGCTTCTTTTGTTCAATATTGGAAACATTTTCAAACAGTGGAAATATGCATCTGTGTTGTAATATGCTGCAGTTAACGAATTCATATTGCTGTAGAGTACATGCCACTGAGAGAATATTCTGCATTTTACTTATTTCTGATGGGCATTTGGGTATTTACCTTTTTTTTTTTTCTCTTTTTGAGACAGGGTCTTCCTTTTAGTCCCAGCTGGCCTGAAGCTCGCTCTGTAGACCAGGCTGGCCTTGAACTCACAGAAATCCACCTGCCTCTGCCTCCCGAGTGCTGAGATTAAAGGTATGTGCCACCAGCTTCTGTGAACATCACTGCTATGAAAACTCTCAAACATATCTTAGGTAAATGTATGTATGACTTCCCAGTGGGCATACCCTTAGATATAGAACTGATGATTCATAGCAACTTACCCCTAATAGAAGTAGCTAGCTAGCTACCTTTCTAATTCACAAATTCAACCTCGGAATATGACCATTTTCAGCTGCTGCACCCACATTTTGCTATCACTCACATTGCTTATCTTTTTCATTTTAGCATTCTGTTTTCCATATAGTATTTGGTCACGGTTTTTTGTTTTGTTTTGTTGTCTTTTTGAGACAGAGTCTTCCTTTTAGTCCCAGCTGGCCTGGAGCTCGCTCTGTAGACCAGGCTGGCCTTGAACTCACAAAGATCCGCCTGCCGCCTGCCTCTGCCTCTGGAGTGCTAGGATTAAAGGTGTGCACCACCACGCCCGGCTTTGGTCATGGTTTTGAATTCCATCAATGACTTATGCAATGAGTTACCTTTTCTTAGATTTATTGATTACTGCAATATCCTCTATTATGAGGTATCCAAGTCTTGTCTGTTCTTCTAGTCGGAAATTTTCTGTTTAAAAAACATTGATTTACATATATGGCAGAATGCATGCAAGTCCGGTGGGGTGGGGTGTGCAGACAGGAATTGGGGGAGGGGTCTAAATTTGATTAAGAACTGTTGTACAAAATGTACAAAAGCTCAATTAATAGCCAGCCGGGCATGGTGGCACAGGCCTTTAATCCTAGCACTTGGGAGGCAGAGGCAGGCGGATCTCTGTGAGTTCAAGGCCAGCCTGGTCAACAGAGTGAGTTCCAGGCCAGCTGGGACTAAAGGGAGACCCTGTCTCGAAAAGACCAAATAAGGGGCTGGAGAGATGGCCTAGCAATTAAGAGTGCCGACTGCTCTTCTCACCCACATGGCAGCTGAGAACCATCTTTGACTCCGGTTCCAGGGAATCTGAGGCCCTCTTCTGACCTCCTCGGCATTGCATGACATGGGTGCACAGACCTACATGTAGATAGTACATTCATACACATACAAAAATAAATAAAATTTTTTAAAAAGACCAAAAAAATAAAAAATAAGAGCCAACATGGTGGCATATAGCCTTTAATCCCAGCACTCAGGAGACAGAGTCAGGTGGATCTCTGTGAGTTTAAGGCTAGCCTGGTCCACATTTTTGTCAAAAAGACCAAAAAAAATAAATTAAAAAACACTGATTTATATAAGTTCTTACAGGTTCTTCTTTTTTTTTTTTTTTTTTTAACAAGTTTGTTGATTTGTGAATATCACTAGAATGATTCCTTTTCATTTTATTTTATTTATTTATTTTTTAAATTTTTGTATGTGTATGAATGTACTGTCTGCATGTAGGTTTGTGCACCCGTGTCGTGCAATGCCTCGGAGGTCAGAAGAGGGTGTCGGATTCCCCTGGAACTGGAGTTCTCCTGGAATTGGAGTTACAGATGGTTCTCAGCCGCCATGTGGGTGCTGGGGATCGAACCCGGGTCCTCTGCAAGAGCAGTCCGTGCTCTTAACTGCTAGGTTATCTCTCCAGCCCCTCCTTTTTATTTTAATGTACCCCAGGGTAACCTTTAACTCCTTTAACTCTGTGTAGCCCATTCTGCCTCGGAACTTGCAATCCTGCTTCAGCCTCCTGAGTGCTGCTGGTCTTTCTTTCCCCTTTTTCTATTTTTCTTTGCAGTGCTGGGGTATCACATATTCTAAGTAAGTGATATCTATATCTAGATTAGGTTAGATTAGATACATAGATAGAGATAGCTCAGCAATAGAGGATTTGCATAGCATATGTGAGGGTCTTAGTTTGATCCCCAACACCACAAAATTTTGAAACCTGACACTTTTTCAGAGAAGTATAAAGGACTCCTTAGTCTTACAATACTATAATTCAAGAGTGTAACTGTCATGTTTGAATTTTTAATTAAAATCTAGATATAGATAGATAGATAGATAGATAGATAGATGATGAAAGAAAGAAAGAAAGAAAGAAAGAAAGAAAGAAAGAAAGAAAGAAAGAAAGAAAGGAAAAGAAAAAAAGAAAATCTGAACAACCATCTTATACTGTACAAAAATTAACCTGACACCCAGTGTGGTGGCGCATGCTTTTAATCCCAGCACTCAGGAGGCAGAGGCAGATGGACCTCTGTGAGATCAAGGCCAGTCTGTCTATATAGTAAGTTCCATGCGAGCTGGGGCTATAGGGAGACCCTGTCTCAAAAAACTCAAAACCAAAAACAACAACAAACAAAATGAATGATGCATGAAGAACATCTGAGGTTGTTCTCTGGCCTACATATACATGCATACTCAAATACACACACAAAGTAATTTTAGTGATAATGAAATCTGATTTGGGACAAAATAAAACCAAAATAGATCCACGTGGTTAATTTTTCAACCTTTTCTCAGCTTATTTTTTTTTTAATTTTAAAAATTTTTGTATGTGTATGAATGTACTGTCTGCATGTAGGTTTGTGCACCCATTTTGTGTAATGCCGCGGAGGTCAGAAGAGGGTGTCGTATTCCCCTGGAACTGGAGTTCTCCTGGAATTGGAGTTACAGATGGTTCTCAGCCGCCATGTGGGTGCTGGGGATCGAACCCGGGTCCTCTGCAAGAGCAGTCGGTGCTCTTAACCACTAGGCTATCTCTCCAGCCCCTCAGCTTAAGTTTTATGCTTTGTTTTTTTTTTTTTTTTAAATTAGTTTTTATTGATGCTTTGTGCATTTCATACATTTTTTCCAATTCAGTTCAGGCTTATTTCCCTTTCCCTCCCCCCCCCAAAAAAAAAACTGAGAGAAACGTGCAGGCACAGTTATGGCAGAATGCATGATCTGGGATGGGGTGGGGGTGGGGGGGGGAGGGAAAGGGAAATACGCTGAACTGAATTGGAAAAAATGTTATGAACTGCATACCCAAAGCATCAATAAAAAACTTAATTTAAAAAAAAAAAAAAAAACAAAGCATACAACTTAAGCGAGGGGCTGGAGAGATCGCCTAGTGGTAAGAGCACCGACTGCTCTTGCAGAGTGACCCGGGTTCGAATCCCCAGCACCCACATGGCGGCGAGAACCCTCTGTACTCCGATTCCAGGAGACTCCAGTTCCAGGGAATACGACACCCTCTTATGAACCTTCGCTGGCATTACACAAAATGAGTGTGCACAAACCTACCATGCAGACAGGTAACATTCATTACACATACAAAAAATTTTAAACATTAAAAAAAAAACTAAGCTGAGAATAAAGGTTGAAAAATTAACCACGTGGATCTATTTTGGTTTTATTTTGTCCCAAATCAGATTTCATTATCACTAAAATTACTTTGTGTGTGTATTTAGTATGCATTGTATATGTAGGCCAGAAGAACAACCTCAGATGTTTTCATGCATCATTCATTTGTTTGTTGTTGTTTTGGTTTTGCGTTTTTTGAGACAGGGTCTCCCTATAGCCCCAGCTCGCATGGAACTTCACTATATAGGACAGACTGGCCTTGATCTCACAGAGGTCCATTCTGCCTCTGCCTCCTGAGTGCTGGGATTAAAAGCATTGGCCACCACACCTGGGTGTCAGGTTAATTTTTGTACAGTATAAGAGGTTGTCAGATTTTCTTTTTTTCTTTTTCCTTTCGTTCTTTTTTCTTTCTTTCTTTCTTTCTTTCTTTCTTTCTTTCTTCATCATCTATCTATCTCATCTATCTATCTATCTATATCTAGATTTTAATTAAAAATTCAAACATGACAGTTACACTCTTGAATTATAGTATTGTAAGACTAAGGAGTCCTTTATCCTTCTCGAAAAGTTCAGGTTTCAAATTTGGTGGTGTTGGGGATCAAACTAAGACCCTCACATATGCTATGCAAATCCTCTATTGCTGAGCTATCTCTATCTATGTATCTAATCTAACCTAATCTAGATATAGATATCACTTACTTAGAATATGTGATACCCCAGCACTGCAAAGAAAAATAGGAAAAAGGGGAAAGAGAAAGAAAGACCAGCAGCACTCAGGAGGCTGACGCAGGATTGCACGTTCCGAGGCAGAATGGGCTACACAGAGTTAAAGGAGTTAAAGGTTACCCTGGGGTACATTAAAATAAAAAAGGAGGGGGTGGAGAGATTAACCTAGCAGTTAAGAGCCCGGATTCCTCTTGCAGAGGACCCGGGTTCGTCCCCCGCACCCAACATGGCGGCTGAGAACCCATCTGTAACTCCAATTCCAGGAGAACTCCAGTTCCAGGCGGACTCGGACACCCTCTTCTGACCTCCGAGGCATTGCACGACACGGGTGCACAAACCTACATGCCAGACAGTACATTCATACACATACAAAACATTTAAAAAATAAATAAATAAAATAAACTGAAACGGAAATCATTCTAGTGATATTCACAAATCACACAAACTTGTTAAAAAAAAAAAAAAAAACACAAAAACCAAAAAAAAAAAAAAAGAACCTGTAAGAATTATATAAATCAGTGTTTTTTAATTTATTTTTTTGGGCTTTTTGACAAAATGTGAACCAGGCTAGCCTTAAACTCACAGAGACCACCTGGACTCTGTCTCCTGAGTGCTTGGGATTAAGGCTTATATGCCACCATGTTGGCTCTTATTTTTTATTTTTTTGGTCTTTTACAAAAAATTTATTTATTTTTGTATGTGTATGAATGTACTATCTTACATGTCGGTCTGTGCACCCATGTCATGCAGTGCAATGCCGAGGAGGAGGTCAGGGACGAGGGCCTCCTCAGTTCCCTGGGGAACCGGAGTCAAAGATGGTTCTCAGCTGCCATGTGGGTGAGAAGAGCAGTCGGCACTCTTAATTGCTAGCCATCTCTCCAGCCCCTTATTTGGTCTTTTCGAGACAGGGTCTCCCTTTCGTCACAGTGGCCTGGAACTCACTCGTGACCAGGCTGGCCCTTGAACTCACAGAGATCGCCTGCCTCTGGCTCCAAGTGCCTAGGATTAAAGGCCTGTTACCACCTGCCCGGCGGGCTATTAATTGAGGCTTTTGTTACATTTTGACAAAGTTTAATCAATTTAGACCCCTCCCCCAATTCCTGTCTGCACACCCCACCCCACGGACTTGCATTTGTGCATTCTGCCCTATATGTAAATCAATGTTTTTTAAACAGAAAATTTCCGACTAGAAGAACAGACAAGACTTGGATACCTCATAATAGAGGATATTGCAGTAATCAATAAATCTAAGAAAAGGTAACTCATTGCATAAGTCATTGATGGCATTCAAAACATGACAAGCCGGGCGTGGTGGTGCACCCCTTTTAAATTCCTAGCACTCCAGAGCCAGAGGGCCAGTCGGCAGGCGATCTTTGTGATTTCACGGCCAGCCTGGTCTACAGAGCGGCTCCAGGCCAGCTGGGACTTAAAAGGAAGACTCTGTCTCAAAAATTTTTTTTTAAAAAAAAACAAAAAAACCGTGACCAAATACTATATGGAAAACAGAATGCTAAAATGAAAAAGATAAGCAATGTGAGTGATAGCAAAATGTGGGTGCAGCAGCTGAAAATGGTCATATTCCGAGGTTGAATTTGTGAATTAGAAAGGTAGCTAGCTAGCTACTTCTATTAGGGGTAAGTTGCTATGAATCATCAGTTCTATATCTAAGGGTATGCCCACTGGGAAGTCATACATACATTTACCTAAGATATGTTTGAGAGTTTTCATAGCAGTGATGTTCACAGAAGCTGGTTGCGCACATACCTTTTAATCTCAGCACTCGGGATGCAGAGGCAGGTGGATTTCTGTAGGTTCAAGCCAGCCTGGTCTACAGAGCGCGCTTCAGGCAGCTGGGACTAACAGGAGACCCTGTCTCAAAAGAAAAAAAAAAAAAGGTAAATACCCAAANTTTTTTTTTTCATTTTTAGCTATAAGTGATAATCCAAGAGTACAAGCATCCTTCATGCAAAACCTATCTGCAGGCTGTTGTGCCCAAACACCTACAGCCCCACCATCCAGTGGGTGACTTGAGAGACAACAACAAATGAACCCTAAACGGAGCAGACAAGAAGAAATAACAAAAATCAGAGCAGAGATCAATGAAATAGAAACAAAGAAAACCATACAAAAAAATCAATGAATCCAAAAGTTGGTTCTTTGAGAGAATACACAAGATAGACAGACCTCTAGCCAAGTTTGATGCTTTGAATTTACCCAAGCTCTACAATTCCTTATCATCTGAAAAAACAGAACCATCCGTAGGCCAGGATTTCTACTAGGCCTTAAGATTGAATCTCTTATCCCTATCACCTTACAAAAAAGGAGAAAAGTCAAGTATCGAGGCCATGTTCTAAAAACAAATCATTAAGGTTACATGGACTAGATCCCTAGCTCAGTGGTGTAGCATGCACAAGTCCTGGATTTGATCTCTATAAAGTAAGTGTAAAATACCTAACGTAAAGAAAGAAAACTGCCAAGCAAATCAGACTCCTCTTTTCTCATTTAAGTGAGATGGGCAATTTTTGCAGAAGCAGCAATGATGGACAAAGAATCAGGAGTCCTGAGTTCCAGTTTTTCTCAGTCTACAAATCATGTGACCTTGGTCAAATCTATGCTTTTGTTCTTCTATAAGTTGGATTGGACCACAGATGCATCTTTTTTGGCATAGGCTATTTTTATGAATTTGAATAGCAATAATTAGTTTATTGAGAATAACTGAAACTATATATTTGGAACAATGTTATTACAGATTGAATATCCTCTTTTTTTTCTTCTTCCTGTTTTTGGCTACTACCAAGGATTGAACATAGGACCTTATGCATGCTGGTCCAAAAGCTCTTATACATCCTCCATCCAGGCTGAGCATATTTTATCCAAAATGGTTGAGACCAGAAGTGCTTCAAATTTTTTTTTCAGATTTTGAAATATTGTATTTATTTATATAATAAGATATGTAGAGGAATAGAACACAAGTCTAAACACAAAATTCAGTTGCATCCTATATATACTATATATGCTGAAGATAATTTTATATAATATTTACAATGATTTGTGCATTTTTACTGTAATATATTACAGGAAGTAAGGTGTATAATCTACTTGTGGCATAATGTCATTGCTCAAACATTTCTCACTTCAAAGCATTTTTTTATTTTAGAATTTCTGAATCAGAATGCTCAACCTGTATGAGAAACGCACAAAGGAATATTATGAATTTTAGGCTATCTCCAAAATGCACAAAAGCACAGACTGTGTATAGTCTCTTCTTTAAATAATATTCTGAAATATTTCAATATTAAAATTTTCATTACTAGTACATTGTAATGAAATTCATGTGGAACAGATCCTTCTGAAAGTATTTCCATGGTTGTGTTAGGGGACAACAGATCCTACTGCCTAAGAATCTTATGGTTTTAGGAACTTTAGAGGTCATTTGGTTCCATTTTTCTTATTTTAGAGAAGAAAACAGGAAAAAGAAAAAAAGAATACTTATAAATGAGGACCTCAGTAAAAAGTTCTAGGAGTCTGGGTCTCTAACTCTCTGCCAACAGCCTAAGGACAATGAAGGGTGAGAATAATAGCTATGAGGGCAGCAGCTCCCTTTGCACGTGGTCAGTCTATCAATGGCGAGGTACCATGACAAAGGGATACAGTCAGTCCTTTATTGTTTTGAATTCTACCTTATTTTTTAAATATTTATTATTTTTATTTTGTCTATGAGTATACTGCCTGCATGTATATAAATGCAATGTCTGTAGAGGTTTGAAGAAGGCATTGGATTCCCCTGGAACTGGAATTACAGACAATTGTTAGCCACAATGTGGGTGCTGGGAATGGAATCTGGGTCCTCTGCAAGAGCAGCCAGTACTCTTAACTGCTGAACCATCTCTCCAGCCCCCTAGAATTCCACTTTCTTACTTAGAAAGCTAGGTATTATCTCTAGTTAACCTCAATACTCGGACTTTCTCTTAATGACCTCATTGTAACAGAATTATTTTGCCACAAGCTGAGCATGGTGGTGAATGTCTGTAATCCCAGCACTTGGAAGGCTGTGCCCAAAGGATCATTACAAGTTCAAAGCCAGCTAAATTACAGACCAGCCTGGGCTACACAGTGAAACCTTGTCTCCATAAACAAAAAACAAAAACAAACAGAATCTAGGCAGAGCTGGCAAGAATTAGCACCTTTTTGATACAAGGTCTCATGGGATCTTTTCAGTGTTTCTACTTCCTCATGAATCCCAGGCTAGCAGAAGATGACCTTGAACTCCTAAATCTTCCTGCCTTCACCTGCTGAGTCCTGGGATTACAAGCATTATCATGTTTAATCCCTGATAGCAGCAAAAAAAAAAAAAAAAAGATACTCAACCCATAACACATATGGTTACAACCATCACATATGGTTTGTAGGGTGCAAGGGATTGAATCCATGGTCTTCTGCATTCTAGGTGAATACTCTACCAAATGAGCTACATCCTAGCCCACATATCACTTTTCTGAGAGTTGAAGATGGTAACATTTTCTCCACAAGTTCTTATACTTCTTCTCCATAGCCAAACAATAAATAAACTTGGAGAAGACAATAAAAGTGACCTGATTACTATTTCAAAGTATAAAATGAGACCTTCAGGTATTTATAGGTCTGGTATCAGCCTTGTCCTCATTTACCCTTCTTACATCTTAGATTGCCTACTCTCCACACTCAGTGCTCCCACAAATACTCTGAGCCAATGACTTATCTAGGACCTGTTTTTTTCTATACTTTAAACAGTAACAAACTAGGTAATGTATAAGTGCCTCTACTCTGTAAGGATCAAAAACACATACCTAGTAGGCTGGAGAAAAAGTTCAATTGGTAGGATGTTTGCCAGGCATATACCAGGCTTTGGGTTCAATTCCCAGGAACACACACACACACACACACACACACACACACACACACACACACCCCTCTCCAACTACAACATAAGATAGCCCAAAGTAATAGAAAACAAAGATACTGGCAATAAACAGATAAACAAGAAGACAAAAAAGACCTGGTACAAACCTGGAAGATTAGTATCTAGTTTCTGTCAAATAATTAGCCAAGAGATAAGAACAGACTACTTACAGAAGAACTTAAAACAGTAAAGCACCTGAGAAAATGCTAGTAGATAAAAGTAACCAAGAGTGGTAGCATATGCCTGTGATCCTACTGCTAAGAAGAATCTGAGAGAGAGAGAGAAACAATTTACAATTTATAGAGATATTCATCTTATCAATTAAATTAAGGAAAATAAATAGAAGTCTCAATATAGGATGTTACAAAGGTATGAAATATAGTCATTCTACTAAAAGGACTATTAGTTCATGGAAAAATAAAAATAAGGGGCTGGAGAGATGGTGCAGCTTTTGCAGAGGACTCAGGCTGGATTCCCAGCATCCACATGGCAGCTAACAACCACCTGTGACTCCAGCTCCAGGGGATCTGATGCCCTCTTCTGACCTCTTTAGGCATTGCACAACACAGGTGCAGCTACCTACATTAAGGGAATACACTCATACACATAAAATAAAAATAAAAAAATTTTTTTTTGTCTTTTTGAGACAGGTTCTTCCTTTAGTCCCAGCTGACCTGGAGCTCACTTTGTAGACCAGGCAGGCCTTGAACTCACAGAGATCCACCTGCCTCTGCCTCCCAAGTGCTAGGATTAAAGGTGTGTGCCACCACGCCTGGCTAGAAAATATTTTTAAAAAGAAAAATAATGTAATTATTAAAAGATAAAGTTAGCCAGGTGTGTTGGTGCATGCCTTTAATCCCAGTGCTTGGGAGACAGAAGCAGACAGATCTGTGTGTGTGAGATCTAGGCCAGCTTGGCTTACATAGCAAGTTCTAGACCAACTGGGGCTACAGGGAAACCCTGTCTCAAAAAAAAATCGAAAACTCTTTAAGATAACATAATTCAATATTCATATTTGGTATTTTTAAGACAGGGTTTCCCTATAGCCCCAGCTAGTCTGGAACTTGCTATGTAGATCAGTCAGGCCGTGAACTCACAGGGATCTGCCTGCCCCTGTCTCCCAAGTACTTGGACTTAAAGGTGTGTGCCACCGTGCCTGGCTAATTCAATATATTTTTGTTTATAAATACCTGGAAAATTCTATATGAAATTATGCTAAATAAAAGGAAAATAATATGGCATATTAAAATTTTTTCTTACTTTTTAAAGACAGAGTCTTACTCTGCAGCTCAGACTGATCTGCAACTCATTATGTAGCCCAGGCTGGCCTTGAACTCAATGGTAATCCTCTGGCACATGCCTTTAATCTATTTGGGAGGCAGAGACAAGCGGATCTCTGTGAGTTCAGGGCCAGCCTTGTCTACAGAGCCAGCTCCAGGCCAGCTGGAACTAAAGGGAGACCCTGTCTCAAAAAAAGAAAATCTCCCAAACAGACCTTTACCTCCATTTCAGAGCTCCTGAATAATATCCAAAAAGATTTCATGTTGCTCTGAGGGTGTAGTTCAATTGGTGGCATGCTTTCCTAGCATGTATGAAGCTCTGGGTTCCACCAGCAGCAAAGCATAAACAGAATGTAAATGGTGAACATCTGTAATCTCAGCATTTGGGAGGTGGAGGCAGAAGGACAGGAAGTTCAAGGTCATCCTGGGCTACATAAGGTTTGAGGGCAACCTGGGTTACACAAAACCCTATTTTTAAAAAGGGCAAGTGCTGGGGAGATGGTTCAGTGGCTAAAGTGTCTGCTGAAGAGGCCCTGAATTTGGATTACCAGCACCTGTGTAAAAGCCTGGCAGGGCACATCAACAATCCCAATACTTGGAAGACAAAGACAGGTGGATCCCTGAAGCTCACTGGCCAGACAGTCTAGTTGAATTGATGAGCTCCAGGTTCAGTAAATGATCTGTCTCAGGGCTGGAGAGATGGCTCATCAGGTAAGAACACTGAATGCTGTTGCAGAGGACTTGGGTTTGATTCCCAGCACCCACATGGCAGCTGGCAACCACTGGTAACTCCAGTTCCAGGGGAATCCAACACTCTTCTGATCACCGAGGGCATTTCATGACACAGTTGCACTTACATGCATGCAGTCAATACACTCATATATGCAAAAATAAAAATAAAATAATTTTTTAATCTGCCTCAAAAAATAAGGTGGAGGGCTGGGGAGTTGGCTCAGTGGGTCATAACACTTGCTTCATGAGGACCTGAATTCAAATCCCCAGAACCCAGGTAAAAAGCCAGGAGTGGTTATGCCTGTACCTGTAATACCAGCACTGTGAGGATGGAGACAAGAGGATCACTGGGGCTTATTAGCTGCCATCTTAGCTCCAAGTTCAGTAAGAGAGCCTATCTCTCTTTTTTCTTTTATTTATTTATTATTTATTTATGTGTATAAGTGTACTGTCTGCATGTATGTTGGTGCGCCCGTGTCGTGCAATGCCTCGGAAGTCAGAAGAGGGCGTCGGATTCCCCTGGAACTGGAGTTAAAAACAGTTCTTAGTCGCCATGTGGGTGCTGGGAATCAAACCGGGGTCCTGTGTAAGAGTAGTTGGCGCTCTTAACCGCTGAGCCATCTCTCCAGCCCCAAGAGCCTATCTCAAGGGAACACACACACACACGCACAGCACCTGAAGTCAACCTTTGGCCTCCACATACATGTGCACACGCACAGTTCAAGGTCAGCCCAGCAACTTACCAAGTTCAAGGCCAGCATGGGACACAGCAAAAACAGTGGGAGACTGCAAACCTCATGCCATTATGTATCTCAGTCCCCATAACTCTCCAGTTTAGTTCTTCTGCACCAAAAAAAAATTTTTTTGGAGGGGGGGTCTTTTCGAGACAAGGTCTCCCTGTAGCCCCAGCTGTCCTGGAACTCACTCTGTAGACCTGGCTGCCCTTGAACTCAAAAAGATCCACCTGTGAGTGCTAGGATTAAAGGCGAGCACCACCACACCCAGCATCTTCTGCACCAAATTTTAAAGACTATGGCAAATGGGTTCAAGAACTACTAAGGATTATCTCAGTCCAATGAAAGGTTCTCATGAGGAAGGCACCAGTTGCCATGAAAGTTCTCAAAGAGTGGAAAAATGGACTGGTCATGCTTACGATGCCTTTTTTTTTTTTTTTTTTTNACAAAAGACAAGGAGGAAAACAATACTGGAAGACACAAAAGAAGAAAGTTGTTTGTTTGTTTGTTTGTTTGTTTGTTTCTCTTTTCGAAACAGGGTCTCCCTGTAGCCCCAGCTGTCCTGGAACTCACTCTGTAGATCAGGTTGGCCTTGAACTCACAGAGATCCACCTGCTTCTGCCTCCCTAGGATTAAAGGCATATGCCACCATGCCCGGCACAATGCTTATTTTTTAAAAACGAGAGTTTTATTCCTTTTTGAGTCTGAGATTCTGAGACAGAAAATACATTGAAGCAATATTTATACATGTATTTGCTATACACACTATGGATAATTTCAGGGCCCTAAGAGTTTGAAAAAGGCAGGGAAAGAGGAAGAAGTAGAGTGAACATAATTTTCAGATAACAAAAAATCTGGGATCAGCAAGATGGCTCAGATAAGGTGCTTTCCACCAAGGCTTATGACCTGAATTTGATCTTCACGGTGCTGGTGTTACAAGTATAACCACCTGGTAGAAATACAGAACTGACTACCTTGAACTTTTCCTCTGATCTCCTCATGTGCACCATGGCACATGTATACCTATACCCATACGCACACGATAAATCAATAAAGTATAAAAATAACACAAAAGTATTTTAAACTCTAGAAAACACCTGTAATTTTCCATTTATCTGACTGTGAAACCAGCCTCCAAAATGACTACCAAAATGGGTTTGTTTGTGTAATCCTATTTCAGACTGTATCAGAGTTAACCTATATGACCAATAATTCAGTAAGGCAGAAAAGATCCTGTCACACTTTTTTGTTTGTTTGTTTGCTTTTTTGGTCTTTTTGAGACAGGGTCTCCCTATAGTCCCAACTGGCCTGGAACTCACTATGCAGACCAGGCTGGTCTTGAACTCACAGAGATCTACCTGCCTCTGCCTCCCAGTCTGGATCATGTTATTATTTTTTTAATTTTTATTTATTTTTTTATGTGTATGAATGTACTATCTGCATATAGGTCGGTGCACCCGTGTTGTGCAATGCCACAGAGGTCAGAAGCGGGTGTTGGATTCCCCTGGAACTGGAGTTAAAGACGGTTCTCAGCCGCCATATAGGTACTGGGGATCGAACCCGGGTCCTCTGCAAGAGCAGTCGGCGCTCTTAACCACTAGGCCATCTCTCCAGCCCCCTGGATCATGTTATTTTTGAGGTTAGTTTTTTAAAGAAAGTATGAGTTGGGCATGGTGGTGCATGCCTTCAATCCTGGCACTTGGTAGGCAGAGGCAGGCCAATTTCTGTGAGTTCCAGGCCAACCTGGTCTACATAATGGTTCCAGGCCAGCCAGGAATACACAACGAAACCCTGTCTTAAAAAAAGAACACATGGGGGCTGGAGAGATGGCTCAGCAGTTAAGAACACTAGCTGGTCTTGCAGAGGACCTAGATTTGATTCCCAGAACCTACATGGCAGCTAACAACTGTCTGTAACTCCAACTCCATGAGAATCTTAATTCTCTTTTCTGGCCTCCAGAGACACTGCATGCATTGTGGTGTATTTATATAAACGCAAAACTCACTAAGCCTGGCATGGTGATTCATGCCTTTAATCCCAGCAAAAGGGAGGCAGAGGCAAGTGGATCTCTGTGAGTTCAAGGCCAGCCTGGTCTACCCAGTCAGTTCCAGGACACCTGGGGCTACAGGGGACTCTATCTCAAAAAGACCAAAAATAAATAATTAATTAAAAAAAATATTAGGGGCTGTAAAGGTGACTTAGTGATTAAGAGCACTGGTTGCTCTTGCAAAGTACCTGGATTTGTTTCCCAGCACCCATATGACAGCTAACAACCATGTACAACTCCAGCTCCAAGGGATTAAACACCCTCTTCTGACCTCCATGGGCAATGCGTGCATGTGGTGCGCATACATACAAGCAGGTAAAACACTCATATACATAAATCAATCAAAAAGTTTTTTAATTTAAAAAAACATTTTTTTGCTGGGTGTGATGGTGGACTCCTTTAGTCCCAGCACTTGGGAGGTAGAGGCAGGTGGATCTCTGTGAGTTCAGGCCAGCCTGGTCTACACAGTGAGTTCCAGGACAGCTGGAGCATCAGGGAGACCCTGTCTCAAAAAA
>VZQC01014578.1:3910430-3929337 GCA_009823505.1 Rhizomys pruinosus | reverse complement strand
GGGAGGCAGCAGGGAGACCTGTCTCAAAAAAAAAAAAAAAAAGGCTCTGAGATCTCCTGAGGCCAACAGAAGGTACCCGGGCATGGGCTGAAGAGCCACCCCCCAACTGGGATTACAAAGCCATCTGAAGGAGGCAGCAACCAAGCCTTAAACACAGTGAAGAGGCAGTTAGGACTCACATTGGAAGACACGCAAGGAGAAGCCCATATGCCAGGATCAAGAAGAAAGACAACACTGGAAAGGGGCAGGATAAAGCCGCGCCAGCTTTACCAACCCTATGGAAGAATCCTGCAGTGGGATCCCTCTGGGTATGCCCAAGGACACAGATATCAGAACACAATTGGGAACATATTTTAAAATTTAAAGAACGACAATATTATAAAGAAACAAAGCAAAGAACTAAGAAAAGAGAATGAAGAATTCAAGGAAGGACCTAGAGAGAGAGAATTACAAGCTCTGGAAGGAAGTATAAACAAGGAAAGATCTTATGTTGAAAAAGATAAGGAACCAACCAGAGAAGCAAAGAGCTACAGGAAGGGTTTGAGAAGCTCCAAAAAAAGTAGAATACTAAAGAAATCAGAAGAGGAATGAAAAAATGAAATCAAACACTCATCCATTCAAGAGGAAAGGAATGGAAAAAGCCTCAGAAGGCGAAAAAAAATGAGGAAGCAGAACAAAGAATATGAGACCTGGAAGATAACACAAACAACTAAAAACTTCAAGGAAAAATTATGAAAAATTTAAAAATTACAACAAAAGTTGAAACAACCAGGACTGTGGGACACTATAAAAGATCAAAACTCCTCCCGCATCATACGAATAGATGAAGGAGAAGAATCCCAAGAGAATGGTAGTGACCAGATCCGTGCAACAGAATAATAGAATGAAAACTTCCACCAAAGCTAAAAAAGGACAAACCAATAGACCAATAAACAGCACATAGAACGCCAAACAGACAGAATCAGAAAGGAAATTCTCCATGTCGCCACATCATAGTAAAATGCTAGACAACCCAAAACAAAGACAAATCCTTAAAGCCACAAAGAAAAAACAAGTACCTATAAGGTGAAACCTATCAGAATTACACAAAACACACACGCGCGGCTCGTGGTCGCAAGCAGCCTCTCAGATGAGAAGCGTGTGAGATGAACAGCTTTAACATTGAGCGTCGAGTGAATCGTGTTGTGGTGCGGGGGGTGTGTGCGTGAAGACGCTAAAGCATGGCGCCCAGTGACTTTAAGTCTCTCCGCTACTTTCAGTCCATCGATCCGATTTCGCGCGTCTTCTCGAGGAGCAGGAGCGAGTGTGACGGGACCAGCTGGTAGTCATGAGCGATCAGAGAAGGGGGCGGCCGGCAAAGAGATGTGGGTCAATTATAGTGTGGGAGGAGGAGAAAAACATTCCATGACATAAACAAGTTGAAAGAATACATGTTCCGGAAAACCAACCCTTCGAGAATACTTGAAGCTTCAAAGAACAGAAGAAAGGAGAAAACCACCCCAGCAACCTAGAAAGAGAAATCAATAAAGCATAACGCAGAAGTAGAAACCGAAACCCAAACCGCAAATGGATAATAAGGCAAAGGAAGCAACACAAACCTATCAGCCATAAACTGAAATATTAATGGACTAAGTTCACCAATCAAAAGACATGACTAGGGAGATTGGATTAGGAAAACAGAATCCATCGTTTATTTTAATATGCTGTCGACAAGAAACACATCTCACCCAGGACCGGCACCATCTTAAAGTGAAAGGGATGGAAAAAAAATATTCCAAGCAAATGGTACCAAAAAGAAAGGCAGGTGTTGCTATGTTTAATATCGGACAAAATATACTTCAAAGTTAAAAGAAATCAGAAGAGACAAAGAAGGCCATTACATTTTTTTTTTTTTTTTTTTTTTTTGGTCGTTTTGAGACAGGGTCTCTGTAGCCCCAGCTGTCCTGGAACTCAGCTGTAGACCAGAGCTGGCCTTGAACTCACAAAGATCCGCCTGTCTGCTGGCCTCCCAAGTGCTAGGATTAAAGGCGTGTGCCGCCACAGCCCGGCTCAGAAGACAATTACATTTTATCAAAGGAACAATGCACACCAAGAAGATTTCACAATTAATGAATATATATGCCCCCAAATTCTGGTGCACCAAAACTTTATAAGACAATTCTCCAGGACCAACAGTCACACACGAACCAGTACACTCATAGGAGGAGATGTTCAATACCCCACTGATCCTTTGGGAATAGGTCAACAGGACAAAATAAACAGAGGACATCCGAATTGATATACAAAATGATCACCAAAATGGAACTTCCATAGAACTACCAAATATTCCCAATCCTAATACCAAAAGAATACACTTTCTACGCAGACCTCATGGAACATTCTCTCTCCAAAATCGACCACATACTGGGACAATAGAAACCTACGAAAAAAAAACAAAACCCAAAATACAAAAGATTGAAATAATTTCATGCAAGTCTATCAACCACAGTGCAATAAAGCTCAACATCAACACCAGGATAAGCCCTCCTGCCATAAAGAACACATGGAGACTAAACAACACACTCTTGATAATGAATGGATCAAGGAAGAGATAAAGAAAGAAAATAAAAACATTCCTGGAACGGAATGACAAGACATACAACACAACAAAACCTAGGGGATACCTTAAAAACAGTCATAAGAGGAAAGTTTAGACCTGTGTGCCTACATTAAAAAACAAGAAAGAGCACAATTTGAATGATCTAAACACTACAGCTAAAGCACTTGAGAGGCAACAACAGATGAACCGCTAAACACAACGACAGGAAGAAATAACAAAATCAGAGCGAATCAATGAAATAGAAACAAAGAAAACAATACAAAAAAATCAAATGAAGCCAAAAGTTGGTTCTTTGAAAGAATAAACAAGAGAGACAGAAAACCTCTAGCCCATTAACCAAAAGAAGAGGAACAACTCCAAATCAATACAAGCCGTGATGAAAAGGAAAATAACACAACAGACAGGAAAATATCCAGAGAATCATATGGGAAACTTCAAAAACCTATATTCTATTCTACCAGTTTTTGAAAACCTAGAAGAAATGGGATGAATATCTTAACCTGGGAATCACCAAAGCCTGGCCAAGAAGAGACCAGCAGCTTAAACAGAACCATAACATATGAAGAAATAAATAGAGGTTGTAGTAAGAAGCCTCCCAACTAAAAAAAGCTCAGGCACAGATGGTGTCACAGCAGAATTCTATAAAACTTTCAAAAAGACCTACAACCATTATTACTAAAAGTATTTAGAAGTAGACAATCAGAGGGAATTCTCCCAAATTCCTTCTATGAAGCCACCAGCAATCTATTACCAAAACCAGCAAAGATCCAACCTAAAAAGGAGAAGTATAGACCATCTCCCGCATGAACAAAGATGCCAAAAGTCTAAACAGGATACTGCAAATCCGCATACAGACCCACTCAAGAAGATTCATCCATAGCCGGGTGTGGTGGCGCACCCTTTAATACTAGCACGGGAGGGCAGAGGCAGGGCGGATCTTTGTGGAGTTCAAGCCAGTCCTGGTCTACAGAGCGAATCCAGGACAGCTGGGGCTAACAGGGGAAACGCCTGTCTCGAAAAGACCAAAAAAAAGAAGATCATTCGCATCATGACCAAGTTGGATTCATACCAGAGATGCAGGATGGTTCACAAAGAAATAAATAAACATCAATCAAAACACATAAAACGGAATCAAAACAAAAACCAAACATCATTCAATAGGGATGCTGAAAAAGCCTTTACAAAATCCGCATCCCTTCATGCTTAAAGTCCTAAAGGAATTGGGGATTGGAGGAATCATTCCTCAATGTATTCAAAGCCATAAACAAGAAACCCACAGCCAATAATCATCCTAAATGGGGAAATGACGAAAACATCCCCTTCAAAGGTAGGAACTCAGCGAAGGCTGCCCCCTGGTCACCACTCCTCTTCAATATAGTGCTTGACCACTTGCTAGAGAATAAGGCAAGAAAAGGGATTGAAAGGAGTACCCTAGAATTGGGGAAAAGAGGAAGGAGTTCAACGCGATATCTCTTTCGCCTGATGATATGATATTGTTTAATTACAGGGATGGAGTCTCGAAATCTCCACAGAAAACTCCCTAGAAATGATTTAACAGTTTCAGTAAAAGTGGGCAGGATACAAAATTAACTTAAAAACTAGACAATCAAATGCGCCTGTTCGTTACACAACAACCAACAACTGGGAGAAAGAAACAAAGAGACCTGATCCCCATCAAATGCTTCAAAAACGAATAAAAGACTAAGAACAAACCTAACAAAAAGACACCAAGTTCTCTACAAACAAAATTTTTTTTTTTAAAGACCTTTAAAGAAAGAAATTGAAGAAGACAGTCAGAAGATGGAAAAACCTCCCATGCTCATGTATGGGAAAATTAACATTGTAAAAATGTCCCATTTTAACCGAAACGCTTGCATAGATTTAAGCAATACCAATCAAAATCCCCAAGAGTTTCTCTATCAAAGGCTTGAAAAAATGGTCATTAAATTCATTTGGAAAAACAAAGAAGAGCCCCTGAATAGCCAAAACAACGCTCTGAGTGAAAAGAGCAACAGAGGTGATCTCTATACCAGACTTAACATATACTTACAGGGCTATGAGTCAGAAAACAGCCGGTATTGGGCACAAAAACAAGCATGTTTGACCAGGAACAAAACCGAAATCAAAATCGAGCACATACTAATTTCAGCCATTTAATTTGACAAGGGGGCCAAGAAGCCACAATGGAGAAAAGACAGCATCTTTAGCAAGTGGTGTTGCAAACTGGATCACCACTTGTAAAGAAAAATTAAAACCCCTACCTCTTTCCCTGTACAAAAATCACTCCAAGTGGATGCAAAGACCTCAATGTGAGACCCCAAACGTCTAGGTGATAAAAAACGTTGCAGCAGACTACAAGACATAGTGCTGTAGAAAAGACTTCCTAATCCGACAGCAGCTGACAAGAATATATGGTCGACAATTGACAAACGGGAACTCATTAAACTCAAACTGCCTCCTGAGTGCTGAGACTAAAGGTGTGCACTACCACGCCCGGCTGAAATAAATTTTTGGGGGGGGGGGTCTTTTTCAGACAGGGTATCCCTATAGCCCCAGCTGTCCTGGAACTCACTCTGTAGACCAGGCTGGCCTTGAACTCACTCTATAGACCAGGCTGGCCTTGAACTCACAAAGATCCGCCTGCCTCTGCCTCCCAAGTGCTAGGATTAAAGGCCTGTGCCACCATGACCGGCTTAATAAAATATTTTTAAAATACTAAACCAACCCTACATTATATGCACATGTGAAATTCTCAAGCAATTAAAAAAATAAAGTATCGGGGCTAGAGAGATGGCTCAGCGGTTAAGAGCACTGACTCCTCTTGCAGAGGACCCGGGTTCGATTCCCAGCACCCAAATGGCGGCTAAGAACCATCCTTAACTCCAGTTTAAGAGTAATCCGATGCCCTCTTCTGACCTCCAAGGCATTGCATGACACAGGTGCACCAACCTACATGCAGACAGTACACTCATACACATAAAAATAAATAAATAAATAAATAAATAAATAAATAAATAAATAAATAAATAATAAAGGATGGCTTCTGGGTTGGGCATATAGCTTCTTGGTATATGTGCTTAGTATTATGAGGTCCTAGGTTTGAATTCTAGCTAATCAAGATTCTTGACTCTCAGAAATGATGTGAAACATTTAAAGAAAAAAATTAAACTGCAATATTTTGGGGTAATTTGTTATATTCCAATAGATAACATGATAATAACAAACTAAAGTTTCATGGAAGACTATACTGTATGATAATATAATTATTTTCTCTACTGGGTAAGAAAGAATCATCTGGGTCAGTGAGATGCCTCAGCAAGGAAGGCACTTGCTGCCAAGCCTGATATTCTGAGTTCTATTCCCTGAACTCTACATGGTGAAAGGAGAAAACTATATCCTGCAAGTTGTCATCTGACCTCCACATGTACAATATCATACACATATGTGTGCACACACATAATAAATGTAAAAAGAATCATCCTCAAATTAAAAATGGACATTGCCTAGGGTATCACACAATAAGTTAAGGAAGGCTAAAGAAGTGGCTTCAATGGAAGGTTTGAATTGTCTCTCAAACACTAATCCTAAGCATTGTCACAGTCAAAAAGGCTCCATCATAAAAGTTCAAAACAATACCTGTTACTGATTATAGATGTGGAGTTAATTAAAGATAGATTTCACATACAGGAAGCCATAGTGAGGGCTATCTCTTATCAGATCCATCACGGGTTAAAGTTGAGGCAGCAAATTTATCCCCAGAGATATATGTCTGGCACTAAGTTGAGATTCACAAAATTCTCTTTGAGTTTTCCTTACCTCTAAATGCTGGGATAACTGATGTTCACTGAATTCTGATATTTGTATGAATAAAAATGAAGGGATTTAGCAAATCTTGTTCTTGCACACAGTTGTCAAAAAAAATCTGACCTTTACAACAGGAAAAAGATGGGGGATTTAAAGATTTAAAGAAGAGGCAGTGACTGTCTGATATATAACAAACCTTTGAAAAATTATGAAGCAGTGAAAATCCCTTACAGGTCCCAACAAAATGTGTCCAATTTGCATTCCAGCAAAGCTTTCTATACATACCACTTGGCTCCTGTGTATACTTCCAGGCAAATAAATCCTGAAGAATAATCCCATTGGGACCTAAGTCTGATCTCTGATATATTACTGCTACATAGCTCCAGACCTAGCTCCACAAACTGCCTTTTTGGTTCCAAATAACTAAATCAAAGTCATCCTGATAAGCTTTGAAAACAGGGAATGTGAGGAGTAGTTTAATGACTGATACAACTCAACCTATTACAAACCACAGTACATTACAGGAAGAGGGGGGGAAATTCTTATGCTTAACACATCCCCAAATCTCACAAGACCAAATCCAGACATACCTGTCATTCACCACACCTGACTTATTCAAAGCCTGACTCTGATCAAATGGTTAGGAAGCATGTGTAACCCAATACTAGTATGTACTGATGGGTGGAAGGATACTACAGTGACTAGCATCTGTTTACTCTGAAACTAGTTCGAACTTTCTTAAGAAAGAAGGAACTAATGGTAGCAATAAACATTGAAATCTATCTAATAACATCAAATAGCAAAAAAAATCTTTCTAAAAGTAAGAAAAATCTATCACTCAACATATAATGCTAGAGAGAACAATGCTAAGAAAAAAAGGAAAATTATATTTTTAGAAAAAACTGAGGGGACTTCTAGTTCCAGTATGCTAGATTCCTGTATCAAGTTTCTCTTTCCACAAGAACAATTTTCTTTTTTTTTTAATTTTTATTTTATATATATATATATATATAATTTTTTNTTTTGGTCTTTTCGAGACAGGGTCTCCCTGTAGCCCCAGCTGTCCTGGAACTCACATTGTAGACCAGGCTGGCCTTGAACTCACAAAGATTCGCCTGCCTCTGCCTCCCAAGTGCTAGGATTAAAGGCGTGCGCCACCACGCCCGGCAATTTTTATTTCTTTATTATGTGTATGAATGTACTGTCTGCATGTAGGTTTCTGCACTCGTGTCATGCAATGCCGCGGAGGTCAGAAGAGGGTAATGGATTCCCCTGGAACTGGAGTTTTCCTGGAATTGGAGTTACAGACGGTTTTCATCCGCCATGTGGGTGCTGGGGATCGAACCCAGGTCCTCTGCAAGAGCAGTTGGCGCTCTTAACCGCTGGGCCATCTCTCCAGCCCAAGAGTAATTTTCACAAGAAAAAAATTAGACACCATACACCAAACTGTTAATCATAGTCACTACAATAAAAATAAATCAGTAAGTTACAAAAGGTATAACTGCAAGAAGCAGAAACTGAGAGGCTAAAACAAGATAAGTATATTAACAGAATACCGGGTGTGGTGGCACTCACCTTTAATCCTAGCACTTGGGAGGCAGAGGCAGGAAGATCTTTGTGAGTTCAAGGCCAGCCTGGTCTACAGAGTGAGTTCCAGGACAGCTGGGACTACAGGGAGACCCTGTCTCAAGAAAAAATAAAAAAATAAAAAAAGTATACCAACAGAACATGTGGGAAGTCAGCATTTTATATTGAAGACAAAATGAAGGGGCTATATACTGCAAAGAGCTGAGCCATCAGAATTTTTATCTCCTTCTCTCCTCCTTTCCTCCCTCCTTTCCGTCATCATTCTCTTTTTGGGGAACAAATTCTCACTATTTAGCCCTGACTGGGGTGAAATGTACTATGTAATCAAGCTGGCTTTGAACTTGCACCAATCATCTTGCCCCTGCCTCCAAGGTGCTAGGATTATACACATTCAACACCACGCCTGGCTAGAGTTTTAATATATATAGTAGTGGAGAGGCTGGTGATACAGCTCAGTGGTAGTGGTAAGAATGCATTCCCTGCATATGTTAGGTCCTAGGTTTAATTACCACACCACACACACACATATTAATTAATTAGTTAATTGATTAATTACTTAATTAATCAGCAGTAACAACTGAAATACGTTCCCTTACCTTAAAAAGAATCAGTCACTGCCGGGCGTGGTAGCGCATGCCTTTAATCCTAGCACTTGGGAGGCAGGCGGATCTTTTTGAGTTCAAGGCCAGCCTGGTCTACAGAGTGAGTTCCAGGACAGCTGGGGCTACAGGGAGACCCTGTCTCAAAAAAGACAAAAAAAAAAAAAAAAAAAAAAAAAAATCAGTCACTACTCACAGAATTAGAGTTAATTCTCTCGTTAGAAAGTTAGTCTTAAAAGAAAAAAACACTTTTTGTGTAAAATTTTTTTTCTGGAGAGATGGCCTAGCGGTTAATAGCGCCTATTGCTTTCAGAGGACCAGGGTTTGATCCCCAGCACCCACATGGTGGCTGAAAACCGTCTGTAACTCCAATTCCAGGAGAACTCCAGTTCCAGGGGAATCCGACACCCTCTTCTGACCTCCATGGCATTGCATGACACGGGTGCACAAACCTACAAGCAGACAGTACATTCATACACATAAAATAAATAAATTAAGTAAAATTTTTTAAAAAGTAAGTTATTCTTGGGCCAGGGCTGTAGTTCAGTGGTGGAGTGACTGCATAGCATGTGCATAGCCCTGAGTTTGAAACCTAGCACTACTGCCAATGAGAGAATAAGAGAATGAGATAGAGAGAGAGAGAATGAAAGAGAGGGAAAGATTGATTCTATAAGCAGACAGATAAATGGCAATCTATGAACAAACTGAGTCTTGTCTCCTATGTAGTTAACAAGACCCAGCCCCATTACCTGGTCCAGGAATCTAATGGCCAAAGCCAGAAATACCATCTGTGCTAGATAGCTTCAGTTGTCAACTTGACACTCTTGGGAAGAGACAACCTCAGTTAAAGCATTGCTTCTATTTGACTGGCCTATGGCCTTGTCAGTGAGGCATATTTTTTTGTTGTTGGTTTTTTGTTTTTTTTTGAGACAGGATCTCCCCAGCCCCAGCTGGCCTGGAACTCACTCTGTAGACCAGGCTGGCCTTGAACTCACAGAGATCCCCCTGCCCCTGCCTCTGCCTGCCTCTGCCTTCCGAGTGCTGGGATTAAAGATGTGCGCCACCACACCAGGCTTAAAGATGGTTCTTAGCCGCCATGTGGGTGCCGGGAATCGAACCCGGGTCCTCTACAAGAGCAGTCAGTGCTCTTAACCGCTGAGCCATCTCTCAAGCCCCAATCCAGTCTTAAAAGCTTTTGAAGTTAGGGGTTGGAGAGATGGCCTAGCGGTTAAGAGTGCCAACTGCTCTTGCAGAGGACCTGAGTTCAATCCCCAGCACCCACATGGCAGATGAAAACCATCTTTAACTCCAGCTCCAGGGGAATCAGACGCCCTCTTCTGACCTCGGCATTGCACGACACAGGTGCACAGACCTACATGCAGACAGTACATTCATACACATTCGAAAATAAATAAAATTTAAAAAAATTTAAAAAGAAAGCTTTTGAAGTTATAATAATAATTTTTAAAAAGTAGTGCCATAGTTCAGAGGTAGTTATGGGTGAGGGCTGGAGAGATGGCCTAGCAGTTAAGAGCGCCAACTGCTCTTGCAGAGGAGCCAGGTTCGATCCCCAGCACCCACATGGCGACTGAGAATCATCTGTAACTCCAATTCCAGGAGAACTCCGGTCCAGCTTCTGACCTCCATGGCATTGCACAAACCTACATGCAGACAAGTACAATTAAAAAAAAAGTATGGGTGAGAATATGGAGAAATTGGAAGCTCAGGCCTAGGGTTATATTCCAGTAGTAGGAGTAGTAGTTGCTATTATGCATGAAACCCTGGGTTCCATGCCTAGCACTAAGAAACAAAACAGAAAATATCTCTTTTTTATTTATTAATTTGATCTTAGCAGAAGCACTGATTGATTGTTTGTTTATAATGTTGGGAATTGAACTCAGGGCATTGTGCATGCTAGGCAAACACTTTATTACTGAGCTACATCCTTAGCTTACCCTGAAATATTCTAAATATTCCTTTTTTTTTTTTTTTGGTGCCTTTTTTGAGACAGGGTCTTCCTATAGCCCCAGCTGGCCTTGAGCTTGCTCTGTAGACCAGGCCAGCCTTGAACTCAGAGATCCACCTGCCTCTGCCTCCAACTGCTGGGATTATAGGTGTGCGCCACTACACCCAGCATGAAATTTTTTATTAATTAATTTTTATTATTTATGTAATATGTGTTTTTGTCTGTGTGAGTATATGTGATGCTTGTCAGGGTGCCAAAAGAAGCCAGAAGAGGGATCTGGATCCCCTAGAGCTAGAAGTTATATACGCCAACATGCTTGCCAGGAACTGAACGTGGATCCTCTAGAAAAGCAGCAAGTACTCTTAACCACTGAGCCATCTCTCCAACCTCAAGATATCTTATGTGTTTATTCTGAGACAAGGCTCCCTGTAGCCCCATCTGGCCTGGAACTTGATATGTAGATGAGGCTAGCCTCTATTTCATAGCAATCCGCCCTATTTCCGCCACCTAGCCCAAAATAGTCTTAATCATTTCTAAGATTGCCTGGAATGATGATGTATTCCTGTAATTCCAGCACTGAAGAGGTGAGGCAGAAGGTGGCAAGTCTGAGGCCAGCCAGGCTACCTAATGAGACCCTGCCGCAAAAAACAAGTATGTTAGCTCAGCATTAAATCTATTTTACCTCTTTTCCTGCTTCCTCGTCACTCATCCTTCGGGATGGGGCACTCACAGCATTTACCATGTGTAACTGACATATCTATCTCAGCACTATGGTTCTGTGAATCTTCTAGCCCTAGCCAGAACTTGGGCTTCCCCAATTAGACACCAGAAGTTAAGAAAAAAAAAATGAAACTTGATGTGCCTTGATCCTAGTTATCTCCATACCAACTGGCCATAACTTGCCTGCGTTTGCGTGATGCTAAATTCTCAGCAGGCTTTAGTATTGGCCCTGATGACCCACAAGAGGAATCTGAGTCTGTAGTCAAAGAACAAGGTAAACTAGACAGCCAGACTGGGACTCTCTGTGATCAGCTACTTTGCTAGACAGAACAGAACACCACAGAGAATAAAGGTGTCCTCCTCCCCCAGCACAAAACTGGGGTCCTTCTATTTGTTATTGCCATTCTTGTTGCTCTGTTTGGAGCATACTAAACTTTTTTTTTTTTTACTAAACTTGTTTTATAAAAAAATTTAGCTGGGGGGCTGGAGAGATGGCCTAGTGGTTAAAAGCGCCAACCGCTCTTGCAGAGGACCGGGGTTCAATCCCCAGCACCCACATGGCAGCTGAGAACCATCTGTAACTCCAATTCCAGAACTCCAGTTCCAGGGGAATCCGACGCCCTCTTCTGACCTCTGCAGCATTGCACGACATGGGTGCACAAGCCTACATGCAGATAATACATTCATACACATAAATAAATAAATTAATTAATTAAAATAAATTTAGCTGGGTGTAGTGGCGCTCGCCTTTAATCCCAGCACTTGGGAGGCAGAGACAGGTGGATCTCTGAGTTCAAGACCAGCCTGTTCTACATAGCCAGTTCCAGAACAGCCGGAGCTACAGGGAGACCCTGTCTCAAAAAAATAAAAAAAAGACCAAAAAAAATTAAACATTTGCTGGGCATGGTGGTATACTCCTAATTGCAGCTCTTGGGAGGCAGAGAGAGGTGGCTCTCTGGGAACTCAAGGGCAGACTGGTCTACAGTGAGTTCTAGGCCAGCTGGGGCTACAGGTAGACCATACCTCAAAAACATCAATAGTACCAGGGCGTGGTGGCGCACGACTTTAATCCTAGTACTCAGAAGGCAAAGGCAGGTGGATCTCTGTGAGTTCAAGGCCAGCCTGGTCTACAGAGTGTATTCCAGGGCACCTGGGGCTATATAGGGATACCCTGTCTAAAAAAGACAAAATAAAATAATAATAAAAAAAAATCAATAAGCTGGGCGTGGTGGCACACACCTTTAGTCCTAGCACTCAGGAGGCAGAGGGAGGCAGATCTCTATGAGTTTCAGGACAGCTGGGGCTACAGGGAGACCTTGTCTCAAAAGAAGACCAAAAAAAAAAAAAAAAAAAAAATCAATAATTATAATAATTTTAAAATACTTTTTTTATTAAAATTTTGTGTTCACAAAGACAGAAAGGCCCAGAAACAACCTATAGCCACCTCTGCTTGTATTTTCCTACAAATGGCCTGCTCTAGTTCTGTCCTACACATTAAAAAGCAAATATGTGCCTTTAATCCCAGCACTCTGGAGGCGGATCTCTGAGTTCAAAGCCAGCTTGGTCTACAGAGCGAGTTCCAGGGAGACCTTGACTCAAAAACACTAAAAAAAAAAAGAAAAAAAAAAAGAAAAAAAAAAGAAAATATGTGCTCTCACAGTGTTTTCCCAAATCATAACCACTTTTTTTGGATACAGAGTCTCTCTACAGCTCCAGCTGGCCTGGAACTTGCTATGCAGACCAGGCTGGCCTTGATCTCACAGAGATCTCCCAGTCTCTGTCTTCCAAGTGCTGGGATTTAAAGGCGTGTGCCATCACACCTGGCTCATAACCATATTTTAATATAAGATTTAATGAATGTATTTCTTTTTTATTTTTGGTCTTTTTCGAGACAGGGTCTCCCTGTAGCCCCAGCTGTTCTGGAACTCACTCTGTAGACCAGGCTCGCCTCGAACTCAAAAAGATCTGCCTGCCTCTGCCTCCCGAGTGCTAGGATTAAAGGCGTGCGCCACCACGCCCGGCTTATGAATGTATTTCTTAATCTTTCTGGAGCCTAAATTTTACCTGTAAAAGGGAGGCATTCAAAAAAATATAGTTGCCAAGTGTGGTAGTACACATCTTTAACTCCAGCATGTAGGAAGCAGAAGCAGGCAGATCTCTGTGAGATAGAGGCCAACATGGTTCTAGGCCAGCTGGGGTTACAAAGAGCAGAGAGACCCTGTATCTAAAAAAAAAAAAAAATAAACAAAAGCACAGTCTACTTTCTGGATATTATATTGAAATGAAAAAGATATATGAACAACTAAATATAATATGGTACCTTGGGTAAGATTCTGAAATAGAGAAAGGCCATTAGAATAATTAAGGTTGGGATGTAGCTCAGTGGCAGGGGGTTTACATAAGCATAAGTGAGGCTCAGAGTTCAATCCTAGCACCATGGAAAAAAGACAATGGGATATGAACAAAGCATGGCCTTTAATGAGTGATGTGTCAAATGATGTCGCTGAGTATGCTAGATGTATCATATCAATGTAAGTTACATAGAAGAAACTGGTTCTGAGGTCCATGGGAAAGACTACAATTTTTCTGTAAATCTAAACCTATTCCAAAATAAGTCTACCTTAAAAAAATTATTTTGGGGGCTGGAGAGATGGCCTAACGGTTAAGAGCGCCGACCGCTCTTACAGAGGACCCGGGTTCGATCCCCAGCACCCACATGGCGGCCGAGAGCCGTCAGAAACTCCAATTCCAGGAGAACTCCAGTTCCAGGGGAGTCCGACACCCTCTTCTGACCTCCGCGGCGTTGCACGTCACGGGTGCACAGACTTGCATGCAGACAATACAGTCGTACACATACGGAAATAAATAAAATTTAAAAAAAATTATTTTGATTGTTTGGTTTTGGTTTATTTAAGCAGGGTCCCATGTAGTCCAGGCTGGCCTTGAGCTTGCTATGTACCCAAAGATAACCTTGAAATCCTGATCCTTCTGCCTCCATCTCCCAAGTGCTGGGATTACAGGCATGTAACAGTTTTTTAATGTAATGCTGGGGATAGAACCCAGGGCTTCATGCATGCTAGGCAAGTACTCTACCAAATGAGCTACATTTCTAGGTCAAGAATTTGTTTTGGAATATAAAATTACTTTCTGAGTCACAAAATTCTAGTCAACTGAAAAATATAATCTAGTAAATTTAGTCTATTTTATATACAGGGTTAGTAGACAGGCAGACATTTTAGCAGCTCAGATAACAAAGAGCTTGAAGAGTTAAGTTCTGTGGTGGTATCTCACCCTCCAAAACATCCCAGCTGTTTCCTGCCAGCTGGTGCCTCATGTCTGACTTTCAATACAGATGATTTTCTTTCTATAATTATTTTTGCCTCTCAACCTGTCTGGTTTATGGAAAAATGGTTATTTTTTTCAAAAGGGCTTTAAGCAAATAGGTGATTTAAGACTGTAAAAAGTGAAGTATGGCTATTTGTTGGGTCCATTTCCTAATTTATCGAAATAGATCTGATTTTCATACCCAACATCAAATGTAGGAACAGACAAGCAAAGATGGGCAATTTATCAAGTGTGCCCAACTCCTGCCAAATCCTCTTCTGTCCTTAAAAAAGAAGAAAAAAAAAAAAGACAAAAGAGAAGGAGAAGGAGAAAGCAAAAGTCCCAGAAGAACAGGAAATTGCTTCTCAGAGGAAAGACAACACTTCCTTTCCCAGAACAATTCATCTCCCACACTGACATCCTGCTCCTGCTATATTTACCCACCCAAATCTGCCCATGGTATACTTCCAGCTGCACTCCTGCCGCATGGTCCTGTCATTCAGCTGGAGCACTCAAAGGGGAATCTTTCCAGAGGGCAGAGCCTAGAAATCACTACACACTAATCCATGCTTCCTCTATTGCTAGCCTTCAGAGTAAAGTGAGACAAAATATGGTCAGTATTACTCCCTGTTTATTTTGGAAATGACTGGGGAGACAAGACATTATATATAGTTGTTAATTTTGACTGGTCTCATCATAGCCAGTTTAGGAGCCTGAACAACGAAAAGACTGAAATGGGAAGTTAAAAATAACCCTGTTGATGCTAGCCAGCCAAGACACATCACATCATAATATTTTCTTCCACCCTGACCCCTAGGCTCAGTCTGTCAAGTCTCCTTATTACACGTTGAATCTTTCAATTCTGAATAAACAGATCCAAGGAATAAAGGATGAGAGTTCTTAATTCATCCTACCTCATCCTACTTTATGACCCACTCTACTGAAAAGGAAAAGCACTAACATTAGACTCCCTTTTCCCTGTTTTAGCAGCACTGTATGTTTAGCACTTTTCTCTCACTCCAGGCGGCTGCCCATCCCAAGTTCTTTTTTCCTGCCACTTTTTATTTGTTCTTTCTTACTTTCTGCCTCTTTATTCCCTCTACCTAAAATTTTTAAATGGGCAAGATTTGCTCAACAAAACATACCCAACAGCTGATAAGTGTTATAACAGTAATGGTTAGCTGGATGTTGTGACCCATGCCTTTAATGATTTTTTAAATTTTATTTATTTATTTTTTATGTGTATGAATGTACTGTCTGTAGGTTTGTGTACCCGTGTCGTGCAATGCCTCGGAGGTCAGAAGAGGGTGTCGGATTCCCCTGGAACTGGAGTTCTCCTGGAATTGGAGTTACAGACGGTTTTCAGCTGCCATGTGGGTGCTGGGGATCAAACCCCGGTCCTCTGCAAAAGTGGTCGGCGCTCTTAACCACTAGGCCATCTCTCCAGCCTGTGGCCCATGCCTTTAATCCCAGCACTCGGGAGGCAGAGGTAGAGGCAGGTGGATCTCTGGGAGTTCAAGGGAAGCCTGATCTACATAGCAAGTTGCTGGACAGCTGGGGCTAAGGGAGACCCTGTCTCAAAAAGACAAAAACAAAATAATAATAATAGTAATGGTTATATTGTTAGCTTATTCTCCACAGCAAGACAGAAAAGGGACTCAAAAGCAGTATTTCTTCTTCTCTCTCTTCTAAGAAGGTTCAGTTATGCCTATTAATCAGATCCTTAAAAGTAATATGAAGAAGTGAAAGAAAAATGCAGGCAAACAAAAGGGAAGGAGAGAAAGGGTAACAGAAAAAGAAAATGGGAAATGTTATTTTAATCTTTTTTTTTTTTTTGGTCTTTTTGAGACAGGGTCTCCCTGTAGCCCCACATAGCCTAGAACTTGCTCTGTAGACCAGGCTAGCCTTGAACTCACAGATCCACCTGCCTCAGCTTCCCAAATGCTGGGATTAAAGGCATGTCCTGCCATGCCATGCCTATTTTAACCTTTTCTAATCATTTCTCTTAAAGCACAGGGGACAAGAGGCACTTGCAAACCTTACAGACTTAAACTTCTCAATGAACTCAATTTTTTTTTTAAATTGTTTTGAGGATAAAAGTTAAAACAGGAGGAGCAATACTCATTAAAAGAAGGGAAGGGTGGGGTATATAGCTCAGTAGTAGAGCACCTGTGTGTTTTTAGTCAGGATAAGACCCTGAGTTTAATCCCCAAGCATCACATACACACCCACAAAAGAAAAAAAAAAAAAAAAAAAAAAAGAGGAATTGCATTGCTATTGTCTGACCAAGACAATAAGCATCCATGCTTCTGGTTGAATAAAGAATAAATGCCACTGGTGACAGACACTGGCACACAGTAGGGAGTTATCAAGCTTCCAGTCAAGCCTCATTGTGGCAATTTATTTTGAAACTTCAAAACTATATTTATAGCCGGGCATGGTTGTGCACGCCTTTAATCCTAGCACTTGGGAGGCAGAGGCAGGGGGATCTTTGTGAGTTCAAGGCCAGCCTGGTCTACAGAGTGAGTTCCAGGACAGCTGGGGCTACAGGGAGACCCTGTCTCAAAAAGACCAAAAAAAAAAAACTATATTTATTTATTTTGTTTTTCTGAGACAAAGTCTCATGTAGCCCAGGTTGGCCTCAAACTTGCTGTGTAGCTGGGGATGGCCATGAACTCCTGATCTACCTCCCTATGCTGGGATTACAGGTATTATGCCACTATTCCAGGCTTTAAAACTTCTTTTACTCTGGAGAGATGGTTCAATGGTTAAGAGCACTGGCTGTTCTTGCAGAAGACCTGGGTTCAAATCCCAACACTCACATGAGAGCTAACAACTGTCTGTAACTACAGTTCCAGGGGATCTAACATCCTCTTCTGTCTTCCTAGGGCACTGCATGACACAGGTAGACTTAAATACATGCAGACATAATACTCATACATCAAAATAAAGATAAATAAATTTTAAAACACTGGGCATGGTGGTGCACACCTTTAATCTCAGCACTCAGGAGGCAAAGGCAGGCAGATGTCTGAGAGTTCAAGGTCAGCCTGGTTTACATAGTGAGTTCCAGGCCAGCTGGGGCTACAGGGAGACACTGTCTGAAAAAGAAAAAAAGGATAAATTTTAAAAACAAAAAACCACCATCATTGCAATTTGAAATTTTTTTAGGCAAGACTTACCAATGTACGATCAATCCTGGTATGCTCACGGAGGGAGATTAACTAGTAATAAGATCTTCAAATGTTTCCCTACAAATGGCTTATTAGTTTCAAGGGGAAAGCAATACTTTAAATTCTTATCACTAATGAATGGCACCTGTGAATATGACACCTTGAAAGGGCCACTATATTAGCAGTGGCACGTAAATTCATGCCAGATACTACCTGAATGTAATTATGGAAGAAAAATCATACAAACCCAAAATGAGAAACATTCAAAGGGAAGTGGGTAAAAGAGGGAGGAACGAACAGAGAGATGGGACAGTGGATGTACAAACTAGGCCTATAATTATAAAAAATGTTAGTGTCACAAAAGATAGGAAAAGCTGAAGTCACATTAAAGGTCCAAGTTAAAGGAGACTAAAAAACAATGACAACTGAACATACCAGGTAATTCTTGGCTGAAGTAGAAACACTAAAAGTTTATTATTAGACAATTGATAAAATAAGAGTATGAATGATAAATTATTGTATCAATGTTAAATTTCTTGATTGTAACTGTACTTGGATTAAGTACAGTTTGTTTTTAGGAGATATACACTGAAGTATTAAGGTATATAAAACTTAATTCTCAACTGACTTAGAAAAAATAACCATGTAAATATGTGCATGCATATAATAAGAAAAAATAAAATAGCAAAATTATGGGAAACATCAGTATTAATTTTGCAACTTTTGTGTAATTTTGAAATTATTGGCTGGGTATGGTACACAAGCCTATGATCTCAACATTGGGGAGGCAGAGGAAGGAGGACTGTTGTGAGTTTAAGGGCAGCCTGGGCTTTATATAGTAAGTTCCAAGCCAGTCAGAACTACAGAGTGAAAAACTATCTCAATAAACAGAACAAAAGTTATTTCAAAATACGATAAAATGCCTGACACCAATTAGGTAAATAGGAATGAAATCACATTCCAGAAAGCAGTAAAACTACCTCTAACGCCCGGTGTGGTGGTGCACGCCTTTAATCCTAGCACTTGGGAGGCAGAGGCAGGCGGATCTTTGTGAGTTCAAGGCCAGCCTGGTCTACAGAGTGAGTTCCAGGACAGCTGGGACTACAGGGAGACCCTGTCTCCAAAAGACCAAAAA
>VZQC01014578.1:3892485-3910419 GCA_009823505.1 Rhizomys pruinosus | reverse complement strand
AAAAAAAAAAAAAAAAAAAAAAAAACCTACCTCTAATACGGAAACAAGCCAACTTTTTCTTTCCCTTTGGAGCTTTTGGAAGAAAACTATTACCAACATAAATATTTTCTACTCTCTATTGTGCTTTAGTTCCTGGACCCAATCCAGTTGTGTTACTACTTAAGCCTGAAGTCCACCTAGGATCCTGGTAATATTTTTCATTCCCCAAATACAAAACAGTTCCACCAAAGGTAAGCACTATTCACTTTCTTCCTTATAAAACCTAGAGAACAGAATGTGTCTTGAAAACCTCTGAAATGAAAGTGATTAAGATGCTAATCTTGTGCTCAATTGGGAGGAATAATGAGCCTCATCTGGATTCTGACAACAGAAGTCAAATCTTCCTTGACTGTTCCTCACAATGCTTCTGTCCAGGTGGGCTAAACCACAGACTTCTCTTCCTGGGCAGAGGAACTAGGATTCTCTACCAAAGTCACCAGGCCCTGGTCATACAATGCATTTGCCTATAGTGGGTATTAATAATGTACAATATATATAGACTCACACCAGAAAGAGTGACAAAAGATAAAGAACTACAGTTTAAATCCAGAACACAATAAACTACTAAACAAATGTTAGATATTAGTAAAGTCTTTAAGGTAAAATCCTGGGCTCAGACAGCCCCAACAAGCTAATATCTTCAATACATCAACTAAACAGACAAGTAATAATGAAAAGCAGAAAAAAACGAGATTTATCCAATTCAGCCACATTTGGAAAAGGAACAAATAAAATGGTCCAGTGACCTCCAAGTCAGTTTTCAGGGGTACTGACATGAGGTTAAGATTTAAACAGAGGGACTGGAGAGATGGCTCAGTGGTTAAGAGTGCCAACTGCTCTTGCAGAGGACCCAGGTTCAATTCCCAGCCCCCACATGGCGGCTAAAAACCATCTTTAAGCCAGGCATGGTGGTGCACACCTTTAGTCCTAGCACTTGGGAGGCAGAGGCAGGGGGATCTCTGTGAGTTCAAGGCCACCCTGGTCTACAGAGTGAGTTCCAGGCCAACTGGGGCTACAGGGAGACCCTGTCTCAAAAAAAAGAGTTTTAAACAGAGGGCAAGAGTTATACATAATTAAGTTGTTCTTGTTCATGATGTGGTGCCAACTAAGCAGATCCTTCACTGTTTCAGCTCTACAAGGTGATGTTCTACAAGGTGATGATCTGATAAGCTGTCAGACCTATGTGAAGTTTCTTCCTGAGAGGCAAGTTCCTCTCACAGCTGCTACTAGGACTTCAGCCTTTTCCTTCCCCCAGCATAGTACTACTCATAGGGAAACTTAATTCCTTGAGTTCAATTTTAATTATTTGGGTCCACTTCTTCAATAATTTGAAAAGACAAAAAAAAAAAAAAAAGCCAACATAAATGGACTAATCAGCCCTAAAACATGCAATGTCCTAAAGCAGCTAATGAAGCTGCCATATAAACACTTTTGGTCAATGACAAGTAGCCAGGGCTGAGACAGAAGGTGGGTCTGGGATGTACGACTCCACTACATCCTACCACCAATGCTATTCAGAAAACACCACTGTTCTCCTGACCATCCCAGAACTTCTTTCTGCAAACTACGGTTTACAACAATTTCCTGAGGTCACATGTAGAAGTTGGAGAGACTTCAAACCAGTGCCCAGTTGTCTACACAGATTCCAAAGCTTCTCAAATCACCAGCTCACTAGACCATAAACTTTATGAGAACAGGAACTTTGTCAGTCCCATGGAAAACTAGGCCCCTAGTAGCTAGTTCAGATTGTGACACAGTCACTGCTCCAAAAATATTTGACTAGACACACATACGCACATGCATGCACGCACACAAACTTTTGAAGTTCCTACAGGTGACATTTGTAGTTTGTAAAACAAATGATTCCTTGACCCACTAAAAGGACTAAAAAAGATGGCATGTCAAATACATCAGACATGTTTAACTTCCAGTTTAACGTAAAAGAAAGGAATAAGGTACAAAAATGCCAAGTAACTCATCAATCATAATTACATCTACAATCCTTATTTTCTAGGGGAATAGCATTTATTCTCACATTCTCCACAACAGTAATGATTTAAATGGACTCAAATTAATCTCTACCTGGCAAAAGTTGAATTATCCAGAAATTATCATTTAAATAGAACTATTTTACTGAAAGTAAACTGGTAAGGAATGAAACTCAGATTTATACCCTCCTCATTCCCAAAAATCAAGGGGTGATGGCATTTCACTGAATCCTTCAGAAGAAGATGAAGAAAAGAGGAAAGGGTTGGGAGTGTAGTTCAGTGGTAGAGTGCTTGTCTAACATGTGCAAGGCCTTTGGATCCACTGCCAGCAGGAAGGAAGGAAATAAATATATGGTGGGAGAGACACCCTGACAACTCTTGTTGATTCCTTGCTGAGGAAATCATATGGCAGAGACAAATTCAAAACAGTGCTGGAACAAGAGTAAGTCAAATCACAGACTTTCTCTGTACCAGATTTTCAAACTTTTTTGACTATGATCAATCAAAAAGACAGTTGACACTATAACCAATGTTTCTTTGTATACATGTTCAGATGTGTATGCAAGTATATATGTGTGTGGGTGGGTGTGCACATGTGTGTGAGGACCAGAGAAATTGACACTGGGTGTCTTTGTCAATCTCTTCTAAACTTTACTTTTTCAGATGGTCACTCACTGAAGCTGAACCTGGCCTATGTGCTAACCTGGCTGGCCAGCACAGCCCAGGGCTCCTCCTGTCTCCACTTTCCCAGAGCTGACCCTGCAGGCTCACATCACTGTGCCTAGGTTTTTACATGGCTGCTGGGGATCAAACTCAGGTCCTCATGCTTACGTGGCAAGCACTTTACCAAATGAGCTATCTCCCAAGCCCTGTAACTCATGTTTCTAAATGAAACAAAATAATATTTATACTTACCATACCTGATACACTAATAACTGCTATGTATCTACCACCTCTCTCAGTTAATGCTGGTTACTTTACCAGAAAGCATTAAGTACTTGCTCAAAGGGGCCATGTCAAAGGACAAAGAAACTAGTCAAACTTCACTGGTCAAACTTGGAACAAGTTAAGCATTACTAATGACTGCAATTATAAAACCTTTTTTATTTATTTTTTTTTAATTTTTTTTTTATTAATTTTATTTATTTCTGTATGTGTATGAATGTACTGTCTGCATGCAAGTCTGTGCACCCGTGTCGTGCAACCCCGCGGAGTTCAGAAGAGGGTCTCGGATTCCCCTGGAACTGGAGTTCTCCTGGAATTGGAGCTTCAGACGGTTCTCAGCCGCCATGTGGTTGCTGGGGACCGAACCCGGGTCCTCTGTAAGAGCGGTTGGCGCTCTTAACCGCTAGGCCATCTCTCCAGCCCATAAAACCTTTTTTATTTTTTTTTTTTATTTTTTTTTTTATTTTTTTTATGTGTATGAATGTACTGTCTGCATGCAGGTCTGTGCACCCGTGTCGTGCAATGCCGCGGAGGTCAGAAGAGGGTCTCGGATTCCCCTGGAACTGGAGTTCTCCTGGAATTGGAGTTACAGACGGTTCTTAGCCGCCATGTGGGTGCTGGGGATCGAACCCGGGTCCTCTGCAAGAGCGTCGGTGCTCTTAACCGCTAGGCTATCTCTCCAGCCCTATAAAACCTTTTTTAAAAATGTTTTATTATTATTTTATTTTATGTGTATTGCCTGCATGTGTATAAGTGCATTTGTGTTGTACAATGCCTACAGAGGTCAGAAGAAGGTGTCAGATCCCCTGGAACCTAAGTTACAAATGGGTGTAAGCCACTATGTCAGTGCTGGGAATTGAACCTGGGTCCTCTCTAAAGGCAGTCAGTGCACTTAACCACTGACCTATATCTCTAGCTCATAATTATAAAAATTTTACTAATGAAATATTTGTAAGTCAAAAACAGTGAGAAACCCACATTTGACACCAATAATGGTCAGAATTATTAACTTCCTGCTCTGAAAAATTATTAAAGCCAAAGAATTAAGTATGTGACCTGCTGTTTTTGGAGAAACTGGTTTATACTCCAGCTAAAAGGAGGAAATACCTTGAGAAAATGCCAATGCAAGGCCAGGAATGGTGGTACATACCTTTATTCAGAGGCAGAGGCAGACAGATCTCTGTGAGTTCAAGACCAGCCTGGTCTACAGAGCGAGTTCTAGGCCAGCTGGGACTAAAGGGAGACCCATCAGGTAAAAGAATATTAAAAAAGAAAAGAGCATATTTATGTAATCACTTCATGGATTACTTACTAATTGTAAAAAGAAACATTAAAATATTTTACAATGAGGAAATACTAAAGGACCACCAAAGCAAATAATAAAACTTAACAACAATAGTGAGACAAGCCCAGCATATTGGCACATACCTATAACCCTGTACTTGGAAGACAGCGGCAGGAGGATTAGAAACTGAAGGTCAAGCCGGGCGTGGTGGTGCACACCTTTAATCCTAGCACTTGAGAGGCAGAGGCAGGCGGATCTTTGTGAGTTCAAGGCCAGCCTGGTCTACAGAGCGAGTTCCAGGACAGCTGGGACCACAGGGAGACCCTGTCTTGAAAAGACCAAAAAAAAAAAAGTGCAAAAAATAAAGAAACTGAAGGTCATTCTCATCTACATACCAAGGTAGAAGCTAGCCTGAGCTACATGAGACCCTGTATCAAAAGAAAGAAAAAAAGACAACCCAATAAAATGTGTTTCCTGTGGTGATATAATATTAAATATACAGTGTAATCTGTGAAAATACTCTTGCCAAGGAAGCTGGTGATTCATATGTGTAATCCCTATATCTGGGGAGGCAGAAGCAGGAAGATTCCAGTAAGCCTAGGCTACAGAGTGAGATTCTGTCTCAAAAAAAACCAAACAGACCTGAAACAAAACAAAATAATCAGAAATATGTTTGAATAAAAAAAAAAAAAAAAAAAAAACACACAAAAAACCAAGTACTCTTGCTAAAAATGTTTAACCTGAAAAAAAAATTTAACCTGAATTTACAGGAAATATATGGGGTAGAAGAACAAGTTAAATGACACCATACCACAAAGACACTAGAATGCAGGATATTCTAAAGGTAAATGTCATGGTCTTTTCAAAAAGTCAATGCTGCAGGATTGAAGAGATGGCTCAGTGGTTAAGAGCACTAGCTGCTCTTACAGAGGACTGGAGTTTGATTCCCAGAACCCATACAGTGGCTAATAACTATCCATAACTCCAATTCCAAGGGAATCCAATGTTCTCTTCTGACCTCTGTAGGCACTGCATGATACAGGGGCACTTATATGCAAGTTAAAAATAATAAAAATAAAATATTGTTTGCAGTCAGTGCTGCAAAGCCCAGTGGTGCATGCATGCCTTTAATCCCAGCACTAGGTAGGCAGAGGCAGAGGCAGGCAGATAGATCTCTGTGAGTTCTATGCCAGCCTGGTCTACAAAGCACTCTACAAAGCACTCTTCAAGCCAGCCAGAGTTACATAGTGAGACTCCTAAAAAAAAGTTGACTGCAGGGGGCTGGAGAGATGGCCTAGCCGTTAAGAGCACTGACTGCTCTTGCAGAGGACCTGGGTTCGATCCCCAGCACCCACATGGCAGCTGAGAACCATCTGTAACTCCAATTCCAGAAGAACTCCAGTTCCAGGGGAATCCAACACCCTCTTCTGACCTCCGTGGCATTGCACGACACGGATGCACAGACCTGCGTGCAGATAGTACATTCATACACAAACGAAAATAAATTTAAAAAAATTTTTTTTAAATGTTATAAAAAAAAAGTTGACTGAAAAAAAAAAAAGGTAGAAGCTGGGCGTGGTGGCGCACACCTTTAATCCTAGCACTTGGGAGGCAGAGGCAGGCGGATCTTTGTGAGTTCAAGACCAGCCTGCTCTACAGAGTGAGTTCTAGGCCAGCTGGGGCTACAGGGAGACCCTGTCTTAAAAAGACCAAAAAAAAAGGGTAGAAAAGGCAGATCTTTGGGAGTTCAAGACCAGTCTGGTTTACTTAGTGAATTCCGGGCTGGGTATACAGGGAGACCCTGTCTTAAAAATAGCAAAAAAAAAAAAAAAGGGCTGGAAGCTAGCTCAAAGGGTAAGAGCACTGTCTGCTCTTGCAGAAGACATGGGTTCCATACCCATGGGCAGCCACATGGTAACTAATATAACTCCAATTACAGGTGTAGAGACACCTCTGACTTCTGCAATCAATTATAATAAAAAAAAAATTTTTTTTAAATATTGGCATAGGGTATGGGAGTCTGGTAAGACGGCTCAGTGGGTATAAGCATGTGCTGCAAAGCCTGACAACCTGAGCTTGAGCCTCGGAACCCACATAAGGTGGAAGGAGACAACTGACTCCACAAAGCTTGGCTCTGACCCCCACACATTCAAACTTGTCCATCATATAAATGCAAAAATTAATAATAAATTAACAAATAAAAATTGAGGGAGGGGTGAGATGCCACCTAATCCATTAGTATATCATAATTCACTAATGGAAAACAAATGGAAAAATATCACTGTAGCCCACAGTAGGACAGCATAAAACTATCTTGGTTCTTGTTTCAGTTAGCCAATTTGGCACCAATTTTCTTACTCTACAACTCCTTGTTAAAGCTCTCAAGTTTTTCCCTTTTCTGCCAATTACTTTACTAGAAAACTAAAAAAATCAATGAAAAAATCCTTACTGATATCAGGAAAATCGTATTTGTCTCTATTTTAAAGACTTTTTCCTAATCCAAAGCAAATCCCAGATAATACTAATGTCCTTTTAGTACATTAACTCTCTAATCAATGTCCCTACCTACTTGGAAGCAGCTTCCTAAGTGACGACAGAAAACTCTTCCTCCCACACTACATCTGGCCCTGCCTTTCCATCAAATCAAATGCCAATTTATTGCCCTCTGATGTAGAGTCCATCAGACCACTTCCTAAATTCCCCCATTTCATACTGCACCAGAAACTCAAGGCAATAATGTGAATTCCACAAAATGGCAAGTAATTGCTCAATAAGTATGGAACAAGGAAAGAACACTTGTGATCTGTGCACATGTGGCAAAATTTCATAACTTGACCTAAAAAGGTAGCAGTGATAACAGAAGACAAGCAGAGAGACAGCAGGCATCCGCAAGCACTTATCCATCTAAGTCCTAAAGGATAGACAACTAACAAAGGAAAAGAAAAAAGGCTCCTAATTTCCTGAAGCAAAACTGAGAGCAAAATCAGAGCTCTCCACTTACAAGTTCTAAATAAAGTCACCAGAGCTGAAAGTTCTAATGTATGTTTTGGTATGCCTAACTCTATCTTCTCATGGATGCCAGGAGACAAAAAAAAAATAAGTACACTTTCCATAAATATATCCTATATTACTTCAGAAACTGGGCTATCAATTACATTGGGGTGATCAATTGTGCATCTATAAAATGTAAGATGTATAGCCGGGTGTGGTGGCACACGCCTTTAATCTTAGCACTTGGGAGGCAGAGGCAGAGGCAGGCAGATCTTTGTGAGTTCAAGGCCAGCCTGCTCTACAGAGTGAGTTCCAGGACAGCTGGGGCTATAGGGAGACCCTGTCTTGAAAAGACAAAAAAAANAAAAAAAAAAAAAAAAAAAGGCTAAGCATGGAGGCACACAACTTTAGTCCCAGCACTCAGGCCTACAGAGGCAGGAGAATCTCTGTGAGTTCAAGGCCAGTCTGGTTTACATAGAGGGCTCCAGGCCAGCTGGGACTAAAGGGAGACCCTATCTCAAAAATACAAAAAAAAAAACACAAAAAAACAAGGAAATCTACTTGCCTTCTTGTTAAAAATGAAAGAACAACTGGCTTTCCCCCTTTACTGACTGACTGATAACACAAAAAATTGGATATATACCCAGAGAAGTATCAGTCCTCAAGAGAATATAGTGTTAATGGGGCGGGGGGAAATAATGAAAGCAATCCCAACAACTTTCTTGACACCACAAATCAAAATGCTGTAGTGCTTAGCCAGGCATGGTGGCGCACGCCTTTAATCCTAGCACTTGGGAGGCAGAAGCAGACAGCTCTGTGAGTTCCAAGGGCATCCTAGTCTATAGAGTGAGCTCCAGGCCAGTTGGGACTAAAGGGAGACCCTGTCTCAAAAAAACAAAAAAAAAAAAGCTACAGTGCCTATATAAACTCTACTGGAAAATAAGTGGGTTGCTTTGCCTTTTTCTTTTTTTTTTTTGTCTTCTTGAAACTGTGTTTCCCTATAAGCCCCAGCTGGCCTTGATCACACTATGTAGACCAGGCTGGCCTTGAACCAACAGAGATCCACCTGCCTCTGCTTTCTAAGTGTTGGAATTAAAGGTGTGCACCACCAAGCCTGGCTTTTAAAAATATTTTTTATTTTTATTCCATGTGTATGAGTGCATTGCCTACATGTATTTAAATGCACCTGTGTCATGCAATACCCATGGAGGTCAGAAGAGGGTATTAAATTCCCCAGAAAGTGGAGTGACAGAAGATTGTTAGCCACCATATGTGTGCTAAGCATTAAATTAGGATAGGGTGCACTGCAAAAACAGCCATTGCTCTTAACCACTGAGCCATCTTTCCACTCTCTTGTTTTTTCTTTTTTAAACAAAAACAAAAACTTCCTTCTGATAGATGAGGTGGAAATCATGCATTCCTATCAGCCAGAAGACTAATTCTGAAGGCCAAAGGTCAACACTGGTGTCTTCTGTTGTCTCTACCCAGTTTGTTTGTTTAAGACAGGGTTTTCCTTTGCACGACACAGGTGCACAAACCTGCATGCAGACAGTACATTCATACACATACGAAAATAAATTTTTTAAAAATTTTTTAAAAAAGGGGAGGGCTGGAGAGATGGCCTAGCGGTTAAGAGCGCTGACTGCTCTTGCAGAGGACCCGGGTTTAATCCCCAGCACCCACATATCGGCTGAGAACCATCTTTAACTCCAGTTCCAGGGGAATCCGGCACCCTCTTCTGACCTCCGCTGCATTGCACGACATGGGTGCACAAACCTGCATGCAGACAGTACATTCATACACACATGAAANAAAAAAAAAAAAAAAAAAAAAAGACAGGGTTTCCCTGCAGTTCCAAGCTGGCCTTAAACTCACAGAGATGTACCTGCTTTCTGCTTTTGCTTCTGGTGTGCTGGAATTAAAGGCATGTACCAACGAGCCTGGCTCCACCTTATTTTTTGAGATAGGGTCACTTACTAAACCTGAAATTCACTGACTCAGCTAGACTAGTTAGCCACCAAGCTGTAGGAATCCACCTGTCTCTGCTTTCCCAGAAGTGAGATTACAAGTGTGCACTACTATACCCAGATTTTCTTTTTTTTTTTTTCGTCTTTTCGAGACAGGGTCTCCCTGTAGCCTCAGCTGTCCTGGCTGGCCTTGAACTCATAAAGATCCCCCTGCCTTTGCCTCCCAAGTGCTAGGATTAAAGGTGTGCACCACCATACCCAGCTTATACCCAGATTTTCACACAGGTTCTGTAGAACTAAACTCAGGTCCTCATGCTTACCAACTGAGCCATCTTTGTAGCTCGAGTCGTCTTTTTTCTTTTTTTTTATTAATTTATTTTTTTTATGTGTATGAGCATACTGTCTGCATGTAGGTTGGTGTACCTGTATTGTGCAATGCCATGGAGGTCAGAAGAGGGTGTCAGATTCCCCTGGAACTGGAGTTAAAGACGGTTCTCAGCCGCCATGTTGGTGCTGGGAATTGAACCCGGGTCCTCTGCAAGAGCAGTCGGCGCTCTTAACCACTAGGCCATCTCTCCAGCCCCTGAGTTTCTAATCTTGAGTACAAATAAATGTTTGGAAAACCCTTTTTGGTTTAGAGGTGTCAGATTTAGAAGGGAACCAAAAAGACCAACAACAACAACAACAATTCAGAAATCCTTTGAAGGTCCAAACAGAAATAGTAAGTGGGGGCTGGAGAAAAGGCTCAACAGTTAAGAGCACTACCTGCTCTTGCAGAGGACCTGGATTCAGTTCCCAGCACCCACATGATGGCTAACAACCACCTGTAATACCAGTTCTATGGAATCCAATGCCCTTTTCTGACCTATGTGGGCACTGTACAACATAGGTGCACTTACATACATGCAGACAAAATATTCGTACACATAAATTATAAATAATTTATTTTTTATTTTTTTATTTAATGTGTATGAATGTAATGTCTGCATGTAGGTAGATGCACCAGTGTCATGCAATGCTGTGGAGGTCAGAAGAGGGTGTTATATTCCCCTGGAACTGGAGTTAAAGTTGGTTCTTAGCCACCATGTGGGTGGTGTGAATTGAACCTGGGTCCTCTGCAAGAGCAGTTAGTGCTCTTAAACACTGAGCCATCTCTCCAGCCCCTATAAATAATTTTTTAAAAAGCATCTTTGTGTGGCTGGAGAGATAGCCTAGCGGTTAAGAGCACCAACTGCTCTTGCAGAGATAGCCTAGCGGTTAAGAGTACCAACTGCTCTTGCAGAGGACCTGGGTTCGATCCCCAGCACCCACATGGTGGCCGAAAACCGTCTGAAACTCCAATTCCAGGAGAACTCCAGTTCCAGGGGAATCCAACACCCTCTTCTGACCTCCGCAGCATTGCACGACACGGGTGCACAGACCTACATGCAGACAGTACACTCATACAAATACAAAAATAAATTAAAAAGTAAAAAAAAAAAAAAGTTAAAAAAACAAAGCATCTTTGTAAAGTATTTTTTTTTAATTTTATTTCTGTATGTGTATGAATGTACTGTCTGCATGCAGGTCTGTGCACCCGTGTCGTGCAATGCCGCGGAGGTCAGAAGAGGGTCTCGGATTCCCCTGGAACTGGAGTTCTCCTGGAATTGGAGTTTCAGACGGTTTTCAGCCACCATGTGGGTGCTGGGGATCGAACCCAGGTCCTCTGCAAGAGCGGTCAGTGCTCTTAACTGCTAGGCCATCTTTGTAAGCCAGGCGTAGTGACGCACTCCTTTAGCACTTGGGAGGCAGAGGCAGGTGGATCTCTGTGAGTTCAAGGCCAGCCTGGTCTAAAGAGTGAGTTCTAGGACAGTCAGAGCTACAGGGAGACCCTGTCTCAAAAAGACCAAAAAATAAAAAAAATAAAAAGCAGCTTTATGCCATCAGATTGATACGAACATGTGAATATCCATTAATCAAGAGAAAAGGAGTCATGATACCTTTATTTTCTCTACTTATGCTAAAATGCCCACAAGTATGGGAGCAGTTGAGTGGGGAAGATTCCGAGTTACCAAAGGCAGTAAGTCTGACTCAAATTCAAGTCACATCAGTTTTGGTTTGCTTTGTTTTTTGTCTTTGTTTGTTTTTGACATGAGGTCTCACTTCGTTGCCTAGCATTCTCTGAACTGCTGGGTTCTAGCAATCCTGTCTTAGTTTCCAGGTAGTTGGAACTATCGGCACAGTGCCCAGTTATCAAGTCACATTCTAGCATGCTCAACAATCTTGTGTTTTGGCCAGGCATGGTGGCACATGCCTTTAATCCTAGCACTTGGGAGGCAGAGGCAGGTGAATCTTTGTGAGTTCAAGGCCAGCCTGATCTACAAAGTGAGGTCCAGGACAGCTGGGGCTATAGGAAGACCCTGTCTGGAAAAGACCAAAAAAAAACTCACATTCTTGTGTTTTATGAGATTATATGTGTGTGTGTGATATACAGATACACACACATATGTATACATATATATATATATATATATATATGTCTTATTATAAACCAAGAAAGTAAAAGGGTATAAGAAATAAATTTGCCCACCATTGCCTCTCCAAATAGCCTTTTTTAAAGATTTTTTTTTAATTTTTTTTTTATTAATTTTATTTATTTCTGTATGTGTATGAATGTACTGCCTGCATGCAAGTCTGTGCACCCGTGTCGTGCAACGCCGCAGAGGTCAGAAGAGGGTCTCGGATTCCCCTGGAGCTGGAGTTCTGGAATTGGAGTTTCAGACGGCTCTCAGCCGCCATGTGGGTGCTGGGGATCGAACCTGGGTCCTCTGTAAGAGCAGTCGGTGCTCTTAACCGCTAGGCCATCTCTCCAGCCCAAGATTTGGTTTTTTTAACTGTATGTATATGCATGGGGGGGGGTTAGTATGTACACAGAAGTGCAGGTGCTCTTAGAGATCAGAGGATCCCCTGGAGCTGTAGTTTCAGGCAGTTTTAAACTGCTCAAGGTGGGTGCTGGGAACCAGACTCAGGTCCTCTGCAAGGACAGTATGTGTGTTCCTTAATTGCTGAGCATTTTCTCCAACCCCCATGCCTTGTATATAAATTTGTCTGCCAAAGCGTATCATATTTAGTTCTTTCAGTAAAAAAAAAATAGTTCTCATTTACATCTTAGAGAATTAAAAGATTCAATTATGCCTAGGTATGGTGGTGCATGCCTTTAAATACAGCACTGGAAAGGCAGAACTCTGTGGATAGGCTAGTTTACATAGTGAGTTCTAGGCCAATCAGGGCTACACTGTGAGACCCTGTTTTGTTTTGTTTTTTTTTTGTCTTTTCGAGACAGGGTCTCCCTGTAGCCCCAGCTGACCTGGAACTTACTCTGTAGACCAGGCTGGCCTTGAACTCACAAAGATCTGCCTGCCTCGGCCTCCGAGTGCTAGGATTAAAGGCGTGCGCCACCACACCTGGCAACCCTGTTTTTCTTAAAAAAAAAACAAAAAACAAAAAACAAAACAACCCAGTGGAACAAAGTCAATAACTCATTTAACCTTCTTCAGGAGCTGACAAGCTATAAACTCCTAGAGAGAAAAATAAAGTATGTATGTATATATGTAATTAATATAGGAAACAGTCTACCAAATTTTTTCATATAATGTACTCAATATTCTTCCTGACATTACTCCTAAAAATCTCTTTCCCCTGGCCTGGAACTCACTGTGAGGACCAGGCTGGCCTGCCTCTGCCTCGTAAGTGCTGGGATTAAAGGCATGTGCCACCATACCCAGCACATGAAACATTCTTGAACAGGTTTTTCCTACATAGGCAGCTATTTCTAAAAGTCCTAGGCCAGACAGGTTGTTAAGTCATAGTTCCTCCCAAGTCAGCTTCCAGACTTTGTTTAAATGTTCTCTGAAACCTCTGGAGGATAGATGGAGGCAAACCTAGCTCAGATTCTGAATTCACAAAGCTTGAGACAGATTGTACCCTACAGGTATGTTTGTCCAAGATAAACTATATTTAAATAAACTCCGAACACATTCACTTTCCCCAAGCACCTCTTTCTCCCTTTTAAATTCAAATATGTCATTTCTTGCTATCCCAGTTAGCTCAGTAAAGAAATATCCTATCTCTAAGAATTAGTCTATGCAACCCAATGATATCTTTGGAAACATATGAATTTTGGCTATAACAGCCTTACATGAGAAAACCAAAGAGAAAAAAACCCCACAATTTTTTGTTCATTCTCCTTGACTTGTTTGCTATACAAAGTCATTAGATGAGAGATGGCAGCAAGTCAGACATGATAACATAAACCTATAGGAATCTGAGACCCTCTTCTGACCTCCACTGCATTGCACGACACGGGTGCACAGACCTACATGCAGACGTACATTCATACACATACAAAATTTTTTAAAAATTAAAAAATTAAAAATAAAGCTACTGAAAAAGTCTTCCTCAAGAACTTGGCTCTGAAGGGTTTCATACCATTACCAGGTAGTCCCAGTTGGGCATGGTGGCAAATACCTATAATCCCATCATCTGAGAGGTAGAAGAAAGAAGACTGTGATTTTTGAGACCACCCTGAGCTACATAGTGACACACACACACACACACACACACACACACACACACAAAGGGTTGGGGATATAGCTCAGTAGCAGAGCACTTCCCTAACAGGGCTATGGGTACAATCCCCAGTGCCAAAAAAAAAAAAAAATTTATCTATAATAGATTTTTAGACTGTATCTCTTTCTATTGTAAATCCAAGATTTTCTAGAAAATAATCCCTTTATAAAAATGTAAATTTACACCTATATGCTACACATGAACAAATACAGAGAGAGAGAGAGAGAGAGAGAGAGAGAGAGAGAGAGAGAGAGAGAAGCTTAAAGACCAAGAAAAAAAGCAACTTAAATCTGTATACAAATGAATATGGGCAAATCACAACTGAAGAAAGCTCATTCCATAAAGCTATACTGGATGAAGGTACTAACACTTACAAAAAAATGTACCTAGTTTGGAAACAAATTAACCAAAAATCACATGACTGTGCTAGAATCATTCTTCTCAACTGTCAATCTTTTCAGACCTAAAACTATAAACAGTATCAAGAATGCTGAGATTTTTTTTTTAATTTTTTTTTAATTAATTTTATTTATTTCTGTATGTGTATGAATGTACTGTCTGCATGCAAGTCTGTGCACCCGTGTCGTGCAATGCCGCGGAGGTCAGAAGAGGGTCTCGGATTCCCCTGGAACTGGAGTTCTCCTGGAATTGGAGCTTCAGACGGTTCTCTGCCGCCATGTGGGTGCTGGGGATCGAACCCGGGTCCTCTGTAAGAGCGGTTCGTGCTCTTAACCGCTAGGCCATCTCTCCAGCCCCGAATGCTGAGATTTTACCTTCAGTTTCATGCTCCTATTCTAAGCCATAGATTTTACCATAGGATCTAGCCATGAGATTGAACATAACTCCAACATTATATAAGAACCCCAGAAGATTACTAGAAGGGTGAAAGAAAATGTATCATTGGAATCTAAACCTATGTCAGGGTTGGGTAGATGTAAGGCCCACTTAGGGACAAAAGGGCTACTGCCTACTCTCACAGTGGCCCTTTCCCCCTAAGTCCAGGATACCCCAGTCCTGCAGACAGCACAGAGTTAACTACCCACCCGTTCTGAGAAGCACAAAGGTACATCACTGCAACATGTCTAACATTTACATTGCCTGTCTCTGCTCATTAAACAGGTTTTGGTTAAATAATGAACAAACTGTATTACAGACTCCGATGAGAATTCCAAAATTATAAATCAACTGGGAAAGCCCAAAGGGGCAGACAGACAGGGAGGGGGGAGAAGAATAATATTGACTAATATAAAGGGCGCAGCTTGACAGTGGATATTCCTGCCACACCTGATCAAACACACTCTGTGGGGGGAGGGGAAACAGAGCAAGAGAGGGGAGATGGGACAAGACAGCCTGAAATTTGCATCCGGAAAAGATTAAAAAGGATTCTTTGGGGATAGAGAAAATACATAAAATATATTACTATAAATGCAAAACTGTACTAAAAGCTAACTCAAATGTCAAAGATTACAGCTTGAATAAATTTAAATATAAAAGCCATGTGCTTCCTTGAGTTAATGAGAGAGACATAAAAGGACAAAGTGGACCAAGAGGCTGAACAGAGCCTTATGCTGCCTTTGCTGGGCAATGGGCCCAAATCTCAGCAGTGAGTAGTACACCAAAGGCTTCCCTCTCAAGTTGAGCCCTAAGAAAGAGGTGTGAGTTCACTAATTTTGAACTTACATTTTAGAAGAAGAAGAAAAAGAGGAGAAGGAGAAGGAAGAGGAGGAGGAGGAAGAGGAGGAGGAGGAGGAGGAGGAGGAGGAGGAGAGGAAGGGAGGGAGGGAGGGAGGGAGAGAGGGAGGGAGGGAGGGAAAGAAGAAAAAAAAACTATAAAGCTAGGTTCAGTGGTCCATACTTATAGTCCCAGTTGCTCAGAAGACTAATAAAGAATCATTTGAGTCAAGAGAGTCAAGACAAACCAGGCAGCATTACTTTAAGAAAAAAAAGTGGGGGGGGGGGCTGGAGAGATGGCTCAGTAGTTACAAACACTGGCTGCCCTTGCAGAGGACCAGGGTTTGAATCCCAGCACCCACATGGTGGCTAACAACCATCCATAACTCTAATTCCAGGGAATGTGATGACCTCTTCAGTGATACAGGTGCACTTATATATATGCAAGCAATAAACTCATACACATAAAATAAAAATAAAATTTTTAATAAGAAAAATGGTTTTGAACTATAATTCACATACCATAAAATATTTGTAGGGACTGAGAGATTGCTCAGTGGTTATGAGCACTGGCTGCTCTTGCAGGGTACCAGGTTTGGTTCCCAGTACCCACACAGCAACTAACAATCATCCCTAACTCCAGTTCCAGGGGATCCAATGCCCTCTCCTGATCTCCAGGGGCAATGCATGACATGGACATACATACATGCAGGCAATATACTCATACACATAAAATTTAAAAAAATAAACAAAATAAAACCCTTGTAAAGTATACAATTCAATGTTTTCTCATATTCTTTCAAAGTTGTGCAACCACTACTAATTCTAGAACATTTTCTTCAACCCCAAAAGAAACCCCCTCACAGACATAGAAACCACATGTCTGTTTTAGATCCTTTGGAATACTAAGAGTACTTAATAACTAAATGAGGGGCTGGAGAGATAGCCTAGCGGTTAAGAGCACCGACTGCTCTTGCAGAGGACCCGGGTTCGATCCCCAGCACCCACATGGCGGCTGAAAACCGTCTGTAACTCCAATTCCAGGAGAACTCCAGTTCCAGGGGAATCCGAGACCCTCTTCTGACCTCCGCGGCATTGCACGACACGGGTGCACAGACCTACATGCAGACAGTACATTCATACACATAAAAAAAAAATAAATAAATAACTAAATGAGATAGAGCAATCAAGTCTTCCTCACTGATGATACGTTTTTAGCCAAAGTAACAATAGTCAAAACTTGATTGTAGGGCATGAAGTCATCACAGTTTGGGCAAATACTGACTGAAAATATCCCAAAACACTTATTTCCCAGGCGTGGTAGCACACACCTTTAATCCCAGCACTCAGGGGATGCAGAGACAGGGAGATCTCTGTGCGTTCAAGGCCAGCCTGGTCTACATAGTGAGTTCCAGGCCAGCTGGGGTTACAGGGAGACACTGTCTAAAGAAGACACATATTTATGAGAATAACTGGTATGGACTTAGCCAACCTTACTGAAGACAATAAACATACTTCCTTCACCAAGACCAAGTAATACTCCTAGGGGAGTAGGTAAAAGTTCCCCTATTTACAAGAAAAAGAAAATAAATAATTACAGACTAAAAGTGGTGGCAAATGCCTATAAATGTTAGCACTCAGGAGGAAGACATAATATAAAGACCTCTAGTTCAAGGTCAAACTGGGCAATATAGCAAGAATGCCTCAAAAAAAAAAAAACTTTGGGTATACTAACAATGTCTATTGATCTACCCATTTCCAACAGTAATGTGCTTACCAACCAAATCAGCAGATAACCTAGAAAAATGCAAACAGAAAGGGACCAAGCCCAAGTCAGATTTGTAATTTAAACTGAATAGAAGGGGCTGGAGAGATGGCCTAGGGGTTAAGAGCACCATCTGCTCTTGCAGAGGACCTGGGTTGGATCCCCAGCACCCACATGGAAACTGAGAACCGTCTTTGACTCCAGTTCCAGGGGAAATCTGACACCCTCTTCAGACACCCGCAGCATTGCACAACACGGGAACACAGACCTACATGCAGACAGTACATTCATACACATAAAAATAAATAAAATTTTTTAAAAACTGGATAGAAGTCCTAAAATTCTTGCCATCTCTCTTCCAATCTAAATGGTATACCATATAACATAAGCACAACTCATAATCACTTCAATTTCTCCAAGCTCAAAACCATTTCCCAGCCTCCAACCATTAATAGCTGCCAGGAAAGCAGTCCTCCTGGCACTGCCAATCAGAAAAATCTGTTTCTGTAAAGGAAACAAGAAATTGGTCATGGACTAGAGTCCAGGACCACAGAGGCAGCTGACCCATAAACTTTCTCCTGAAAGCCAGCACTGTGTGGGGGCAGGGAGGGTTCAGATCCAAGACCATGAAATGTTGTTCTTTTTTTTTTTTTTTTTTTTTTTTTTTTTTTTTTT
>VZQC01014578.1:3793848-3881272 GCA_009823505.1 Rhizomys pruinosus | reverse complement strand
AAAAAAAAAAAAAAAAGAAGAAAAAAAAAAGATGAATCTAACTATCTGGCTTTCCTAGAGGTCTCTAAAAGTTCCAAGTGGCTCAAGATACAACTCAAAAATCAACAATGCAGGGGCTGGAGAGATGGCCTAGCGGTTAAGAGCGCCGACGCTCTTGCAGAGGACCTGGGTTCAATCCCAGCACCCACATGGTGGCCGAGAGCCACCTGAAACTCTAATTCCAGGAGAACTCCAGTTCCAGGGGAATCCGACACCCTCTTCTGACCTCCGCGGCGTTGCACGTCACGGGTGCGCAAACTTGCAGGCAGGCATTACATTCATACTCATACAGAAATAAATAGAAAAAAAAATCAACAATGCAGAAACATTCTCAAAGTCCAATGTTTTAAAACAATCATTCACAAAGTCCTATGATGCCTGAAGTATATGATAGCTTGAATGTGAAATGTACCCTCGCAAATTCATGTATTAGAAGCTGATGGGCTTTGAGGAAATGACTAGATCCCCAGGGCTTTGACCTAACCAACAGATTAATTCCTTGGTGGACTCATGATGTTATTATTGGAAAATGGTTAAAAGTAGGAGGTGGGCACAGTTAGAGCAAGTAGATCTCTGGCGGGGGGGGTATACGCTTGGATGCTATATCATATCCAGATCCCTTCCTTATCCCTTCTGTTTCTATCTACCATGAGAGGAACAGCCTCTGCCACATACTTCTGTGGCCAAGAGGTTCTGCCTCAATATAGGCCAAGAAGCAGTAGAGAAGGGCTATGGACTGAAACTTCTGAAACCATAGAGAAAATAAATTTTTCCTCTTTGTAAATTGTTCTGTAAGGTATGTTGTTCCACTGATGTAACAGTGAATAATACAAGGCACATCAGTGATGTCAGCTTGTTAAAAACAATTTCAATTCCTCCTTTTTTTTTTTAGACAGGGTCTCCTTTTTAATCTAGGTGGTCTGAAACCTGTCATCTAAAACACTGTAGCCTCCATCTCACAGATTTGCCTGCCTTAGCTTCTTGAGTGTTGCAATTACAGGCATGTATCACCATTCTTGGCTATAAAAACACCTGTTTAGATTGCAAATGAAAAAAAAAATAGATTGCAAATGAGACATGGAAAGGCGGCCAGGCTTTGTGATGGTATACATCTGTAATCACAGCACTCCAGAGGCAGAGGCAGGCAGCTCTCTGACTTTGAGGTCTATATAGCAAGTTCAGTCTAGCCAAGTCTACATAGTAAGACCCTATCCTCCCACACATTAAAAAGAAAGAAAGAAAGAGAGAGAGAGAGAGAGGAGGGAGGGAGGGAGGGAGGAAAAAGAAAGAAAGAAAGAAAGAAAGAAAGAAAGAAAGAAAGAAAGAAAGAAAGAAAGAAAGAAAGAAAGAAAAAGAAAAGGCATAGAAAGAGTTCAGACTTATTGCACAGTGAAAAAAGGCATTATAGTATATGACTATGTGTTATGCGTTATGTAAAAAAAAAACAACAAAGCCGGGCATGGTGGCGCACACTTTTAATCCTAGCACTTGGGAGGCAGAGGCAGGTGGATCTTTGTGTGTTCAAGGCCAGCCTGGTCTACAGAGCGAGTTCCAGGACAGCCGGGGCTACAGGAAGACCCTGTCTCAAAAAGAAAAAAAAAAAGAAAAAAATAACCAGGGGCTGGAGAGATGGCTCAGCGGTTAAGAGCACCAACTGCTCTTGCAGAGGACCCAGGTTCGATCTCCAGCACCCACATGGCGGCTGAGAACTGTCTTTAACTCCAGTTCCAGGGGAATCCGATGCCCTCTTCTGACCTCCTCGGCATTGCACGACACAAGTGCACAAATCTACATGCAGACAGTACATTCATACACATAAAAAAATAAATAAAATTTTCTTTACACCAAGAACAAGCAACTGGAGAAAGAATTCAAAGAGACCTTCCCACTCACAATAGCCTCAAAAACAATAAGATACCTAGGAACAAACCTAACCAAAGACACCAAAGACCTCTACAACAAAAATTTTAAACCCTTAAAGAAATTGAAGAAGACATCAGAAGATGGAAAAACCTCCCATGCTCATGGATTGGGAAAATTAACATTGTAAAAATGTCCATTTTACCAAAACTCTTGTATAGATTTAATGCAATCCCAATCAAAATCCCCAAGAGTTTCTTCACAGGCTTGGAAACAAAAGTTCTTAAATTCATTTGGAAAAACAAAAGAAAAAAAAAAAAAAAAAAAAAAAAAAAAGAAAAGAGCTACACAGGAGGATCCCCTATACCAAGATTTTAAACATATACTACAGGGCTATAGTCATGAAAAACAGCCTGGTACTCGCACAAAAACAGACCTGTGACCAATGACAAAACCGAAGATCCAAGTCTGAGCACATACAATTTCAGCCATCTCATTAGTGGTGACAAAGGGGCCAAGAAGCCACAATGGGAGAAAAGACAGCATCTTCAAGCAAGTGGTGTTGGCAAAAACTGGATCACCACGTAGAAGAATGAAAATAACCCCCTACCTCTCACCCTGTACAAAAGTGAAATCCACATGGATTAAAGACCTCAACATGAACCCCAAACTCTAAAGGCAAAAGAATAAAAAGTGGGCAGCAGGACTACATGATATGGGTGTAGGAAAAAGACTTCCTAAATCAGACAGCAGGCTGCACAAGAATATAAGGTCAACAATTGACAAATGGGACCTCGGATCCCAAAACGCAAAAGCTTTTGTACAGTGAAAGAACAGTCAAGGAAGTGAAGAGAAATCCCACAGAGTGGGAGGAAACCTTCACTGAGATACATCTGACAAAAGCATTGATTTCCAGGAATATATAAACTATCAAAAACAAAGGAAAAGAAGAAACAAAAGACCCCGGCTCAATAGATGGAGCAAAACTGAACAGAGAGGAGCCTTCACAAGCGAGGAATTAGAGATGTCTGAGAAACACTCAAGAACGCTCAACATCACTAATCATTAAGAAATGCAAATCAGAACCACTTTAAGATATCATCATCATCTTACTCCAATAAGACTGGCTAGGATCAGAAAACAAATGATACAGGTGGCTGGAGAGGTTGTGGGAAAGGGGAACACTCATCACTGCTGGTGGAATGTAAACTCGTACAGCCAACTATTGGAAAGCAGTGGTGGAGAACCCGGGAAGACCTTGGAATGAACTTGCACCCGACCCAGCCATACCCACTCCTGGGCATGTTACCCTCAAGACTTACACCACCACAGAGACACATCACGGCCATGTTTATTTCAGCTCTCCACAATAGCAAGGAGCTTGGAACCAACCTAAATGCCCGTCAAAACTGACGAAGTGGATAGAGAAAATGTAGGTACATCTACACAGGGAGTTCTATGCAGCAGTAAAGAAAGAGACACACGAGCTTTGCAGGAAAATGGCTGGAGACAGAGGACATCATGTCGAGTGAAGTAACACAGTCCCAGAAAAACAAACCGAATGTGGTATCACTCATCTGTGGATGTAGTGCCAATAACCCAATGAAAGTATTTCTTGTATAGGGACCCCTGAGCTTTTGTCCAAAGCAGTGCAAAGCATTTTGGAAACAACAACAACAAATCAACAACAGAAAAGACTGCATCAAAAAAGTGTGATAACAGTGAACTTCTGCTCAAAACAGGTCAACTTCCCCAGAATATTGAGAATTTACTAAGAGATGGAAAACAGTCTAGCAGAATGCATGAGCAGTCTGGGGGGTGGGGGAATGAGCAGGAACCGGTCTAGATTTGGTAAAAATAATAAGATAAAATGAATTTATGTGAAAATAAATGAAATAAATAAATAAAAGGTTAAAAACTTATATTAAAGGAAAAAACAACCAACCCACTCAAAATACTAAATTTTCCATTTGAAAAATATGTATAGCATACAAAAAAGATAAGAGTTGTTTGCTGGCTGTGGTGGTGCATGCCTTTAATCCCAGCACGTTGGGGCAGAGGCATGCAGATCTCTGTGAGTTCAAGCCAGCCTGGGTCTACTGAGCGACGGTTTGAGGCCAGCATGAGGCTACCAGGGAGACCCTGTCTCAAAAGACAAAAAAAAAAAAAAAGTGTCTACATACTGACTCTAGACCACGCTGAGGACTAAAGGGAGAGCCGTGTTCAAAAAGACAAAAAAAAAAATAAAAAAAAAATAAAGCAGTATAGAACAGCCAGACCTAGATTAATGGTAGAACTGAAACTAGCTTCACCCACCCATAACCCTACTATTGTAAGCCTGAGTTTGACTAAAATCTTTTCTACTCTTAACATTCAGTATATGTACCTTTAAATTAATAGACAGATTCCATATCTTTTATTAATATACTTGATAATTATTAGATATTATTCTGCAATTTTTAAAAATATCATTATTATTTTTTATGTGATTAGTGTACTTGCTGCATGTAGGTTGGTGCAACCTGTGTGGTGCAATGCCTCAGAGGTCAGAAGAGGGCTCGTGTTCCCTGGAACTGGAGTTCTTAGCCGCCATGTGGGTGCTGGGAGGCGAACCCGTGTCCTCTGCAAGAGCAGTTGGTGCTCTTAACCGCTAAGCCATCTCTCCAGCCCCTATTCTGCAATTTACAATTCTCCTGTGAGATATTTTATCTAGAAGTCATCTATGTTGATAGTTAATATGTTTGCACAGATACATGCACAAAACAAATAACTAATTACAAAATAACAGTCTGGGCAGGTAATCTAAACTCATAACCAGTTATCTACAGAGAAGGTGCTATGAAATCTGGGTATAATCAGACCTTTATCTGTACTGCTTTATTTCTTATAAGTAGAATGTTTTACTATGCTATGAATATAATTAAAACATTAATGCGCCTGGGTGGGGGTGTGGGTGGCGCACACCTTTAATTCCTAGCACTCTGGAGGCAGAGGCAGGCGATCTTTGTGGTTCGGTGATAGCGTGCGAGTCGTTGGTCGTGACAATGTGAGTTCTAGGAAGCTGGGGCTACTACAGGGTGGAGACCCTGTCTCGTAAAGACAAAAAACAAAAAAATTTTTTTTTTTTTAATATTTTTAAAAATCTGTAATTTCTTCCATTGGGGGATTTTATAGTTTAGTAGAGTCTAAAAAAATTAAACTCACCGGGTGTGTTGGCACACGCCTTGTAATCCTAGCACTTGGGAGCAGGAGGCAGGCGATTCTTTTGTGAGTTCAAGGCCAGCCTGCGTCTACAGAGTAAGTTCCAGAACAGCGGGAGCAACAGGGAACCCCCTGTGTCGAAAGGACCAAAAAAAAAAAAAAAAAAAAAAAAAATTAAACTCAGAAAACAATGTATATTCTCCATCATTTGTGGATCTTAGCACCAAATCCTTGTGAGAATATATCCGAATATAACTGCAGGAGCCAGGAAAATAGAGGAAAAGGGAAAGAAAGAAGGAGCCTAAGAGATAATTAGGAGACAGGTGTTAACAAGGGATTCAATCCCCAGCACTGGAGAACAAAGAAAGAAAGAAAAAACAACAAACCAACAACAACTAAAAGAACAAAGTTATGTCATCCATAGGAAATCATCATTCTAAGTAAACTAAGGCAAGCTCAGAAAAAATAGCAGGGCTAAATTCATGCTAGGTGAGTACTGTACCACAAACATCATAACCTTTAACCCCAGATGTGAATTTCTGCTTTCTGCTCCAGTTCCTGCCACCATGCCTCCCCGCCAGGATGGACTCTAATTTCCAGGAACCATCAATTGAAAACTCAAATAAACTCTTCCTTTTATAAGTTCCCTTCATCATGGTGGTCGTATCACAGCAACAGAAAAGTGACTAATACAGAGGTCAGCTGAGTGGACTTAAAGCCCACTCAAAGAGAATTCATGGGAGGCTTTAGAAATATAGCCAAATACACATGGCTGGAAAGGTCATAGATCTCAGGGAAACCCCCAAATCTGTCCATCCCTAGACAAATAATTTCTTACTATAAGCTAAATATAGATCCTTATTCTTACAGACAAGTATGCCAGTTACCACACATCAAGGAATCTTCCTTTGCAACAGGCAGAGGCTATTATGGAGTTCTACAACTGATCACACACAGAGAATTAAGTGTGAGATGCCCAATCCCAAGTGACACAACTACAATGGAACCTCTACACTTATCACAGAATACTATGGAACAAGGGGTAGAGAATACTAATGCATCTCTCAACTCTCATCAACAAAGCTCCCTCATGAAACATAGGGCAATGAACACAAAAGGCTACAAATGGCCCAAGTATACTGGGTACCTAGAAAGGACTCATTTTAAACTTCACTTACCAAGGCTCAGGGAACATTTTGGAAGAAGGGGTGGGAGATCTCCTGAGCCCAGCGGAAGGTACCGGGGCACGGACTGAAGAGGCCCCCCCCAATTGGGATTACGAAGAGGCATCTGAAGGAGGCAAGCAAAGCAAGCCTTCAACACAGTGAAGAGGCATTTAGGACTCACATTGGAATACAGGCAAGGAGAAGCCCATATGCCAGGATCACGAAGAAGAGACAACACTGGAAAGGGGCAGGATAATCCCGNACAAAAGGGAACTCCAGATGGATTAAAGACCCTAATGTGGAAACCCCACACTCTGAAGGTGATAGAAGAAAAGTTGCAGCAGACTACAAAAGACATAGGCGTAGGAAACACTTCCTAAATCAGACAGCAGCTGCAACAAGTCATTAAGGTCAACAAATGACAAATGGGACCCATGTCAACAAACTCAAAAGCTTCTGACATCAAAAGAAACAATAAAAAAAAAAAAAAAAAAAAAAAATCCACAGAGTGGGAGGAAAACCTTCCACTGGCAGATACATCTGACAAATCGCATTGATTTCCAGATAATAAATACTCAAAAAACAAAGAATAAAGAAAACAGAAATAAAATTGACCCACTCAATAGGACCTGGAGCCACCGAACTGAACAGATGACTTCACAAGTGAGGAATTTAGAGATGTCTGAGAAACAACTCAAGACCCGTGTTCAACATCACTTATCATTTAGGAAATGCAAATCAAAAACCTCTTTAAGATATCATCTACTCCACTAAACCTGGCTAGGATCAGAAAACAAATGATACCCGGTGCTGGAGCGGTTGTGGGGAAAGTGGGAACACTCATCCACTTGCTGGTGGGATGTAAACTCGTACCAGCCACTATGGAAAGCAGTGTTGAGAAACCCTTGGAAGACTTGGATTGAACATGCCACCCCGATCTCTTTTTCTCCCAGCCATACCACTCCTGGGCTGTACCCTCAAGACTTACGCCACCACCGATATACATGCACGGCCCTGTTTATCGCAGCTTTCTTCACAATCGCAAGGAGCTGCAACCAAACTAACTGCACCTCAACTGACGATTTGGGCTAGAGAAAGAAAAATGTGGTACATCTTACACAGTGGAGTTCATTTGCAGCAGTTAAAGAGAAAGATCGACTCACAGCTTGCAGGAAATTTGCTGGTAGCTATAGGTACATTCAGCTGAGTGTAATGTTAATGCGCTAACACCGTCCCCGAAAAACAAACTGGCAGAATGGTAGTCCCTCATCTCGTGGATCGTTCGTTGCCCAATACCCAGTTTGTAAGTATTCCCGGTAGGGGGCCCCCTGCTGCTTTGTCCAACGCAGTTGGGGCTAATGCATACTTGGAAACAAACAACAACAACAGACCCAGACGCATCAAAGAACGATGCAAAACAGTGAACTGCTAAAAACAGTAAACTTTCTCATGGAGAATATTGATAAAGACTTAGAAAGAGATGACAAGCATGTTGGAGAATGGCATGAGGCTCTGGCAGCGTGGGGGACAGGGTGGAACAAGGGTTCTAGATTTTGTTACTTTAAAAAAAATATTTTTCTTTTTTTATTACATTTAAAAAAATAAAAAATAAATTAATAAATACAAAGTGAAGAAGGGGTGGAAAGACTCTAAGAACTAGGGGAGAAGATGCATGACTATAAGGAAGCAGAGGATTTGTTTTTTTGGTTTTTTTTTTTGGTCTTTTTGAGACAGTCTCCCTGTAGCCCCAGCTGGCCTAGAACTCACCAGGCTGGCCTGAACTAAAGATTTTAACTGGCATCTGCCTCCCAGGTGCCGTGATTAAAGGTGTGAGCCACCACACTTGGAAGGAAAGTCTTACAGAATACTGGGACCTTGCTCATATGAACTTATAGCAATGGTGTCAGCATGCACAAAACCCACGCAAACTCAGTCACACAAAACCCAGCATTAGAACCTGGGGAAAGGGACAGTAGGGACACAACTAACCAAACTTATTGGCTAGCTGATTACTGTGGGTGACAGGGACGTAACCCCCTCTGTAACCCCTCTCTCATAGCTGCCCCCCCCCCGCCCCGGATTTTATGCATTTTTTTTTTTTTTTTGGTTCTTTTCGAGACAGGGTCTCCCTTGTAGCCCCAGGCTGTCCTGGAAATCATTCTGTATGACCAGGATGGCCTTGAAACTCACAAAGATCCGCCTGCCTCCTGCCTCCCAAAGGATTCTTATGCATTCTGTTCATATATGTTTAAGGCTATCAATCATAAAGTATTCCCTTGATGCAAGACTCATTCACTGGGGTCTATCAGGCCTCTAGAGTCCCTCCGTGTAAAGAAATTTGGGGCTTACAGGAAGACCCATTTCAAAAAGACCAAAAATAAAAACAAAAAAATTATACTAGAGATATCATCATATCTGATTTCAAGTTATACTATAGAGATATAAGAGCAAAAATAACATGGCTGTGCCACAAAAACAAACATATAGATCAATGGAATTGTTTTTGGATGCTCAGTGTTTTTAGTTATGTTAAAAACGTTGTTTGTTGTGGGGCTGGAGAGAGCCTAGATTGTACGCCACCGACTGCTTTTGCAGAGACCCGGGTTTGATCCCCAGCACCCACCTGGTGGCTGCGAACCGTCCTATCTCCAGTTCCAGGAGACTGGACACCCTCTTCTGACCTCCGCAGCATGGCACGGGACACGGGTGCACAACAACCTACATGCAGGAAGTATTTCATTACACATAAAAAAAATTAAAAATTTTTTTTTATTTTTTTTTTTTTTTTTTTTTTTTTTTTTTTTTTTTTTTTTTTTTTTTTTTTCTTTTTTTATCTCTTCCTGACCCATTCATTATTCAAGAGGTGTTGTTTAGTCTCCCATTGTTGTCTTTTTTTTTTTTTTTTTTTTTGGTTCTTTTTGAGGACAGGGTCTCCCTGTTAGCCCCAGCTGTCCTGGCACTCCCTCTATTTAGACCAGGCTGGCCTTGAACTCACAAAGATCCGCCTGCCTCCGCCTCCCAAAGTGTAGGATTAAAGGTGTGCGCCACACGCTTTTCGGCCATGTGTTCTATAGCAGTAGGGCTTATTCCTGGTGTTGATGTTGAGCTTTATTGCATATGGTCTGTCTGATCTAGAAGCTGAAATTAATTTCAATCTTTTTGTAATTTGGGACGGTTCTTTCTGTTGTCCCAGACTGTGGTGATTTGGAGAATGTTCGGGGGTTGCTGACGTAGAAAGTTAATCTTCTGGTTAGGGTGAATCTTCGGTAGTGGTCTATTGATGGTCCATTTCGGTGTTTGTACTCATGTCGTCAGTTCAGATTTTTTTTTTTGTCCTGTTGATCTATCCAACGGACTTAGTGGGGTATGAAGTCCCCTACTATGAGTGTAACTGGGGTTAGTCTGTGACTTGCGGTCCTGGAGAATTGTCTATAAGTTTGGTTTGCCCCAGAGTTTGGTGCATATATATTCATTGTTGAAATTCTTCTTGGTGCATTGTTCTTTTGATTAAAAATGTAAATGGCCTTCTTGTGTCTTCTTGTTTTCTTTCACTTTTGAAATCCATTTTGTCTGATATTTAAAATAGCAAAACCTGCTTTCTTTTTGGTACCCATTTGCTTGTAATTATTTTTTCCATCCTTCACTTTAAGGTGGTCGCCTGTCCTTGAAGGTAAGAATTTGTTTCTTGTAGACATCTTATCATGTTTCTTTCCTTTTTTTTTTTTTTCTTGTTTTTTTTTGGTTCTTTTCGCGACAGGGTCTCCCCTGTGTAGCCCTAGCCGTCCTGGAACTCAACTCTGTCTAACCAGGCTGGCTTTGAACTCACAAAGATCCTGCCTGCTCTGCCTCCCAGTGCTGGAGTTAAAGGCGTGCGCCCACCACGCCCCGGCCCAGGATTCTCTTTCCTAATCCCAATCTCCGTCTATGTCTTTTGATTTGGGGAATTTGTCCATTAATATTTAATGTTATGACTGTTAGGTTTGTGTTGTTGTTCCTTTTGTGTATTATCCATTTTGCAGTTTGGGTTTAGGTTTCTACTTCTGCAGTTATGCTTTTATTGATTTCTCTTTCTAGGTGCCTGGGGATGGTTGCTCCTTTCTTCTGTCCTTTGAATTGCTTCAAGTATTCTCTGAAGGGTTGGTTTTCCGGACATGTATTCTTTCAACTTGTTTATGTCACAGAAGGTTTTCTCTCTCCTTCAACTATTTTTTTGAGACAGGGTCTCCATAAGCCCCACCTGGCCTGGAATTCACTCTGTAGACCAGGCTGGCCTTGAATTCACAGAGATCTGCTTGTCTCTGCCTCCCAAGTACTAGGATTAAAGGCATGCAGTGTCCCGGCAAATATTTTATTATTTTTAAGTGTATGAGTGTACTCTTGCATATGTGTAAGTGCATGCATGTCATGCAGTGCCCCTGCAGGACAGAAAAGGGTGTCAGATCCCCTGGAACTGGAGTTACAGACAGTTGTTAGCCGCCATATGAGTGCTGGAAATCAAACCTGGGTCCTCTGCAAGAGTTGACAGTGTTTTGGATCACTGAGCCATCTCTCCAGCCCAGTATTTCAAAAAATGATTTTTTACTTTTTGTGTTGAGGGGTGTGGTAGGGTAAACCTTTAATCCCAGCACTCAGGAGGCAGAAGCAGGCAGGTGTCTGTGAGTTCAAAGCGAGCCTGATCTATATAGTGAATTCCAGGACAGCTGGGGCTACAGAAAGACCCTGTCTCAAAAAGACCAGATGCTCTACAACGAGAGTTCCAGGCCAGCCAGCGCTACAAAGTGAGATCTCAAAACACACACACACAAAGTAGTAAATTTGTTTTTTACTTTTATTTGAGTGTATCACCTACATGTAAGTAAATGCACCAATGTTGTGCAATCCCTGCAGAGGTCAGAGGAGGCCATCAGATTCCCTGGAAGTGAAGTTATAGGTAGTTGTTAGCCACCATGTGGGTGCTGTGAATCAAACCTGGGTTCTCTGCAAGAGCAGTGAGTGCTTTTAACTGCTGAGCCATTTCACCAGACCAAAGTAGTAAAATTTAAGAAGAGAAAGAAAAAAAAGGGGGAGTGTTGTGGTTTGAATGAGTGTCCCCCATAGGCTTTAAGTATTCAGACATTTTGTCTCCATTTGGTGGCACTGTTCTTGGAGATCTTAGAAGGTGTGGCCGTGCTGGAGGAAGTACATTATTGGGGCAGGCTTAGTGAGTTTAACAAGCTTTGCGGTCTCCAGTCGCTCTCTCTGCTTCCTGTGCTCATTGCAAGATGTGACCCTCGACTTGCTGCTCCAGCCCCGGCCACCATGCTTCCCGCCACAGTGGACTCTGACTCCCTGGAACCGTCAATCGTAAGCTCAAATAAACTCTTCCTTTTATAAGTTCCCTTGCTCATGGTGTTTTATCACAGCAACAGAAAGTGACTAATACAGGGGAGTTGGAGAGATGGCTCAGTGGTTAACAACACTTGCTGTTCTTCCAGAGGTCCTGGGTTGGGTTCCCAGTATCCACGTGGCAGCAGCAGCTAACAACTATCTGTAACTCTAATTCCAGGGGATCCAACACCCTCTTTGACCTCCATGGATACTGCACAACATGGGTACACTTACACACATGGAAGCAAAACACCCATACACATAAAATAATAAAAATATTTTTTAAAGGAGGGGTCGAGAACATGGCTCAGTGGATTAAGCACTTACTGCCAAGCCTAATGACCTTAATGATTCCTCAGGACCCATATGGTAAAAGGGGAGAACCAAATTCTGAAGTTTCCCTCTGACCTTGATATGCAAGCCATGCCACACATGTACTATGGTGTACATGCACCTTGGCACACATTCATAACATACATACACAAAAGAAATCTGATGATAATCCTGGAATTGGTAAAGATCAAGTGACTTGAAGGTATCTAAACTAATATAATATTTGAATAACAATTTGACATTACCTTACAAAGTAAAAGAACTTAGTACCCTATACATCAGCAATTCCACTTCTAGGTCTAAACCTCAGGGAAGTAAAACTGGCAAGGGATGGGAGTGCTGGGACTAGCAAGGCAGAGCATGGGCACACAAACTCAGTTTGAGCGATACTCCGGGGATTGTTTTTTTAATTATTATTATTTTTTTTTATTAATTTTATTTATTTCTGTATGTGTATGAATGTATTGTCTGCATGCAAGTTTGTGCACCCGTGTCGTGCAATGCCGCGGAGGTCAGAAGAGGGTGTCGGATTCCCCTGGAACTGGAGTTCTCCTGGAATTGGAGTTTCAGACGGTTCTCAGCCGCCATGTGGGTGCTGGGGATTGAACCCGGGTCCTCTGTAAGAGCGGTCGGCGCTCTTAACCGCTAGGCCATCTCTCCAGCCCTAATTATTATTTATTTTTTACGTGTATGAATGTATTGTCTGCATGTAGGTTTGTGCACCCATGTCGTGCAATGCCGTGGAGGTCAGAAGAGGGTGTCGGATTCCCCTGGAACTGGAGCCAAAGATGGTTCTCAGCTGCCATGTGGGTGCTGGGGATTGAACCCGGGTTCTCTGCAAGAGTCGTCGGTGCTCTTAACCACTAGGCCATCTCTCCAGCCCTGCTCCAGGTTTTAGCTATTTATTTGTAATAGTCAGGCTCTTGCTTTATAACTCAGGTGGACCTTGAACTCAAGATACTCATGCCCCAGTCTCCCATGTGCTGGGATTTACAGGTGTGGCCCATACACCAGGCTGGAAGGTCTTTTTAAAGGTTTTGCTACTTCTTTGCCTTTTCAAATGTGATTTCCCTTCTGTTTTGAATGTTCTTTTCCACTAGTGTCCATCTTTGTAAACCCTTTCTCATTTCACATAAAAGTCAGACTCAAAATACCATAGTAGTGACAAGAACAATCTTCAGAGACAAGACAGACCTGACTTGACTGCTACTACCTATATGACTATACCCAAGTTGTTTTTTTCCTTTCTTTCCTTTCTTCCCTCACCCCTTCCCTTCCCTCTCCCCTCCCCTCCCCTTTCTTTCTCTTCCCTTCCTTCCTTCCTTCTCTCTCTCTCTCTCTCTCTTTCTTTCTTTCTTTCTTTCTTTCTTTCTTTCTTTGCTGGGGATTGAACCCAGGGCTACATTCATGCTAGGTGAGCACTATACCACAAACTTATCATAACCCTTAATACCAGGCATGGTAGTACATGCCCTTAATCCCAGCACTAGGGAGGCAGAGGCAGGTGGATCTCCGTGAATTCAAGAACAGCCTGGTCTACATAGTGAACTCCAGGACAGCTGGGGCTATAGGGAGACCCTGTCTCAAAAAAGACCAAAATGACAATAATAATAATAATAGCAACCCTTAACCAAGTTTCCTAATTTTTCTGAGCCTTTTTTTACAATTTTAATTGTAACTACATGTAGTAACATAATCAGAAGGATTGAGAGTTCAGGACCAGCCTGGGCTACAGATTAAGATCTTGTCTGGAAAAAAAACAATTCTCCATTATAAAATGAAGATGTCTCTTTATTGTTTTGTTATGAGGCCTATAAAGCACCAAGCACTAAATGTAGCATTGCATATAATCAAAATCTACTGACAATACTATGATTAATACTTGCCCTATGAATTCTTCCCTAGCTGATTTGTTCTCCTAGACACCATCAGCATGTCTTTTTTTGCCAGCCCACAACAGTTTGTACATAGCTCTATTAAAACAAATCTCAGCTGGATACAATCCCAGCAATGGGAGGCTGAGACAAGATCATGAGTTCAAGGCTAGTGAGACCATCTCAAAAAATACCAAAAACTGGGGCTGGAGACATGGCTCAGCAGTTGGGAATTCTGGCTATTCTCAGAGGACCTGGGTTGAATTCCCAGCGCCCACATGGAGGCTGGTAGTTGTCGGCAGCTCTACACCCTCTTCTGACCTACTTGAGCACTGCAAAACATGGGTGCACTTAAGTGCATGGAAACAATGCACTCATACACAGAAACTGGAAAAAAAAATTTTTTTTTTGGTCTTTTTGAGACAGGGTCTCCCTGTAGCTCCAGCTGTCCTGGAACTCGCTCTGTAGACCAAGCTGGCCTTGAACTCACAAAGATCTGCCTGCCTCTGCCTCCCAAGTGCTAGGATTAAAGGCCTGCGTCACCATGCCCAGCAAATAAAATATTTTTAAAATACCAAAAGGCAGCAGGTGTGGTCAAAAAGACAAAAAAATAAAAAGGAAAAAACAGTATACACACACACACTTTTTTTTTTTTTTTTGTCTTTTTGAGACAGAGTCTCCCTATAGCTCTGGCTGTCCTGGAACTCACTAATGTAGACCAGGTTGGTCTTGAGCTCACAAAGATCTACCTGCCTCTGCCTCCCAAGTGCTAGGGTTAAAGGCGTGCGCCACCATGCCCAGCTCCACACACTGTTTTAAAATTATTTAGTCTATCTCTACCACAAGTTTATGAACATCTGAGGGAGACTATGACTTATTTACGTTTTTATTCTCCAATACCAGAAACATAGTAAGAAAAATGTTTAATCGATACTGAGTGAATTAAGTGACTAGTATCAGGCCTGACTAATCAACAGTGGTTTAGCTTTTACAATACTGACTTCAAATTGGGCATGGTGGTATTGCCTTTAATCCCAGCACTCAGGAGGCAGAGATAGGCAGATCTCTGAGATGGAGGCCAGGCTAGTCTACATATTGAGTTCCAGTCCAGCTATGGCTACAGGAAGACCCTACCTCAAAAAGAAAAAAAAAAAAAGAATACTAACCACAGAAGTCAATGATTCATGATTGTCACCCAGGTAGGCAAATATTTCTATACCCATACTTCTTCCCTTTTTTTTAAATTTTTTTTTTATTTAAAAAAAAAATTTTTTTATTATTATTTATCTTTGTATGTGTATGAATGTACTGTCTGCATGCAGGTCTGTGCACCCGTGTCGTGCAATGCCACGGAGGTCAGAAGAGGGTCTCGGATTCCCCTGGAACTGGAGTTCTCCTGGAATTGGAGTTAGAGACGGTTCTTAGCTGCCATGTGGGTGCTGGGGATCGAAGCCGGGTCCTCTGCAAGAGCGTCGGTGCTCTTAACCGCTAGGCCATCTCTCCAGTCTCTTTTTTTTTTTTTAATTTAATGTGTATGAAGATACTGCCTGGATGCAAGTGCACCCCTGTTGTGCAATGCACATGGAGGCCAGACGAGGGTGTCAGATCCACTGGAACTGTTGTTATAGATGGTTGTTAGCTGCCATATGAGTGCTGGGAACTAAACCCAGGTCCTCTGTAAAAACAGCCAGTCCTCTTAACCACCAAGCCATCTCTCCAGTCCCCCATATTTATTTCTTTACCCAAAGTTATAAACCTCCCAAATAGGCAAAAAGAACCTATACTGACCAACCAATGAAATCATAATGCTTCCATTTTCATATCTATCTTCCCAACATTTTTCAAGAGCTATCTGAATATTCATATTCTGGGCAATGCACAATCTTTATGTAATAGACAATTCTTCACACATGCATGTTTTTGGTTTTAATTTCTTATTTATGTGTATGAGTATTCTGCCTGCATGTATGTAAGTGCAGCCATGCATGCAAGGCCCTCAGAGGAGAGGGAATTGGAGTTGCTGGACCTGGAGTTATAGATGGTTGTGTATGCTTACAACCAAACCTGGGTCCTCTGTAAGAGCAGCCAGTCACCTTAACCCCTGAGCCATCTCTCTAGCCCCATGTCTTACTTTGTTTCTAGTAACTGTTACATACACAATTGTTTTTGTTTTTTTTTTTTTCACATGAACATACCAAAATGAAACCTATCACAATAAATTCTCCAAGGCTGAAGATGTAGCTTAGTGATACAGCACTCACTTATTATGCACAAGGACCTGGCAACATGAAAAATGAAAAATTCTGATAAGATTCCCCAAAGGCAAGGTCCCAAGGGCTTTGTTTCTTTGTGTAAAGAGGCCTAGAGTGGGCACTTCCAAATTCATTCGATTTCTAATACTCTGGTTTCTCTTCAGATTGTATAACTCTTTCAACTTTTTTTTTTTTAATTTTATTTATTTCTGTATGTATCTGCATGCAGGTTTGTGCACCCGTGTCGTGCAATGCCGCGGAGGTCAGAAGAGGGTGTCAGATTCCCCTGGAACTGGAGTTCTCCTGGAATTGGAGTTTCAGACGGTTCTCGGCCGCCCTGTGGGTGTGGGATCGAACCGGGTCCTCTGTAAGAGCCGTCGGCGCGCTTCTTAACCGCTAGGCTATCTTCCAGCCTCTTTCAACTCTTTTAAATACATTTAATTTCTTGAAGAACACAGGAAAACACTGAAAATAATAGATTACACTTCCAGTGCTGGCCAAAAAAACATATGATAAGCTGGCATGTTGATGCACACCTTTATTTTTTTTTTTTATTTTTGTATGTGTATGAATGTACTATCTGCATGTAGGTTTGTGCACCCGTGTCATGCAAATTTCGGAGGTCACGAAGAGGATCTGGATTCCCCTGGAACGAGTTCTCCTGAATTGGAGTTACAGAAGGTTCTTAGCTACCATGGGGTGCTGGGAATCGACCTCAGGTCCTCGCAAGAGCAGTTGGTGCTCTTAACTTCTAGGTTATCTGTCCAGCCCTGATGCACACTTTTTAATCCACATAGAGACAAAAAAAAAGAGGCAGGTGGATTCTGAGTTCAAAGCCAGCCTGTTATACTTTACTTTTTTTTTTTTTTTTTTTGTCTTTTTGAGACAGGTTCTCCCTGCAGGCCCAGCTGTCCTGGAATTCGTTCTGTAGACCAGGCTGGCCTTGAACTCACAAATATCCGCCTGCCTCTGCTTCCCAAGTGCTAGGATTAAAGGCGTGCGCCACCACGCCCGGCGCAGCCTGTTATATTTATGTATATAGTGAGTTCCAGGCCAGCTGGGTCTAAAGGGAGACCCTTTCTCAAAAAGACCAAAAACAAAAAAAAGATAGTTTTGTGCTTTACTCTCATTAACCCAAAAATTACTGAACTAGAAAAAAATATATAAACTCAAGAAATTTACAAAAAGAGTGGAGGTTAGAGAAGGGCAAACCAGGAAAAAAGGTGTTGCTCTGATCTGACTAGGCACAACTGGAAAATCCTCTCAAACTTGCTAATCAGGTAACCAATGTACTTTAGCTGTCAAGCCATCTCCTCCTATGGAGATTTCTCAGACTATCTCTAGAGCTACATGTAGGGTATGTCCAAAGCTGCCCATCTCAGAGATGGAAAACGAACCAAAGTTTTTCCCTATCCCTCATCTTTTAATCACCTGGGAGATCCAAGGTATAAGAGTGACTGATGGTTAGCCGGGCGTGGTGGCGCACGCCTTTAATCCTAGCACTTGGGAGGCAGAGGCAGGCGGATCTTTGTGAGTTCAAGGCCAGCCTGGTCTACAGAGTGAGTTCCAGGACAGCTGGGACTACAGGGAGACCCTGTCTCGAAAAGACCAAAAAAAAAAAAAAGAGTGACTGATGGGCTGGAGAGATGGCCTAGCAGTTAAGAGTACGGACTGCTCTTGCAGAAGACCCGGGTTTGATCCCCAGCACCCACATGGCAGCTGAGAGCTATCTTTAACTCCAGTTCCAGGGGAATCCGACACGCTCTTCTGACCTCTGTGGCATTGCATGACACGGGTGCACAAACCTACATGCAGACAATACATTCATACACCTACAAAAAAAAAAATTTAAAAAAAAGAGTGACTGATGGCTGAGTAAACCAAGGAAAAAAGCTGATGTGGTTATTGGTAGAGAACTACTGTGATAGTCTTATATAGCCTGCTCATCTTCTCTGTGTGGGACAGGGAGATGACAACCAAAAGGATCTACTGGGCCCTGATCTTTGGGGGATGTACAGTATCCACAGTCACTATTCTATTTGCCATTCAATTACATTTTTTAGAAATTCTGCCACATGCTGGGCATGATGGCACCTTTAATCCTAGCACGGGAGGCAGAGGCAGCTGTATCTCTGTGCGTTCAAGGCCAGCCTGGTCTACATAACAAGCTCCAGGCCAGCTGGGACTAAAGGGAGACCCTGTCTCAAAAAGACAAAAAAAAAATTCTGTAACTTAGATGAGCATGTTAAAAAGCAGTTTCCTGTACTAGTCCCATCCCATTTATTTTAAATTTATAAACATAATCTATAAATACTATCCCTTCTCTTCATAACACACGCACACACACGTACACTCTAACACACCGATTTTTCAGGAAGGGAAGGAGAATTAGGTAAGAGAAACTGAGTTCAATTACTGTATCATCCTAGATAATTTGCCTTCCAACACTAGGACTACTGATTCTCTTTGTTACTACCTCACGAGGGAAAAGTATGACTGACTGCCATGCCCAGACAGCCACAAAGCCTCATTACATACTAAACTAATCCTAGGTACAAATAATGGTTATTGAGTTCCCAATATTAGACAGATCCTGCTTATAACCTTGCTACTAGCTACAGCACTGCATGCTAGTCTTTTTTTTTTTTTTTTTTGGATGAGGTCTCAATATGTAGGCCAGGCTGGTCTTGAATTCAAAATGCTCTTCTTCAACCTCAGAAGTACAGAGATTATAGCTATCTTAGGTGCCACCACAACCAGTATAGCATATGTTACTACTTCAAGAAGTGTATAGCTAGGCCTGGTGGTACAGGCCTATAATCCCAGCTACTCAGGAAGATCACAAGTTCAAGGTTTACAGAGCAAGTTCTAGGCCAGCCTGACAACTTAGAGAGATCCTTTCTCAAAATAAATAAGTAAACAAACAAACAAAGCAAGCAAGCTTGGGCTATAGCTCAGTGTTAGGTACTTGCCTAACATATGTAAGGCCCTGGTTCCCATCCCCAGTACTACAAAACCACACACACACACACACACACACACACACACACACAAAACCTACTATGTCTCTCATAAGTATTCTTTACCTTTAATGGACTTTTACGGCTTTACAACACAACTATGTATCAAAGGTCATCATTGAGCTATAAACTACACAGTCTTTGAGGGGTTATGCTCTGTCTTTCACTCTGCTGTCCTGACCCAACCACAACTAGCAGAATGTTCTCTCCTGACTTGTTCATAACAAGGTTTCATTTAACCCAGCCTGTGTCCTGAAACTCCAGAAGTAGCAAAGGATGACCTTGAACTTACAATGCTCTGGTTTTACCTCTCAAGTGCTGGGATTACAGGTGTGTACCACCATGCCCAGTTTATGTAGGGCTGGGGATTGAACTGAGGCAGGCCTTCATCCATGCTAGGCAAGCACTCAACCAACTGGCCTACATCCCCAGCCCTTCTCAGAAGTGTTTTGCATACAAACCCACAGTGGCAACTGGACTGCCCTGTACAAGGAAAACATGATAGGTCAGTTTCCTAGGCTGCTGGCCTCATCTCTTCTATGCCTTCTAAACTACCCGAGTCCAGATGCACTGGTTCATCTTTCAGGATTAATGAACCCATTCAGTTGTATTAGGAAGTAGTCACACAAAAGTGGAAGGTCTACAGAATCTGGGAGAAAAAAATCTATATAAGGCCTGAAAATCCATCCCTAAAAGTATATACAATGTTCTATAGCTTTGCTTTTAGTTTCTGAGGACTGGGCTCTTTAGGGATGCATAAAGCTCTGAAAAAGAGTTGGAGGCTAGAGTAAGCCTAAGAAAACAGAAATGATTCTGGCATCTACAACGAGTCACAAGCCGAAACTGCAATCACCCCCTCCTGGGACAGGGGCCTGACCTTTGCCCCTGCACACCTCCCAAGTCCCTCCCACAACAATCCTCTCGGCTGATTTCTTAGCCCTACGCCTTTCACCCACCCAGCTTCGCCCGACTAAAGGACCCTTCCTCTTAATTCCTGAACGCAACCTCAGGAGACCTTCACGACGCTGGAACACTGAGACTTCGCTGACCTGTCAGCGGATCCAAAATGGCGGGGCCTAGTCCCAGGACCCGCAGCCGCTGCTCATGTCCAGCCTGGGCCCCGGAGGCGTCTCCCAGCTGCCTTCCTGGATCTGGCGGCAAATGGGAGAAGGGAAGGAGCCTGTTTTCTGGAAGTCGACCCTAAATTTAGGGTGAAACCTTACTGCAAATCGGCCGGGACGGTCGGTGGAGCCGGCTACCTTCCCTGTCAGCTCACTGACGTGGTAACTAGCCTCAGTCTAGCCCGCTGCCTGGTAACTGCGCGAGTCCTGCCCCACTCAGCCAATTAGAATATGGCACCCCGAGAAGTGGCAGCCAATCCATCCAATCAAAGAAAGGGATTAGCTCCAGGAGGCGTATAGTATCCAAAGAGGCGAGACCAACAGGGAAGAAGAGTAGATAGGAAACAACCAACGGAGTCAACGTTTTGATAATTGACACTTACGAAAGCCAATAAAAAGTGAGAAATTGTGCTGGGCGGTTGGAGAGGTGGGGTTACATAGCGTTCGGTTGCAGCGCGCACTTTGGCAGTGGCTACTGCGCATCATGGGGAGAAAGGCTGCGATTTGCTGGGAAGGGGGCGGGGTCCGTTTTGAGAGCTGGAGCGCGCGACCCTACTCCTCCGAGCCACTTCCTATCAAAGTCTCATGGGCTTTGCTATGGTAGGGATCACTCTCCTTCCAGGCAGCTCTGGGGCTCCTTCCTCCTAAATTCTGTCCCGCAAATCTTCCTTCCCTCCTCCTGTCTGCGTATCCTATTTGGCTTTTCATAGGTGTGCCTGTCCCGACCCATCTCTGATTTTGCGTTTTCTCTCCATTTCCGCCATTCCAGATATAAAAATATGAAGGTGCCAGAAACCTTGGATATCTAATTGAACTATCCTCATTTTACAAAACAGGAAACAGTTCTACAAGGAAAACTGGTTCCATACATAGTAGAAAAAAAATTACAAGTGTTGTGATGATCCACCTACCACATCTTTTTAAAAAGAAGTATCCCTGCTGGGCTTGGTGGCATACGCCTTTAATCCCACCACCCAGGAGGTAGAGTCAGGCCGATCTCTGTGAGTTCAAGGCCAGCCTGGTCTACATAGCAAGTTCCAGGCCACCTGGGGTTATAGGGAGACCCTGTCTAAAAAAGACCAAAAAAAGGGGGGGGGGAATATCCCTTAATACTTATACCTTAATGTGACTCTCAGTTCTTCATATGAAGCCTTCCACAAATCTTAGCAAATGAGGGGACAGAGGTTGAGGGATTTACTCTCACACAATTGCACCACATCACCATTGACAGAAAAATAAAGATTTACTGTTTGCCTTCGAATTGCTAGAATTGCTAACAGGTGAGGCTGGAGCCATAGCACAGCTGTTAAGAGTCCTTATTGCCCTTCCAGAGGACCCAAGTTCAGTTTCCAGCACCTACATGTCAGGGTTGCACAACCTCCTGTAACTCCAGTTGCAGGAGGATCCGATGCCTTGGGCAAGCGCGCGCGCGCACACACACACACATGCACACACGCACGCGCGCACACACACTTCAAAAATAATAAATCTTTTTTTTTTTTTTTTTTTGGTGTTTTTAGACAGGGTCTCCCTGTAGCCCCAGCTGTCCTGGAACTCACTCTGTAGACCAAGTTCAAGGCTGGCCTTGAACTCACAAAGATCCGCCTGCCTCTGCCTCTGCCTCCCAAGTGCTAGGATTAAAGGCGTGCGCCACCACGCCCGGCCCGCCCGGCTTTTTTAAAATCATTTTTAAAAAGGAATTCTGGGGGCTGGAGAGATGACCTAGCGGTTAAGAGCGCCGACCGCTCTTACAGAGGACCCAGGTTCGATCCCCAGCATCCACATGGCGGCCGAGAACCGTCTGAAACTCCAATTCCAGGAGAACTCCAGTTCCAGGGGAATCCGACACCATCTTCTGACCTCCGCGGCATTGCACTACACGGGTGCACAAACTTGCATGCAGACAGTACATTCATACACGTACAGAAATAAGTAAAATTAATAAAAAAAAATTTTTTTTAATAAAAAGGAATTCTGGGGCTGGAAAGATGGTTCAGTGGTTAAGAGCACTGATTGCTCTTGCAGCAGACCTGGTTCAATTCCAAGCACCCACATGATGGCTAACAACGATCTGTAACTCCAGTTCCAAGGGATATCCTCTTCTGGCCTCTGCAACCACCATGCATATGGGTACACTTACATATAGGCAATACACTCATACACATAAAATAAAAATAAATCAATCAAATAATAAATATTAACAAGTTTCCTCTCCTTACAAAAGATGATTAGAGACTGCTAAAATACTCTGAAAGCATCTAGAAGTAAGCTGGGCATAGTGGCCCATGCCTGTAATTCCAGCAGTTGGATGGCAGAGGCAAGTGGATTTCTGACCTTTGCAACTGTACTCAGTGAGACCCTGTCTCAAAAAACAAAAACAAACCTGTGAGAATGTGTGGAAAGAGAGCAGGGAGGGTGGATTTTCGAGTTGCAGATTGAATAGTGGAATTGCTAGCCCTCTCTGCTAATAGAACCAAGGTGTCCCTACAAACCTGGAGAAGTTGCTGGGGACAGGGGGGGTGGGGTAGGGTTATAGAAAAAGCATCTCTCCACTTCCTTCAATCTATATGGATGACTCAAGTCCAGGGAAGTTTTTGGTCTCCAAACAGGCATCCACAGGCACTCCATGTATCATCCTCTAATTTGAAGACTCCATGAGACTGACATTAGACCTGAAGAATTGCTCAACATCTCCCTGTACCTACACACTGGGGTCTTGGTCATGGCCTCTGGGTCAAGCTGAGGACCCAAAGGGAGATAAATCACCAGCTGAGTGTGATCACCATAATGCCTCATTGCATAGAACCTCTGACCTCTAATCCATTTTTCTCTTCATTTGAAAATAGCAGTTTGGCCGGGCTTGGTGGCGCACGCCTTTAATCCTAGCACTTGGGAGGCAGAGGCAGAGGCAGGCGGATCTTTGTGAGTTCAAGGCCAGCCTTGAACTTGGTCTACAGAGTGAGTTCCAGGACAGCTGGGGCTACAGGGAGACCCTGTCTCAAAAAGACAAAAAAAAAAAAAAAAAAATAGCAGTTTGGCCAAGCATGGTGGCACATGCATTTAATCCCAGCACTCAGAAGGCAGAGGCAGGTGGATCTCTGAGTTCAAGGCCAGCCTGGTCGATCTAGCGAGTTCCAGGACAGCTGGGACTATAGGGAGACCCTGTCTCAAAAAGACCAAAAAAAAAAAAAGTTTGATCTTTTTTTAAATTTTATTTATTTTTGTATGTGTATGAGTGTACTGTCTGCATGTAGGTTTGTGCACCCAAGGTCAGAAGAGGGTCTCAGATTCCCCTGGAACTGGAGTTCTCCTGGAATTGGATTTACAGACGGTTCTCAGTCTCCATGTGGGTACTGGGGATTGAACCCGGGTCCTCTGCAAGAGCAGTCGGCGCTCTTAACTGCTAGGCCATCTCTCCAGCCCCAGTTTGATCTTTTAATCCTGTCTTAGATTGAAGACCCAAATGGAAAGTCCTGTAAGTGGATCAAAATTCCCTACTATCTACCCATGCCTCCAGACACTCATCATCTTAAAAGCATGTGACTGTAAATTAAAGATAGAGAGGAGAGCTATGGCAATTTCTTAACTGCTCCTAACTACTAAATATCATTTACCAGATAAAATGCCTTCCCTTTAGATTTTAGTATGACATATTTATTTGAGAATAGAAGAATGAAGAAATGGTTCTAAAAAATAAAAAAGAAATGGTTCTTGCTTTCCTAAATCTTAGTGTATTGAAGACAACCCATAAGCTGATCCCTTCCATGTGGAGGGTGAGGTGACCAAGGATATGGAGATGCAGGGGTATGAGAGCAAGAAGCTACACATCTAACCTGGCAGTTCAGGAAAGGCTTCTCAGAGAAAGCAGGGCCTAAGTGGGAACTCAAAAAGAAAGGAAACCAGTACTACTAAATTGGAGATGAAGACAAATTCAGAGTGCAGAACTCAGTGGAGCATACTTGTAATCCCAGCACTCAGGAAGCAGAGGTAGGATGATGGTCTGAAGTTCTGGACCAGCCAAAACTATGGAGATAAATAGCAAGACCCTGTCACAAGGAGGAAGACAAGGAGGAGGAGGAGGAGGAGGAGGAGGAGGAGGAGGGAGAGGAGGAGGAGGGAGAGGAGGAGGAGGGAGAGGAGGAGGAGAAAGAAAGAAGCAGCAGCTCACATCCTGAGGGTCGAGTAAGCCACATTGGATCAAGAGCAATTGAAGTGTTATAAGCAATGAATGCTAGATAATTGCCTTAGAAGCATATTTTGTGACAGGGCTTGGGGCTCTCAGGGACACCCAAGTAACCTAGCCTAACATATTCCTTGGACATCTGTTCTTTGCAAATTCCTAAAGAGCAAGCGCCAAGGCCACACTTTACCCACAAAACTGAATCTGGCTGGTGTGGAGGAAAACAGCCCTACTAAGTCTGGGAGAACAGAGCTTAGGCAAACTGATAGTGCAGAGTGAGATGCCAAGGGCTCACATCTTTGAAGAGTACCCAGTGCATGGCTAAAGAGCCAGCGGACATTCCATTTTAATTTGGCTCGGGCGGGAGTTAGAGTCATAGTTAAGTTACTTGTCCAAGGTCACTGAGCGAGTACTGTCTACTACTTTGGTTTCTCTCGCTCCAAACCCTACTTCCTCCAAGTTACCTTCATTAAAGAAGGACAAAAAAAGGGGGGGGGGGCTAAGAGGATCACTGAGGAAAAAAGAGAGATCAGTCTTTCACAGTGGCAGAGTAGGGCGCAAAGCGGCGGCCCAAAGGAAAAGGAAAGGGGAGACGTAGGAGGATTGGAACAGAGACAAAAGAGTGGCGAGAGACAGACAGCGACAAGTGGAGGAAATCGACGAAACTTGAGCAGCCGTAAAGCATAAGCGCTGAGACCCGGCGGCCGGGTGCGCCTTCCCACCTGGCGCTCCCGCAGCCTCTGCCCCAGCACGGCTCCGCTTCGCTCGGGGAAGCGGCCAGGCCCGTCACCCGCCACCTGCGGGCCGGACTCCCTGCCGCGTCGCCCACCCCTCCACTTTCCCTGGCTTCGTGCAAGCGGAGAGTCCCAGCTGGAGCTGGGTCTCGGGCACGTGGGGATGGGCGGGGCTCAGCTGCTGACCGACGCTTCCAATTGGCCGGGGGCGTGGCTCTTGGCCACCGGCCCACAGGACCCCTCCCCACCTGGGCGGGGTCTGGAGGTTCACAGCTGGAAAGGGAGGAGCCCCGGCGCAGCAGCTGGAAAGGGGCGGGGCCTGAGGCGCGCGGCTGGCCGCGGCGGGCTGGGGGCGCCCTGGGCTGCCATAAAGTGAATGGGCGCCGGCGGGGGGGTGGCACTCCACCGCGAGGCTCACTCTCCCTAGCCGAGCCTGGGAGCGCCGAGCCCAGCGGCCGCCCCGGAGCAGGGGGGCGGCCCCCACTCCCGCAGGGTTCCTGGCTCGGGGCCCCTGCCTGCCCTGAAGACCGCCGCCTCCGCCGCCACCACCGCCACTGCCGCCGGAGTCAGTCTGCTGCGGGACGCCCCGTGAGTGCTTGAGCTTGCCGGGTGACTGGAGCTCCGGGGGCCGAGGGGCCACGGAGGGTCCCCGGACTCCTAAAGGGAACCTGGAGCGGCTGAACTCCGGTATTTGGGGAATGGGTCTAGACTAGAAGGGCGTACCACAGACCCTGGGACCAGGACAGGATCTGGGGAGAAAGAGACATTAAGAGAAGCCGGTATGAAGTCAGAGAGCTACTTGAAGCTCTGAGTGGGCAGTCTGGAAGCCTTTTACCAGTAAGCAACCCTGGAATCTGGGAACACCGGGTAAGCGGCCAGGGGGTGATAAGGCTAGCAGAGACTGAGGCCAGCTGGGGCCAGGGCAGCGGTCGCCCAGCCTAAGGGTAACTGACCGGTTTCTGGGACCCCTCAGCAGGGGCACAGACTCCAGGGCTGGAAGAAGAAGTGCGTCTAGTCGCTCACACTTCTCAGCTGCTCCGCAGTTGGAATAAGCAGTGTTGTGAGAACAGTGACTGGGTCAGATGGCCGCTACAGCGACAGGGCCGAAGCTGAAAGCCCAACGCGGCAGAACTGGTGGGTCTGTCCTGGGGTGTCGGGATCTGGAAAGGTCCAGATCTGGAGCCGCCTCCGAATCCAACAGAATGTCCGCGTCGCGCGAGGCTTGGAGCCAACAGAATGTTTGGGGTAGTCAAGTGGGTCTCTCACGAGCAGTCGGTGTGGTGTGTCTAGTAGTAGTAGACAGAATGTCCCTGGCCGAGTGGCATGTCCATCTTTCTGGCAGCGCCTGCCCAGCTGCGATGTGTGCAGTGGGGTCGTCTCAGTGAGTCCCCAGAAATCGCAGCTCTCACTTTGCGAACTTGTTTCTTCTCCTCCAGCCTGTTGGGCCCAGATGAGGCAGGGAGTGAGGGTAAAAGATGCACTTTGGCCTAGGGACAGCATGCCTCTGAGAGACCTCCGCTCTCTCTAGCTCTGAATAGATCAGGGCGTTCTAATTCGGGGCGAGAATCTAGGCCAAGAAAGGGAAGAAAAGTGCAACGACTGGCCAGTGAAAACCCGTCTCATAGCCCATTGACAGTCTCAGCTCCCTCACAAACTCAGAGCCGACTGCAATGCCTTCGTTATTCCTTCCTACTCTAATTCCAGTACTGCTAACCAGATACCCTTACACTCCTTGTCTGGTTGTCAGCCTGCTCAAGGCTCCTTGAGGGGCCAAGAGCCTCCCAGAAGAGAAAAACACAGCAAATCTATGGTCCTGGGATAAGGTGAAAAGGAAAAGGAGACAGATGAAATCCAGACTCTGGGCCACATGATGCCTCTAAATCTGGCTGGGAAGGATGCCTCAACTGCCCCCCATTTGCTTTCTCTGTGACTGGGGGAGGGCCCTGACTCATCTGGGCCAATGCAATGACCACCCTTACTGATCCCCAACTCTAACTAAAGCCCAGTTAAGCAGAAGAGTACAAAGTAGAGGTAACTCTGGATCTATGCATGTGGGCACGGCAACTCAGCTGGGAGCAGAATTTTCATGAGGACAAATGCAAGGCATTGTGTTTAGTAATGAAGTTTCTTTTTAAATAACAGGTCTCTCTATACCCTTCTCACCCTCTACCCCTGAGTATCATACAATTCTTATTTCTCACATTCCCACCTCCATTCCTCAATTCTAACATTTGCTTAGATACTAAGACAGTGTTTTGTAACCTTTATTTGTCTCTGGTCCTCTTTTGATAAATGCAGACTACTCCAACTACTCTGGTCACATTCTGGTATACTTTTTAGGGGTTTGTGTTCCCATTGCTTTTAAGAAATCATTTAAAGAAAACTGTCTAGGAAGGAATAAGGAAGGCATTACAGTTGATTCTCTGAAAACCCAAAAGTTCTGCTTTCACCAAGAAGCCGAGAGAGAGAGAGAGAGAGAGAGAGAGAGAGAGAGAGAGAGAGAGAGAATGAATCATAACAAAGATGACTGGAAACAAAAGACTGAACTTCTACTCTTGCATAACGTAGCTGAGTGCATGTGTGCTCACTCATTCTCTTAGGGAGAATCTTAAGAGCCTAGCAAAGAGTCAGAGAATGGAGCTGGGGGTATAACTTAATGGTAGAGTACTTTGGGGGGGAGAGAGAGAAAGGCTGACAAGCTGGACAGCCAAGAAGGCTGCTAGAAAAGTTTAGGTGAGCAGGTGTGGTGGCGCACACCTTTAATCCTAGCACTTGGGACGCAGAGGCAGGTGGATCTTTGTGAATTCAAGGCCAGCCTGGTCCAAGAGAGAGTTCCAGGCTATCTGGGGCTACAGGGAGACCCTGTCTCGAAAAGACCAAAAAAAAAAAAGAAAAGTTTAGGTGAGACACACTGGAAATCTGCAACACAATGAAAGACCTAAATAAGCAGAGACTTGATTGTTATGAAACCCTGAAATGGAAGCTAAGGGGACCTAGAGTAATAAGTAATACAAGCTTAGGATGAATAGGAAAATGTTCTTTGGCACACAGTAGACAGCTAACCCAGAGCTTGGTTCCAGAGAAGTGATGAAGACAGGAAGTGGAAATGGAATCCTTCAGGGCTTCGGAGGATCAGTGTATGTCAGTCACATGCTGCAGTGTGAAGAGGGTGAAGCAGGGAATGAGTAGAACCTGGTTCAAATCCTCTTCATTGTATACAACCTTGGACAAGGTTTTTTTGTCTTCTTAGAGATAAAGTGAGGATGGGCATTCCTGCCATGCAGGGTGGTTGTGAAAGTTAAATGAAACCACATAAATCGTTGTAAAAAGAAAGCTGTTTGTAAATGTATAAGCAACAGAAGAATGCTTACTGCTATTATTCTGCCCAAAGTACAGGTCCCTGTGACCACAGAGTCTTTCTGTGGAAAGATGGGGTCTTGTGCCTTAAAGTGGCCCTGTCATATCCCTGATCTACCCACAGGAAGGTTCTTAAGGATTGATGAAACACCTTCCCTGGAATTTAAGTATCAGCCATCACCCCAGCCCTTTCTAAGAACATGGGAGCTCCCCAGGTTTGTTGTTCTCATTATTCATTTGTTTGTTTTTTGAGACAGGGTCTTACTATGTAGACTTGTCTGGCCTAGAACTTGCTATATAGACCAGGCTAGCTTTGAATTCACAGAGTTCTGCCTCTGCCTCCTGAGTGCTGGGATTATAGGCCTGTGCTACCACACCAGGCCTTCCCCCACGTCTTAACCTGTCTAACAAATATCCTAATCTGAACTCTGCCTCTCTTCTGCTCAAAGATGTCAATGAAGTCTTAGGATATGGGTCCAGAAAAGAGGGCAGGGGAAAAAGACTGACCTAAACTGTATAGTGAGTAAGGGATGAGAACAGCTCAAATCTTTTTTCCCATTCATTCTCTTTTTTTCTGTACTGAGATTTAAAAAAAATATGGAACGCAGCTGGGCGTGGTGGCACATGCCTTTAATCCTAGCACTCGGGAGGCAGAGGCAGGCGGATCTTTGTGAGTTCAAGGCCAGCCTGGTCTACAGAGTGAGTTCCAGAGTCAGCTGGGGCTACAGGGAGACCCTGTCTTGAAAAGACAAAAAAAAAATATGGAATGCTTTATGAATTTCCATGTCATCCTTGTGCAGGGGCCATGCTAATCTTCTCTGTATCATTCCAATTTTAGTATATGTGCTGCCGAAGCTAGCACGTCTCCCATTCATTCTAACTGATGTCTGCTATAGTATGAGAGAAGAAGATGACAACCAAAGGATCTATTGAGCCCTGATCTTTGGGGGACCTACAGTATCCATAGTCAAGGACAATGGCCTATGATAAGAGCGATGGGGGAAAAGAAAAGAAGATAGTTGGAAGAGGATTGTGGGAAGACAGAGAGAGAAATGGTTTGCAAAACCTGCTCCACCTTCCTTTTCCATTTTCCTTCCCCTAGTCCATCTTTAAAAGATTTTTGTTCATGGGGCTGGAGAGATGGTTCAGTGGTTAAGAGCACTGGCTGCTCTTGCAGAAGACCTGGGTTCAATACCCACACCTACATGGCAGCTAACAATCATTCATATCTCCAGTTTCAGGGGAATCCGACACCTTCTAACCTCTTTGGGCATTGAACAACATGGGTGCACTTACACACATGCAGGCAATATACTCATACACAAGAAATAAAAATTAATAAAAAAGATTTGTTTGTGACAGTCTCCCTATGTAGGCCAGCCTGACCTTAAACTGGGAAGCTTCCTCCGCCTCCCAAGTGCTGGGATGCCAGAGATGGTTGCACCTTCTTGACAACTTTCAGTTATACATTCCTTTTTTCTTTTGTTTCTTTTTTTTTTTTTTTTTTTGTATGTTTGAGACAGGGTCTCTCTTTAGTCCCAGCTGGCCTGGAGCTTGCTATGTAGACCAGGCTGGCCTTGAACTCACAGAGATCTTCTTGCCTCTGCCTCTCGAGTGCTGGACATTCTAGTCACAATTGCAATTAAAGTCCATGAAGATGCTACTGACAGCACTCCCCTACCCAGCAGCCGTCACTGACTCCCAAAGCTTACAGCAATGCTTCTAAATAGGGAGTTGGGGAGGTCATACAAGAGTAGGAGAGAAATGACCCAACAGGTCCCATCATCCCCACATGACAATGTTCCCTTAAGGCTCAGGCTGCATGTGTGCACATGCCTTATGGAATAGAATGCAAAGTTGATTTAAAGTTCTAAAGTCAAGCTAGAGGGCTAGCAATGTGCCTCAGTAGTTTTAGTGGTAGTAGAGTGCTTGCTAGCATGTGCCTGGGTTCAGTACCCAACACAGCAAAATGAAAACAAAGAATAAATAAAATCAAGCTAAAGATCTCAAAGAAATTTCATAGTGGTTGCTGTCATTTCATATCCTACATCTAGTTTCCTTCTGTTGATCTTGAGATTTGAGGTCTTAATTCTCCTGCCTCAGTCTGAGCCTTCTGAGTGCTGAGATTACAAGTGTACATTACCAGACCCTGAGTTTAGGGATTTTTTTTTTTTTTTTTTTTTTTTTTTTTTGTCTTTTTGAGACAGTATCTCCCTTTAGTCCCAGCTGGCCTGGTGTTCACTATGTAGATCAGGCTGGCTTTGAAATCATAGAGATCTGCCTGCCTCTGCCTCCTGAGTGCTGAGATTAAAAGTGTGCACCACCATGCCCAGCAGGGATTTTTTTTTTTTTAACAACAACAACAAAAAAGCCAAGGATAATCTAGCCTCAACTGTATCATATCTGGATCAGCACTCCTCTCTCTCATCAAAGACCCCTTCAATCTGAGCCTTTTTTCTCTGCTGGTCTCTCATGGCCCATATTAAGCTTCTCCATTAAATGAGGCTAAGTACTCCCAGAATGCACCTACATTCTCTGAGCCCCAATACTTGATACCATTTTACATGGACTCCCATCTCTGATCTCTCACAACCTGAGATTCAGACCCATGAACTCCATATTTCCATCTTATGTTCTGTCTGTCTCCCTACACTGTGAGCAAGTTAAAGTCTATGGGCTACAGCTCTTGGGGATTCCTGCTAGCACCTAAGTAATGCTTGATAAAAGGAAACAAGGGACGAACACTAGGAACATGTATGATCATTTCTCTGATCCCTTATTTACCCTTTTAATAACTTGAGTACATCAAATCATTGCTCCCTCCATCTGAATCACAGGGTTTCATCATGAACAACTTAAAACACATTTTATCCTCTTCACACACTGCAGGTCAGCAGACCAAAGTCTGGATGCTGTGCATCCCAACTGAATAGAAGGCTGTGTCCACTTGAGAATTTTACTTCAGTCTTAGGTTTATCCACTCCCTGAAAGATAAGTATTTTCTCCCATTTAAGTTCCATGTTGTACCACCTACCTCAGGAATTATTTCAACTTCTCTTGGTTCTCACTGTGGCTTTGGTCTACTCCTCTGGCGTCAGGGCTTCCCTGGGTTTCCCTGACAGTTGCCTTCTTGCCATGAGCTTCTGTACCTTGGGAATCATAGCCTGTCTACTGTGGCCTGTCTGGTTTAGAATCTGCTCTTTATCTTAATGTGTCCTGAATACTTCATTCTTGCTGGTCCATTATACCTTGGAATCAGAGCATACCTGCAAGCCTACTATTCTCCCTAGGCCTCAGCTAACCACCACGATGCTAGGGAGGCCTGGACATTGCATCTCCAGCAGGGCCTATCAAAAAGGTTGGAAGTGGCACAGGCAAACCCTCCTGGAGCTAGACTCACCACCATAATTGTTTTGGCTGTCTTTGGCCCTGCCTGGTATTTCCTACCAGCATTAACCAGTCCTGGAGTTTCCACACTACTGCTTAGCCCTCTCTACCCACTAAGTTAGATGAAGTCCCTGGCCCCAGTCCCAACTCTGAGCTTCCTGACCTCCAGCAGTTTGGGGGAGCTTAATCCTCAGCCAGCCTGTCTCCAACTCAGATAACAGCTTGGCGCCCCCAGCCTTTGCCTGAGCAGCCCACCCGGAAATGAGGCTGCCTGCTGGAGTTCTATGTCCCTCCTTTTCATCTCTCCATCTCTTCACTGGCCTGGTTTTAGTGTTTGCTCCTTGTCTCTGTAGTGCCACAGAGTCGTTCCAGCCCTGGCCCTTCTCGCTACAGTCATGACCCCAGCTAAGAGCCAGAAGGCTTCATTCTTTCTTCCCCAGTCCCTGGTCCCCAACTGGCTCCTTGCTTAGTTCCTTTGCCCATTTTGCTATTTTCTTATTGGCTGTATCCTCTAATTGTAGGACAGAGGATTATATCCCTGTCTGAACTGAAGCATCTCACCTGTATTCACCAGATGATGGCTTCTTCACTGAGATACATAGTCTGAGGAGGTGAACCACACAAACTAGGGCAGGAGCAAGAGTAAGTTCTTAGTCCCCACTCTATCCCAGTGCTTAACTCGATGCTCAGCTCTTAGAAGGAACTAGAAAAATACTATGAGTTTTATTTTTATGTACTATATGTTATGTAAACTTTATAATAATACTGGTCAATTGTGGCAGCACATGCCAGTAGGCAAATGCTGAAGAGGATGAGACAGCAGGATCATGTGTTTGAACCCAGCCTGGGCTACGCTTTTGGGCTGGAGATGTGGCTCTGTTGGTAGAGTGCTTGCCTAGAATGGATGAAGCCCTGGGTTCAGTTCCCAGAACCACATAAACTGGGTGTGATAGTGCATGCCTTTTATTCTAGCACTTGGGAAGGTGGAGGCAGGAGAATCAGAAGTTCAAGGTCATCCTTAGCTGTATGATGAGCTCAAAACCACACTAGCTTGTAAAGAGAATTCTAATAATGAAGGCAGAGTCATGAGAGCTGGCACACACCTGTAATCCTAGCACCCGAGAGGCAAAGGCAGGAAGATGACAAGTTTTAGGCAGGCCTGGGCTACTTAAGGGGGAAAAAACCTGAAGCAGGTCGAGAAGGGATAATGATCTCTCTCTTAGAGATGATGAAATATGTAATATGCCCAGAGAAGTAAAGTAACTTGCAAAAAACACACAGCTAGTAAGTTGGGGGTACCAGGACATGAACCTAGAGCTTTTTAATCCAAACCTAATTCCTTTGGCCCATTCCCTAGATCCAGCCTTCCCTTAGGCTCAACCAAGCAGTCTCTCCTGAACAGCCACAAAGTACAGAATATTCTCTGGTCCCCTTGGCTTCCTCCTCCCCTACACAGAGTTCTGAGCTCCTGGGACTTGGAGAGCTGAGGTTCAGAGGGGCCAGGGAGGGGAAGAGAGGGAGGAGGGGAATGGCTAGCTCCAAAACAGCCCAGGCAGCTGTCCCTGTCACAGAGAGGAGACTGTATGATGGCGTGTGTCTGTCTGCTTGGATGTGGGAGCACATGTGTGGGAGAGAGTGTGGTTTTGTGCCTCTAGTTCCAAGTTCAAGTGCTCATTGTGTTTGACTGGGGGCTTATGTGTGTCTGTACATCTTTCTATCTGTCTGAGAACACACAGCTTGAACTCAGCCTTGTCTTTGGCCCTGGCTGATATCCTCTTCCCCTCGCCTCCCTCTGCTGAAATAGAGGATGAAATCAAGATCCAGGTATGGAATGCTGGGGGAAGGAGAGTTTGGAAGCCTGAAAGTCTGCTGCCAAAAACAGACTGAAAAGATAAATGGCTACGGTGGGACAGACCTTTCCCTGCACACAAACCCCACTGGTCCTTTTGCCCAGCTCTGTGTTGCTCCTGAAAAGTCAGGAGCGTGGTTTGAATTTCAAGGTCATGTTGAGTCTGAAGGAAGGGCAGACTGCAGAGCACCCCATTTCCCAGCTTTGGGTTCTTCCCTCATCTTCCCAGCAATTTGGGAAGAAGTGCTGGTTAAAGTTGTCACAGGTCCCTGCTAAGAGCATCTCCAGTCCAGTGGAGAATTGAGCCCAAGTTTTCTAGCTCCAAGCCTCTGGTTCCTGACCTGAGACCTGAAAAGTGAGGTAAGCTGAGCACACCTCCACCCCCGGCTGACTTACCTCCTTCCTTCTGGGTTCCCTCCAGCCCTGCCTCTCTAACCCCAGGACGAGGTCCAAGGTTGAGACCCTTTTGTCCATGGAAAGAGCAAGGGCTGTTTTTCAATCTGCTTTGACCTCTGTCCTACTCTCAACCTGGCTCAGGGTGGGGCACAGCTGTGCTCTCAGAGCTGCTTGAAAGGGGCATTACCATGTGCAAACACAGGCCATTGCCCATCTGCACCTCCTTGAGAAAGGCTCTTAACAAATTCAGAGCAGCCAAATCATATACATCTCAATCTAGGCTAATCCACCACATTAATGCCACCCCATGCAGCCTGTATTAAGTCCCTCGTAATAGGAAGGAGGTGTTAGGGACAGACAGACAGACCATCTCCCACCTAGCTATCTCCTTCTATCCCTAGTTTCTTCTTTCTGACTCAAGAGCCCCAGTAGTGTCCCTTTCCGTTCCTCCCATCACAGGTCCTGGGAGAGCCAACCAGAATGGGGGATCCTGCAGAGGAAACCTGGACAGGACCCAGGCAGGCTACTGGACAATGTCAGGCTAGGTTTGATATAGAAATACTGGCATAGGACTAAATATTTAATCCTAGCACTTGGGAGGCAGAGGCAGGTGGATCTTTGTGAGTTTAAACCCAGAGCAAGTTCCAGGACAGTTGGGGCTACAGGGAGACCCTGTCTCAAAAAGACAAAAAAAAAAAAAAGCAGGAAATGGGTGTCTTAAGGAGTCCATGCATACCGTCTAGAACGGCATGAGAGAGGGCTGGAGAGATGGCCTACTGGTTAAGAGCGCCAACTGCTCTTGCAGAGACCTGGGTTCAATTCCCAGCACCCACATGGCGGCTGAGAACCGCCTTTAACTCCAGTTCCAGGGGAGTCCAACACCCTCTTCTGACCTCCGCCCTCCAGAGTATTGCACGACACGGGTGCACAAACCTACATGCAGACAGTATACTTATACACATAAAAAAAATAAATAAAAATTTAAAAAAAGAATGGCATGAGAGATGCCAAACATGAGATGGAAAGAAGATTATGATATGAGGTACGTTTGGGATTTGGGGTAGGGGAAGAATAAAAGGGACCCAAGCGTTCGGTGGTTTTCAAACTTGAATTGGATATTGAAACCCTTCATTCAAACAAAAATATTTAAGAAATTCTATGCCGGGCGTGGTGGCGCACGCCTTTAATCCTAGCACTTGGGAGGCAGAGGCAGGTGGATCTTTGTGAGTTCAAGGCCAGCCTGGTCTACAGAGTGAGTTCCAGGACAGCTGGGGCTACAGGAGACCCTGTCTCAAAAAACAAAAAAAAAAAAAAAAAAAGAAAAGAGGCTTTTGGGACAGGCCCCAAAGAACATAATTCAGAAAGGTATTTAGGAGTCCCAGATGTCTATTTCAGATCCTAGTTCTATAATTTATAAGCTCTGGCTTTAGTCAAGTCACTTCAAATATCAGTTTCCACACACAAAATGAGCAACTCAGGTTGAGCACCCCTAATCTGAATATAATGTTCTAAAATCCAAAGCTTCTTTGGATGCATTTCCAGTTTCAGATTTTTTTTTTTTGGTATTAGGGATGCTTAATCAACTGATAGAGCTAAATAAACATTGAAATAAACATTGTGTGTGTGTTTGTGTGTGTGGATATCATTGTGTGCCAATGTATGTGTACATGTGTGCAGAAGTCAGATGTCAACAATTGGTGTCTTTCTTAATTGCCCTGTACCTTATTTTTCCTTAAATATTTATTAATTTTAACATTTTTTTATTTCATGTGTATGAGTGTACTGCCTGCATGTATGTAAGCAAACCCATGTCATGCAGTGCCTGAGGTCAGAGGGTGATGGATCCCCTGGAATTGGAGTTACAGATGGTTGTTAGCTGCTGTGTGGGTGCTGAGAATTGAACCCAGGTCCTCTTCCAGGGCAGCCAGGGTCTTAACTGATAAATCATCTCTCCAGCCCCTAAAGATTTATTTTTACTTACATGTATGTGTCTATGTGAGTGTATGGCACATGTATGTGGGTGCTCAGGAAGCATTCTTAGCTGATGGACCTTCCCTTCAGCCCCTGAACCTTATTTTTTGAGGTAGCATCTCCCATTGAGCTTGGAGCTGGCCAATTCAGCTAGACTGGCCGGCCAGCAAGCCACAGGGATCCTCCTGTTTTTGTCTCCCAGTGTTGGGATTATGGAGGTGTGTCACCATGCCTGGCTTTCATAGATGCTGGGAACTAAATGCATGTCCTTATGCTTGCATGGCAAGCACTTTACCAACTGAGCCATCTCCCCAATTACTTGTTGACCTTGAACTCTTGATCTTCCCTGTCTCTTCTTCCTGGATGCTGGGATTACAGATGTATATCACCAGCCTGGTTCTAAACAATATTCTAAAATTAAAAAACAAAAAACTGAAATCTCGGCTAGACATAGTGGCATATGCCTGTAATTCTTGCATTTAGGATGAGACAGAAGGATCAGGAGTTTAAGGCCGGCCTGAGTTACATGAGACCCTGCCACAAACAAAAGGAATAACTAGCACTAAGCATAAGCCCAGCAGTTAATAAAATCTAGTGTACCTATGTGTGCATGAAATTTTTCAGTATATACCTTTACCCCCCTTCCGCTTCTCTTTTCCCACTCTATCCTAGAGCACTCCATTTAAGATAGCTTTACCTCAGTGACTGAGGAAGGGACAGGATGTTGTGCGGAAACCCTACTAGGAGGCAGATAATACCCAGATTTTGTTGTTGCTTGTTTGAGACAGAGTCTAGTTATGTAGTCCTGTCTGGCCTAGAACTGGCTATGTAGAGTATGCTAGGCTTGAACTCGTGGTGGTACTCCTGCCACTGCTTCTTGAGTGCTAGGATCACAGGATTATACACCTTTTAACCTCTTTTAATTGATCTGTGTTTTCTTTCCTCCAGAGCCCTGCCTCCATGGAGTTCGGGCTGCTCAGCGAGGCAGAGGCTCGCAGCCCTGCCCTATCCCTGTCAGACGCAGGGACTCCACACCCTCCTCTTCCAGAACATGGCTGCAAGGGCCAGGAGCACAGCGGTGAGCGCGCCCCCTTCTGGGGGTGGTGGAGAAAACAGTTCCGCCTTGATGGGGGTGGGCTCTGGAGTTGCAGCCTGGGTGGAAGCCAAAGACAGGTGGAGGAAGTCATTGAGTTCTCAGAGCCACAAAACTCGCCTGAGCGCTCTGTGACCTGCCTCATCCTCTCCCCCCAGACTCCGAAAAGGCCTCGGCCTCACTGCCGGGTGGTTCCCCCGAGGACGGCTCTCTGAAGAAGAAGCAGCGGCGGCAGCGCACGCACTTCACCAGCCAGCAGCTGCAGGAGCTGGAGGCCACCTTCCAGAGGAACCGCTACCCCGACATGAGCACGCGAGAAGAGATCGCCGTGTGGACCAACCTTACCGAGGCCCGCGTGCGGGTACGGCCCTGCCTGATCCGCAACAGCTCTGCTCCCGCCCTGCGCCAGCGGCCCTGGCTGACCTGCACCTGTCCTGCTGCCCTGCCTGACTCGCATCTGCCCTGCTCCCTCTCTGCCTGACCCGCACCTGCCCTTCTGCCCTGTCTGACTCGCACCTGCCCTGGTCCTTCCCTTCCTGACCCGCACCTCCGGTGCTCGGACCTCCGTCCCGCGCTCCCCTCGGCCTCAGTGGCTCTGCCCTGCCGGCCCACATCGGTCCCCGTCTGCAGCCGGGCGATTCCCATCCTCTGGTCTCTGCTCTTCCAGCTCCCTGTCACTCCGGATCGCTCCGGACTGACCCAGTTTCTCTCTCCCCTTCTTGACCTTCTTCGATCCCTTGCTACCTGGCTCTGTTCCCAGCCCCCTGGTCCTATGCGTTCCTCCGCTCCGCCGCAGTCTGAATCCACCTGGTCTGGTTTGCCCAGCCGGGCTCGGTCCATCCCCTGCCGCTACACGGACCTCTGCCCCGCAGGCTGACAGCTTTTCTCCCACGCCCGCAGGTGTGGTTCAAGAACCGCCGCGCCAAGTGGCGCAAGCGCGAGCGCAGCCAGCAGGCGGAGCTGTGCAAGGGCGGCTTCGCCGCCCCTCTCGGGGGCCTGGTGCCGCCCTACGAGGAGGTGTACCCCGGCTACTCCTACGGCAACTGGCCGCCCAAGGCGCTCGGCCCTACGCTCGCCGCCAAGACCTTCCCGTTCGCCTTCAACTCGGTCAACGTGGGGCCTCTGGCCTCGCAGCCTGTCTTCTCACCACCCAGCTCCATCGCCGCCTCCATGGTCCCCTCGGCCGCCGCTGCTCCGGGCACCGTACCAGGTCCCGGGGCCTTGCAGGGCCTGGGCGGGGCACCCCCCGGTCTGGCTCCAGCCGCTGTGTCTTCCGGGGCAGTGTCCTGCCCTTACGCTTCCGCAGCCGCAGCGGCCGCCGCAGCCGCCTCCTCCCCCTACGTATATCGGGACCCGTGTAACTCGAGCCTGGCCAGCCTACGACTCAAAGCCAAACAGCACGCCTCCTTCAGCTACCCCGCGGTGCCCGGGCCGCCTCCCGCTGCCAACCTCAGTCCGTGCCAGTACGCCGTGGAACGGCCAGTGTGAGCCGCAGGTGTGTGGATCATCCCCCAGGGCGGGGCAGTAATTCGCAGCCTCCAGGACTGGGGTGGCCCAGACTGGCTTCCCCTCGCCCCAGGGTCTGACAGGGGTTCTTGGGCAGCTGGAGGGGCGGTTGGCTCAGGAGAGGGTCCTCCCCCTCTCAGCCTCGAGGGGTGTACTGGCCCTAAACAGAGACCGCGCCCCTGGGATTAAGGCCAGGAACAGGGACCAGCTCCCGGGGGGCCAACTCACCCTTGGCCCATCCCGCTTTCTCCAGACCTCCCCTACCCAGTTTTCAAAGATCAACGAAATAAACATGCGCGGACTGTCAAAAGCCTGATGATTCAGAGTTGCGGTTAGAGCCTTGTTTCCCTCATGCTTCCCCACTGTCTAAAGGGACTGATGGATGGACAGGAACGGAGTGAGCGTCCAGACGTCTAAGGCTTCAGTCATCCTCTCCATGGGGAAGCCAAGAGTGCATGGAGCTTGGGGGGACCAGCTAGTTGGCAGGGATCGTCCTTTGCTGGCGCTGCGATGCCACCTCGTGGTCTCAGGGAGGATAGCTGGTAGGTCTGGTCTGACTTGCAGGGATCAATTTTGCAATTGAGGAAGCCTATGATTTTAGCACTTGTTTCACTGTTCCAATGCAGGGCTTTGGCCCTTAACAGCAATAAAATTTTGGTCTGAAACATACATTTATTAAGTGCCTACCAGGCCTAGGATTCTTATTGGGTGTCTGTGTGTGTGTGTGTGCCTCTGTCCTTCCACACACGGGTAGGCTTCTCTCCTGCAGATCACTGTCAGCAGCCTTTCCCCCCACATCATCCCTCTTTTTCCTCCAGGTCCACAAATCCTCAAAATCTTGCTGACCTCTTTAATTTAAAAAGTAGAGAAAGAAGAAGAAAGCTTTCTAGATATAAATATAAGTAACTCCACAATTTAGAGAACTCAGTCCTACCCCTTCCTAGGGCTTGGTTGGACCAGGCATGATGGCACACACCTTTAATCTTAGCACTTGGGAGGCAGAGCAGACAGATATCCATGAATTTGAGGCCAGCCTGGTCTACATATTGAGTTCCAAGACAGCTGGGGCTACAGGGAGACCCTGCCTCAAAAAGACCAAAGGTGGGGGGGAGACAGAAACATTAAAGTACCAGACCACATCCCCATTCATCCCATGGGTGACATTTCTTGACTGTCATAGCTTCCTGGAACTCTGGGGCACATATTCCATGGGGGAAACCATACAGAGAAGGCACCCTATTCATTCTCCCATATGTACGTCCAGGCTTTAGTGCTGTGGAGGAAAGCCTGAGGCTCCATCTTTCTAACACTCACTGGCTCTTGGTCTTAGCTTTGACCTTGGGCCTGAGGTAAGCTTGATGGAAGAAGTGAGCAAAGAGGATAAAATAGGTCCCATACAGCATAAAGGACCAGATGAAGTGTTCCATTGTTGTGTAGCATCCTTTTTCCTGCCTCCAGATGTAATTCAGGATGCCAAAGATGGTTCCCATAACCATCTGCAGGATCTGCAAGCTGGTGATGACCATGGGAAGCATGCTGGGGTGCCTCACTTTGGCAGCTTTCAGAGTATAATAGGTATACATAATGGAATGCACACCGAAGTTCATGGTCATAAACCAGCCACCCGAGGGGACTCTGTTCTTGTATCCAAAGCTTGTGTACAATAGTACTGTGCTGTGGTGGTACCAGTGGACAAAGATGAGAGGCCGCTTACGCAGGATGATGAAGGCTGTGTCTCCTGGGAGATGAGGAGTCATAGCTGACATACTACCCACTCAGCTGAGTTCTGGGACCACCCACTGCACTGAGTGTGGGAACAGCAGGAATTCTCAGGGTAGGGAAGGGGATGAAATGTGTTATTAGGACCTAGGGATAGGGAAGGAGCTCTCCTTGTGATGGGTAAGGGAAGGCTCTGAGGAGGAGTTCAACTCATTGAGCACCAGGGGCAAAGCCTCTTCACTCACCGAGTTCAATGATCTTGCTTAGAACAAAGACACTGGACCAGAACTGGACTATGTTATCCTCGATGAAGTTGACAAAGCACACAGTTTGCTTGAGGCCTCTTGTAAATAGCACAGTCCACATGTAGTTCCATGTCCTCACAGCCCCCAGAATACTGAAAATGAGACAGAGCATAAAGATCTAAGGGTCTGCTAGGTATGGTGGCACACACCTTTAATCCCAGCACTCGGGAGGCAGAGGCAGGCAGATCTCTGTGAGTTCAAGGCCAGCCTGATCTAGATAGTGAGTTCCAGGAGAGCTGGGGCTACAGGGAGACCCTGTCTCAAAAAGACCAAAAATTAAATTTAAAATTAAATAAAAAAGTTGAGAATGGGGTGGCAACTAGGGAGAGGAAATGTGGGAAGGGGCTTTAGAAGTTGTTGGATAGTCTTTGGAAAGTGAGTTAGGAGCTGAGATTATTTAAGGTTGAAGAAATTTGTTGGAAATAGGACTCAGGAGTACGAGAGGGATGGAACTAAACCTAGCATGTAGCTCACACCTGTGTTTCCAGCACTCAAGTGGCTGAGAAAGGAGGGTCACCGTGAGTCTGAGGCTGGTCTGGACTATATATTGACTTTCAAACCAGCCTGGGCTACAAAGTGAGATCCTGTCTAAAAAAGAAAAAAAAAAATGGGAAAAAGAGAGATGAAACAGACTGCCACCTTGGGGCTAAGAAAGGAGAAAAACGAGGTGCTAAGGAAGAGAGTCAATGCAGTGGGGGTTTTAGGCAAAACCTAAGGGCTACAGTGGAGGTCTAAGGACGAAAGAAGAGGTAAGGGATAGGGTAGAAGAGGGTCTTACCTGAAGATTGCAAGACAGAAGGACCACAGGATGAGAGGCCCCTGCAAGTTGAAGCCCTTCCGTGCCTTCATGTAGTTTTGGCCCACAATGATGAGTAACAGGTAGATGAGAACTATGAGGAATGAGGCTACCCTGGCAGGCAGAAAGCAGAGGACATTGCACTCACTGGTGAGACTTGCTTAAGGGAAGGTTCACTCATCTCTCCAGGGGCTTGCTCTAGACTGGAGTTCTAGCGGTATGACACTCGGTTTCCTTATTTGTACAGGGAGGAATAGTACTCTTCCAGCAATGTTCACATGTATGAAGTACCAAGCACAGGCCAAGAGCCCTATGCAAGATTTCTGTGATTATTGCTTTCTCAATGAAACTGAAGACCAAAGCTAATCCATCCAGGGCTGTGGAGTAAGAAGAATGTAGCAACACCTAGGCAAACTGATTGAACAACAAAGTCTACCCACAAACAAGTTTGAGGCATGTGGGGTTAAGCTAGAGTGCCTTGGGAAAGCACTGGAAGAGTCCCAACTTTGTGGCCATCTCCATGTCAGAGAGGATGGGACAGTGGGGGAACATGGCGATTGTGTAGGCCCAGCTGGTCCTCAGCACAAGGCCTGTGCAGGCAGGGGCCCTCCACCCCACAAAAGACAGGTCAGAGTCTCTGCTAGTGCTACATTTTCAGTTCAGTATCATCCCTCAGTTGTCACCAGACATTTTCTCCTTTGCTTTTGTCTCCCCCCACACCCCTCTCCCCATCTTCTAACTCCTGCATCCTTTCCTCCAGCCCCTAATCTCCTTGAGGTGCTCCAATACCAGTACCTTAACCACAACTTGGCGTTGCAGAGCCAGTACAGGGGTGCTAGATACCTCAGCTCTTTAAGAAAATCACCTCTGTCCCCACTCTTCTCAAAGCAGCTGGCAGGGTCTGGTCCTTTCCCCTCACCAAGTCTCACCAGTACTCCTCCAAAAAGGGCCTTAAGTCCTCGAACATCTCGAAGTTATAGGGCTGGACCATCTGCACTTTTCCTAGTGAGACATTCATGGCCGTGTCCATTTCACTTTTGCAGACGAGGTTCAGAGCTTGGGGGGCTGAGCAAGAGAAGATGGTGTGATCTCAGGACTGGACCGAATAGACCCCAGACAGAAGGAACTTCTGGGCAGGCAAAAGGGAGCCAGTGCATGGGCTATGGTGGCTACCGCTGCAATATATGTCAATAACTAAGCTGTGGGGCCCAGGTGGTTCAAGGTGCACGCCCCACCCTCAGCGGTTATCCAATCTTAGCCAAGATACCTCCCTGCCCCGCCTCTGGGCCATGTCCCAGTCCTTCACTGTGTTAGAACATGCTCAAGGACACCTCCCCCAGGTATCTCCCATGCCCGTCCCCAAACCTTGTAGCAGGCCCTCACGCCTCACGCATCCCCCTCCCTTTTTTTTATTCCACCAACTGCTCCAAGTTGACTCACCCCTTCACTTGGCCTCACACAATACCCCCAGGCAGACCAGTCTTCCCCTGGCACTGCCAACTGTAGCCTTTGCCTCAGTTTGCTTTTATCTTCACCTGCTTGGCAATGAAGAGAAAGTGAAGGTGCTCTTGGTCCATGGTGCCCATTTCCAGAGATGGAGGTGTTAATCTCCTTAGGAAACCCAGGTCTGGGATAAGAAGCAAGCTGCTCAGTGAGCACCCATTGGGACTTCCTCCTCCTAGCTTTGGATCTGTGCTTGTAGGTGGAGGGAGATGAACTTAATGAATTTTATAGTTGAGTTCTTGATGTTAATGTTAGAGGAGGCCAGAGCTGAGGCTATTGTGGTTTCTTTATAGTTTCCTCAATTCCTGACTGATGCCCAGTAATAATCTTGGAGAGAAAATGGGGTCACCCTCTGGCTCTTAGTTTTCAGGTTTCCAAGGAGACTTCCTAGGGTTTTGGGAGAAGACCAGCCAGTGCATTTCTTTAAGGCCTGCCATTTTCTCTCTCAGGTCTGAACTTGTCTAACCAAATCTGCTTCTTCACCTATGTTTCTACTCCTAATGAACAAAACACTTAGCAACTTTTAAGACCTCATTCAGCTGTCCCTTATTGCTCTCTGAGCTTTATGAAAGTGTGTAGAAGGTGGGGCTGGAGAGATGGCCTAGCAGTTAAGAGCGCCGAACGCTCTTGCAGAGGACCCGGGTTTGATCCCCAGCACCCACATAGCAGCCTAGAACCATCTGTAACTCCAATTCCAGGAGAACTCCAGTTCCAGGGGAATCCAACACCCTCTTCTGACCTCCGCGGCATTGCACGACACGGGTGCACAAACCTGCATGCAGACAGTACATTCATAGACATACAGAAATAAATTTAAAAAAAATAAAAAAAGAAAGTGTGTAGAAGGCTTTCAGAAGAGTTTGAGAAACAATGGAACTCTGCAAAACAAATGCTAAGAAAAGGGAATATAAAATATTTAAGGAACTGGAGAGATGGCTTAGTGATTAAGAACACTTGTTGTACAACCATGGGGGACCTGAGCTCAGATGCCAGTACCCACATAACAAGCCACTGTTGTATCCTGCCAGCTTGTAAGCCCAGCACTATGGGGAACATATAGGAGGATTGCTGGGGCTTGCTGGCTGCCAGACTAGCCAAAAAAAGGTGAGCTTGGGGCTGGAGAGATAGCCTAGCGGTTAAGAGTACCGACGCTCTTGCAGAGGACCCGGGTTCGATCCCCAGCACCCACATGGCGGCTAAGAACCGTCTGTAACTCCAATTCCAGGAGAACTCCAGTTCCAGGGGAATCCAAGACCCTCTTCTGACCTCCGCGGCATTGCACGACATGGGTGCACAGACCTGCATGCAGACAATACATTCATACACATGCAAAAATAAATAATAATAAAAAAAAAAAAAAAAAAAAAAGGTGAGCTCCAGATTCAGGGAGAGACCCCAACTCAATAAAGCCTGTGCACCCTACCCCCACAGACACCAAACACACAGACACACACATTAAAAAAAAAAAAAAGCATCTTTTAGCCGGGCGCGGTGGCGCACGCCTTTAATCCTAGCTCTTGGGAGGCAGAGGCAGGCAGATCTTTGTGAGTTCAAGGCCAGCCTGGTCTACAGAGTGAGTTCCAGGACAGCTGGGGCTACAGGGAGACCCTGTCTCGAAAAGACCCCCCCCAAAAAAAAATATGGCACAGAACTGAACCAGGGTGATTTGAAAATGCCAACCTTTGAATCAGAGGAAACCAAAGATACAGAGGCTCGCTCCTACAGCACCTTAGAATAGCCAGCTGACGTGGAAGCAGGGCAGACAGCTGTTAAGACAGTATCTTCAGGAAGTAGGTTGCACAGATCCTGAAATCAAAAGGCCCTCTAGTAATGTTCTTGAGAAATTCAATTTCTTTTTTTTCTTTTTCTTTTTTTTTTTTGGTCTTTTTGAGACAGGGTCTCCCTGTAGCCCCAGCTGTCCTGGAACTCACTCTGTAGACCAGGCTGGCCTTGAACTCACAAAGATCCGCCTGCCTCTGCCTCCCAAGTGCTGGGATTAAAGGCGTGTGCCACCACGCCCGGCCGAGAAGTTCAATTTCTTAGAAAATGCTGGTGATAGTGATGAAGAAAATGATATGATTGAGGGCATCCTAAAAGGAGAAGACAAACTTCGGATCAATAAACACAAAGTAGGAAATTTGTATTATTTCCTATATATGCATGTATTTGAACCATAAAAAAATAATAGTAATAACACTAGGGGCTTGAGAAATGGTTCAGCTATTAAGAACATTGGCTGCTTTTGCAGAGGACCTGGGTTTGGTTCCCAGCACTCACATGGAGGCTAACAATTGTCCTTAACTTCAATTCCAGGATATTTGACACCCTCTTCTGACCTCCATGGACATTGCACACACATGAGACTATGTCTCAAATCGAAAAGCAACAACTGAGCCAGGCGTGGTGGCGCACACCTTTAATCCTAGCACTTGGGAGGCAGAGGCAGGTGATCTTTGTGAGTTCAAGGCCAGCCTGGTCTACAGAGCGAATTCCAGGACAGCTGGGGCTATACAGGGAGACTCTGTCTTGAAAAGCCCAAAAAACAAAAAACAAAAAAAACCCCAAAAAACAACAACTGAAGAGAGAGAGAGAGAGAAGAGAAAGAAGAAAGAATCTCTAGAAAGTATTTCCAAGGGAAACCTTTGCTAACTTCTTTTGGACTTGGTGTTTTTTTGGGGGGAGGGGGTTCTCCCTGTAGCCCCAGCTGGCCTGGAACTCACAATGTAGACCGAGATGGCCTGAACTCACAGAGATCTGCCTGCCTCTGCCTCCTGAGTACTGGGATTAAAGACGTGTGTCACCATGACTGATATTTTTATTTTTTTATGTATATGAGAATATTGCCTGCAAGAAGAGTGAGTACTCTTAACCTCTGAGCCATCTCTCTAGCCCCGGTGTGGTACTGCTTCATAGCATGGTATTTCTTTCCTTCAACCTATAGTTTATAATTATTTGCTTTGTGATTTCTTTTTCTTTCTGAGACAGGATCTTACATAGCCCGGCTAATTTCAAACTCACTATGTATCTGAGGCTGGTTTGAAGTACTGATTCTCCTGAAGAGTTCTTCCCAGCCAGCACTGATCTAATGTCTCAGGCTATAAATTATGTTTTATTCCTTTATATAATGTAAAATGCTAGGATTTCTTCTAGAAGTAGTATGGTCATGAGAATTCCTGTCTGCATATTCTGTCTCTAGGTAACCTTGGAAAAGAGGTCATTAAATACCGCTTGGCCTCAGCTTTCTCATCTGTAAAATAAAGATAATATCCCCCTCAGAAAATGTTTACAAGGATCCGATGAAATCGTATGTTAAAGGGCATTACACAGCCAGTGCAGTGGCCCATGCCTATAATCATAGCACTTGGAAGAGGAAGTGTAAGGATTGCTTTGAGTTTGAGGCCAGCCCGAGTTACATAGTGAGTTTCAGATCAGCCTTGAGTACAGAATAAGGCTCTGTCTAAAAACCCAAAAAATAGCCAAGCGTGGTGGCACACACCTATAATCCCAGCCCTCAGGACGCATAGGCAAGTGGATCTCTGTGAGTTCAAGGCCAGCCTGATTTACATAGTGAGTTCCAGGTCAGCTGGCGCAACAAGGAGACCCTGTCTCAAAAAGACCAAAAAAAAAAGAAGTATGTTAAGTAATACTAAGCATTAAACAAACAGTAATTATTGCTCAAAGGTAATTTTATACATTTCACACACTCAACTATGTTAAAAGATTTTACATACTCAACTATGTTAAAAGACAGTAATGATCAGAGATTGGCTACAGAATATTGGGAATGCACTTAGCGCTACTGAACTGTACTATACATTTAAAAATTATTGCCAGGTGTGGTGGCACACACCTTTAATCCTAGCACAGGAGGCACAAGCAGGCAGATCTCAGCCTGGTCTACAGAATGAGTTCCAGGCCAGCTGGGGATGCAGGGAGACCCTGTCTCAAAAAAACAAAAAAAAATTATTAAGATGATAGGTCTGGGTATGATGGTGCACACACAAATAAAAAGTCAGTGTGCATAATACATAAAGAGAGTGTTCATAGCCCTACTTATCACTCCTGATAAATGGTCCCAAACAACAACAGGTTCATTTGACATGCTCTAGTTCTTCCAAATCTACCTCTCTGTTGCCAGGAAGCTCTTACTGAGTTTTGGTGGCTGGTCACCTCCTTTTTTTCCTTCCCCTTTCTCCCTCTCCTCCCACTTCCCCCTCCTCCTTTTTTAGTTTTTATTAAATTTTATTTTTTTATGTGTATGAATGTACTGTCTGCATGTAGGTTGGTGCACCAGTGTCGTGCAATGCCAAGAAGGTCAGAAGAGAGTGTCGGATTCCCCTGGAACTGGAGTTAAAGATGGTTCTCAGCCTCCATGTGGGTGCTGGGAATCAAACCCGGGTCCTCTGCAAGAGCAGTCGGTGCTTTTAACCACTGAGCCATCTCTTCAGCACCCCCCTTGTTTTTTTTAGTTTTTATTAGTCAAGATCTCACTATATGGCTCATGCTATCCTTGAACATCATTCTCCTGCCTCAACCTCCTGAGTCCTGAAAGCTTTTTCTTTTTTTTGGGGGGGGGCGGGGGGGGAGAGGAAAGGGTTTATTCAGCTTACATCTCCTGAGTCACAGTTCATCACTTAGGGAGCCCAAGGCAGGAACTCAGGGCAAGAACCTGGAGGCAGGAGCTGAAGCACAGGCCATAGAGGAATGCCCTTCACTGGCTTGCTCCCCTAGCTCATGCCCAGCCTGCCTTCTTATACAGTACACAACAACCTGCCCAGGGTGGCACCACTCATTGTGGGCTGGGCCCTCCCACACTGCTTGACAATCAAGACAATACTCCACAGATGTGGCCACAGGCCAATCCAATGGAGCCAATACCCCAGTTGAGGCTCCCTCAACCCAGGTGTGTCAAGTTGACACTAAAGCTATCCAGCACAATTGACCTCTTGTCAACTTGACACACAAAACACATCACTATTAAACCACCACCTTTCCAGTTCTTATCCCCAAAGTATGATGTTAACATTAATCACAATCTAAGACAGTACAACCTTAAAAGCCCCACAGTCCTTAAAATGTCCAAACACTTAAAAGTTCACAGTCTATTAAAAGTCTCTTAACTGTGGGCTGCTGTAAAATCCAAAACAAGTACTGTCTTATTTCAAAGGGAAGAATCAGGCACTCTCAAACAAAACCTAAGTCCAGCAAAGTAGCTCAAGGCTGGACACCTGGGATTCACTCACGATCTTCTGGGCTCCAAAGGGTCTCGGCAGCTCCCCCTCTCCGACTCTGCCGTCCGTGGCACACTCATCTCGCAGGCCCAGGCCGACTCCATTCTACACCTACCGCTGCTCTTGGTGGTCGTCCCAGGGTACCGGCATCTCCAAAAAGCTGGGGTCGCTACTGAAACTGAGGCAGCACCTTCACCAATGGTCTCTTCTGACCTCTCCTGGTGCAAAGCCTCAGCTTCTCTCCATGACCCCTGCAATCCTGGGGTCTTCACAGCAACCGAGGTGCACTTCCACCAATGGTCTTTCCTGACCTCTCACAGTGCCAAGCCTCGGCTGCTCTCTGTGACCCCCTCAAATTTCAACACCGGAACCATATAGGAGACTCTTACACGTTACCAAGTCCGGCTTCTGGCTCAAGATGGAGGCTCAGGCCCTTTCTGGGTCACAGCTTCTGTGTGCTGACCTTGAAGATATTCTCCCCAGAAGATTTCACCTCAGTGATGCTGGTCTCTTGTTACTTACAGCTGATTTTTCAGCCCCAGCTAACCAGCATCAATTGCCCCAGTACAACAAAAATTTCACTTCAGGTTCTGGTCTCTTGTTACTTACAGCTGATTCTTCAGCCCCAGCTGACCAGAACCCACAGATTACACAGTCCTGATGATCTCTGCTCCCCTGTGAAACTAGAAACTTCACAAGCCAGGCCTCCATCCTCTACAACTCTTTCAGCAAAACTGTTCCAAGTTCCACAGCCATGATCTTTAGGCATTCAATGATTTTTCTAGCCCAAAGTTCCAAACGCTTCCACAATCCTTCCCCAAAACACCAAGGTCAGGTCTGTCACAGCAATAGCCCACTCTTCTGGTACCAATTTCTGTCCTAGTTTTTCTTCCATTGCTATGACAAAACACTCTGACCAACACCAACTTGGGGAGGAAAGGGTTTATTCATCTTACATCTCCTGGGTCACAGTTCATCACTTAGGGAGCCCAAGGCAGGAACTCAGGGCAGGAACCTGGAGGCAGGAGCTGAAGCACAGGCCATGGAGGAATGTTGTTCACTGGCTTGCTCCCAGCTTTTTCTAAAATACATAACAGATCAGGCATGTTGCCACATGCTTGGAATCACAGCACTTGAGAGGCTGAAATGGGAATATAATTACCTTGAAGCCAGCCAAGGCTTCATAGCAGGACCCCATCTGAAAAACATAAAAGCAGGGACTGGAGAGATGGCTCAGCAGTTAAAAGCACTGGCTGCTCTTGAAGAAGAAGCAGGTTAGCACCCACATGGCAGCTAACAACCGTTGGTAACTCCAGTTCCAGGGGATGGGACTCCCTCTTCTGGCCTCCTCAGGCATTGCACAACATGGGTGCACTTGTATGCATGCAGGCAATACACTTATAAAATTAAAATAATAAAAATATTTTTGGTTTTTTTGAGACAGGGTCTCTCTGCAGCCTCAGCTGGCCTGGAACTCCTTATGTGGACCAGCCTGGCCTTGAACACACAAAGATCCACCTTTCTCGGCCTCCCGAATGCTGGGATTAAAGATGTGGAACACTGTGTCCAGCTCCACATTTTTTTTTTTGAGATAGGGTCTCTTACTAAACTTGGAGTCATCTATTTGGCTGGCCTGGCTGGCCAGTGAGCTCCAGGAATCCACTTGTCTCCACATGGCCCACTCTCCCCAGCGCTGGGGTTGCACAAATGCACTGCCATGCCTGGCTCTTCACCTGGGTGCTTGGGATCTGAACTCAGGTCTTAATGTTTGTGCAACAGGCACTTGGCTTACTGAGACATTTCCACAACCCCTATGCCATTCCTCTTTAAGGAGAATAACAAAGTCCTCTGGACAAAAATCAGATTCCTCAGTTTATCTCTGATCATTATTTTCCTACCAATGTCCCACCATCTCTCAGCCTCAGCACTCCACAATTTAACCATAATAGGAGACTTAGAACTCTGTGCACCTATCCCTTCTCCTCTCTGCATCTAGCTCCCTCTCTATATATGTCATGTTCTCTTCTGGACATATCTTATTCATTGTTTGGCTGTAAAGTCATTTGGCTTTTGAAAGACTGGACCTAGTCATATGTGGTGGCAATTCCAGTAATCCCACCACTTGAGAGGTACAGGCAGGAGAATCAAGAGTTCAAAGCTACAGAGAAAGTTTGAGACAAGCCTAGGTTACATGATACCGTATCTCAAAACAACAACATACTAGTCTTTCAGAGAGGGTCAATCTCTTCCTTGTCTTGTGCCCAGAGGACTTTGTTCAAACTGCCTACCAATATTGTGCTTCTACTGATGCACATAGTTGGCCAGGAGTTTTCTGTAGCATCCTGGCTGTCCCACTCTACCCTATGTGGTTATCTTCTCTAGCTCACTCATCCTTGAGAGCGCCTGAGTACACAGTGGACACTCAAAATGACTGTGGCCTTGAACTGAACATTCAGCTAAGTGGAAATATAAACGCATAATATATTTTAAAGACTCAACTTCCTTAATAATTAAAGAAGTGCAAATTAAAGGCTACACACAGTATCATTCTGTTTAGCAGCTATTAAACCAAGCAAAATTATGTAATACTAGTCAAAGCTTTAGGGACTAGTTATATTCAGAGCTGTTCTGATAAATTGACATAATCCTTCTAAAAATAGGATTAGGCAACACTTAACAAGGGCCAGCTGACTTTAACCCAGTCTTTTACCTGGGAATTCAACTCAGTGAAATAGCTGGAGAGATGGTCAGTGTTTAAGAGCACTGACTGCTCTTCCAGAAGACCTGGATTGGAATCCCAGCACCCACATGGCAGCTAACAATTGTCCATAACTCCAGTTCCAGGGAATATGATGCCTTCTTCTGTCCTATGAGAAGATTGCATGACACAGGTACACTTACATACACAGCCAATACATGCATACACAAAAAAATAAAAGTAGTAAGTAAAAAAAAAAGATCTAAGGCTGGATATGGTGGCACATATCTTTGATGCCAGCACTCAAGAACCAGAGACAGGAGTTCAAGTTTCGAGGCTAGGCAGGTCTACATAGCAAGTTCGCAGGCCAGCCAGAGTTCCAAGGAGACCCTGTCTCAAAAAAGGAAAAAAAGATATTGTATGTATGTATTAAAATAGTTATGTAGGAGCCGGGCGTGGTGGCGCATGCCTGTAATCCTAGCATTTGGGAGGCAGAGGCAGGCGGATCTTTGTGAGTTCAAGGCCAGCCTGGTCTACAGAGCTAGTTCCAGGACAACTGGAGCTACAGGGAGACCCTGTCTCGAAAAAGACAAACAAAAAAAAAAAAAAAAAAAGTTATGTAGGGGCTGGAGAGATGGCTCAGCAGTTAAGAACATTAGCTCTGCAGGCAGATCTCTGTGAGTTCAAGGCCAGCCTGACATACATAGCAAATTCCAAGACAGCTGGGGCTAGAGGGAGATCCTGTCTCAAAAAGACCAAAAGTAAAGAAAGAAAGAAAGAAATATTAGCTGTTCTTGCAGAAGCCCTGGGTTAGAATCCCAGCAGCCACATGGTAGCTAACAACTGTCTTTAACTCTAGTTCCAGGGAATCTGACGACCTCTCCTGCCTCTGTGGGCATCCCACAACACAGGTGCACTTACACACATGCAAGCATAACATTAACACACTTAAATAAACTTAGGAGGCAGAAGCAGGCGGATCTTTGTGAGTTCAAGGCCAGCCTGGTCTACAGAGTGAGTTCCAGGATAGCTGGGGCTACAGGGAGACCCTGTCTCGAAAAGACCAATAAATAAATAAATAAATAAATAAATAAATAAATAAATAATAATTTTTTTGTATTTTTGAGACAGGGTCTCCCTTATAGCCCCAGTGAAAAGACCAATAAATAAATAAATAAATAAATAAATAAATAAATAAATAAATAATTTTTTTTTGTATTTTTTGAGACAGGGTCTCCCTGTAGCCCCAGCTGGCCTGGAGCTTGTTACATAGACCAGGCTGGACTTGAACTCACAGAGATCTGCCAGTCTCTGCCCCCTGAGTGCCGAGATTAAAGGTGTGTGCCACCATGCCCAGCTATAACACCTTTAATCCCAGCACTTGGGAAGCAGAGGCAAGTGGACCTCTGAGTTCAAGGCCAGCCGGGACTAAAGGTAGATCCTGTCTCAAAAAGACCAAAAGCCGGGTGTGGTGGCACACGCTTTTAATCCTAGCACTCGGGAGGCAGAGGCAGGCGGATCTTTGTGAGTTCAAGGCCAGCCTGGTCTACAGAGTGAGTTCCAGGTCAGCTGGGGCTACAGGGAGACCCTGTCTCGAAAAGACCAAAAAAAAAAAAAGTCGTCACCAGGCATAGTGGCATACACATTTAATCCCAGCACTCAGGAGGCAGAGGCAGGTGGCTGTCTATGAGATTGAAGCTAGTCTGGTCTACGCAGCAAGTTCTAGGCTAGCTAGGGGTATGTAGTGAGACACTAACTCAAAAAATAAAAACAAGGAATTGGAAAGATGGCTCAACAATTAGGAGCACTGGCTGTTCTTTATAGAGGGGCAGAGTTTGAGTCCCAGTATCCACATAGCAGCTAACAATTGTCCATAACTCCAGTTCCAGGGATTTGACTCCTTCTTCTGACCTCTGCAGGCATTACATGACATGGGTGCACAAGCCTACATGCAAGCAATACACTCATACGCATAAAATAAAAATAGTAATAAAACAAAAACAAGCAGCTGGAGACAAACAAGCTCAGAGGTTAAGAGCACTTGCTATTCTTCTAGAGGGCCTGGGTTCAAGTCCCAGTACCTACATGGCAGTCAGACTCTTCTGGCTTTCAAGGGCACTACACACATACCATTACACATACCAGCAATCAAAACACTTGTACAAACAAAAATAAATCACTTAAAACAAAACCAAAACTGAGGTCCTTGTTAGGATAGAAAAAGCTAAACCTGAGTTCAAAAATCAGAGCTGGGGATATTGCTCCATGCTAATGCACTTACTTAGTATGCACAGGACCTTGGGTAAAGGCGAGCACCACCAGGCCCTGCCTGTTTTGGTCTTTTTGAGACAGGGTCTCTCTGTAGCCACAGCTGGCCTGGAACTCACTATGTAGACCAAGCTGGCCTAGAACTCACAGAAATCCACCTGCCTTTGCCTCCCAAGTGCTGGAATGAAATGTGTGTGCCACCACACCCAGCTCCCTTTTTTATTATTTATTTTTATTTATTTATGTGTATGAGTGTTATGATTGCATGTGTTTAAGTGCACCCGTATGCATGCATCCGAGATTAGGCATGTGTGGACTAACATTTCAGCCAGCATGCTTCAGAGTCATGAGCAAAGATCCCACCTCTCTGTTTATGCACCACAAATTGGGATGAGATGTGGTGGTGCAGAGTCTAGGATTGGCCTCCGGGAGGTGTTGTCATGCAATGTATGGGCTGCCCTTCCCAAACCTATATAAGCTTCTCATCCTGTAACAATAAACAGAATTTCTATAAGTTGTACCACCTGACTAGATCTCTGAGTTGTTATTGTGCGCATATTTTCCTTAGCCAGATTGATCATGGGGCTGTTAATCTTACAGCTAACTTTTCAGCTTGTTGGGTTGTGGGAATGAGCAATTCCCTGACTGGTTGGTTGTGGAGGCTAGCAACCCTCAGCGGCCTATTGACTGTGGAATTACCAATTCCACAGCTAAGTGTTTGGCTACGAGACCATCAGTATCACAGCATTGGAGCCATCAGCCCCAGCAAGTGTTTGGCCATAAGATCATCATTGTCACAGCTGGCTGTCCACGGGGCCAGCAGTGGGGCCAACCTATAACATGCCCGTGTTGTGCAATGTCCACAGAGGACAGAACCAAATCTGGGTCCACTGCAAGAGCAGCCAGTGCTCGTATCCATTGACCCATGTCTTTAGCTCCATCAAAGACAATTTCAAACTTTTTTTTTTTTTTGGTCTTTTCGAGACAGGGTCTCCCTATAGCCCCAGCTGTCCTGGAACTCACTCTGTAGACCAGGCTGGCCTTGAACTCTCAAGAGATCTGCCTGCCTCTCCCTCTTTGAGTGCTGAGATTAACCATGTGTGGCATAAATAACATTCTTTTTTTTTTTTAATTTTGTTTACTTTTGTATGTGTATGAATGTACTATCTGCATGCAGGTCTGTGCACCCGTGTCGTGCAATGCCACGGAGGTCAGAAGAGGGTCTTGGATTCCCCTGGAACTGGAGTTCTCCTGGAATTGGAGTTACAAACGGCTCTTAGCTGCCATGTGGGCGCTGGGGATCGAACCCGGGTCCTCTGCAAGAGCAGTCAGTGCTCTTAACCGCTAGGCTATCTCTCCAGCCCCAATAACATTCTTTTTTAAAGACACAGACTAGCAGACTTCGTTAAAAGAACAATTGGGGCTAGATGCTGGGCTTGGTGGCACACGCCTTTAATCCTAGCACTCGGGAGGGGGAGGCAGAGGCAGGCAGATCTTTGTGAGTTCAAGGCCAGCCTGGTCTACAGAGTGAGTTCCAAGACAGCTGGGGCTACAAGGAGACCCTTGTCTCGAAAAGACAAAAAAAAAAACAAAAAACAATTGGGGCTGGAGGGATTGCTCAGTGGCTAAGAGTACTGCCTGCTCTTGTAGAATACCCAAGTTTGGTTCCCAGCACCCATGTGGCAGCTAACAACTCCAGTTCCAGGGGATCTGATGCTCTCTTCTGAACTTTGTGGGCATTGCATGACATGGGTACACTTATATACATGCAGTCAATATACTCAGACATATAAAATAAAAATATTTTGGAAAAAAATAAAAATAAATTTTTGTTGTTTACTCAGGTTTTTTTTTTTAATTATATTTATCCAGGCACAGTGGTGTGCACTTTTTTTAAAATTTTATTTATTTCTGTATGTGTATCAATGTACTGCCTGCATGCAGGTTTGTGCAACCCAGTCGTGCAATGCCGCGGAGGTCAGAAGAAGGTGTCGGATTCCCCTGGAACTGGAGTTCTACTGGAATTGGAGTTTCAGACGGTTCTCGGCTGCCATGTGGGTGCTGGGGATCGAACCCAGGTCCTCTGTAAGAGCGGTCAGCACTCTTAACCACTAGGCCATCTCTCCAGCCCCCAGTGGTGTGCACTTTTAATCTTAGCACTTGGGAGAAAGGGGCAGGTGGATCTTTGAAATTGACCTAGCAAGTTCTAGGCCAGCTGGGGCTACAGGGAGACCCCCAAATTATTATGTTTATTTATTTGTAGGGGGGTGGCACCCAGAGGTCACAGGACAACTTGAGGGAGTCTGTTCTCTCCCACCATCATATGGGTCTGGGCTCCAACTCAGGTTGTGAGGCACCTTTGCCCGATGATCCATCTTACCAACCCTAGTTGACTTTCTGAAAAGGAATCTCACTCTGTAGCCCAAACTGGTCTCCTGAGCCTTCTCCCTTGACTTCACAACTGCTGGTATTACAAATATGTACCACCACACTTAGCTTCTGGTGTTTTCCACAGCTAAATAAATAAGATTTAGGGCCAGTGAGATGGTTCAGTGGGTAAAGTACTTCCCATCAAGCCTGATGACCTGAGTTCAGTGAATCTGCAGTGGAAGTAGAGAACCAAGTCCCAAAAGATGTCCTCTGAACTCTGTATATGTACCATGGCATAGGTGCACCTATACACACACACACACACACACACACACACACACACACACACAAACAGATTTTTCAAGTAAATAAATAATAGGGCTGGAGTGATAGCTCCGTAGTTAAGAGCACTAAAGGGATGCCGGGCGCGGTGGCACATGCCTTTAATCCTAGGAGGCAGAGGCAGGCAGATCTTTGTGAGTTCAAGACCAGCCTGGTCTACATAGTGAGTTCCAGGACAGCTGGGGCTACAGGAAGACCCTGTCTTGAAAAGACCAAAAAAAAAAAAGAAAAAAAAAAAAAGAGCACTAGAGGCTCTTCCAGAGGACCTGGGTTCAGTTCCCTGTACCTATATACCTACATGGTAGACAACAGCCCCCCATATCTCTAGTTACAAAGGATCTAACACCCTCTTCTGGCCTCCCTGGGCATTCCACAATAGATACACTTATATACTTATATACATGCATGCAAAACATTCATACAAATAAAAATAAATATTTTTTAAGATTTTTTTTTTGTCTTTTCAAGACAGGGTTTCCCTGTAGCCTCAGCTGTCCTGGAACTCACTATGTAGACCAGGCTGGCCTTGAACTCACAAAGATCTGCCTGCCTCTGCCTCCCAAGTGCTAGGATTAAAGGTGTGCACCACCACGCCCGGCTTCTAAGATTTTTTTTTTAAGGTAGGGGCTTGAGCTGGCTCAGCAGTTAACTGTACTCGTTGCTCTTACAGAGGACCCAAGTTTGGTTTCCAGCATTCACACAGTAGCTCACAACCATCCATAACTCCAGTTAGAGGGGATCCTCTCTGGCTTCTGTGGGCACTGGTACACCTACATACATGCAGGAAAAACACACACATAAAATAAAAGTAAACAAAATTCTCTCCCAGCACTTGGGAGGCAGAGGCAGGTGGATCTCTGTGAATTTGAGGCTACCTTGGTCTACATAACGAATTCCAACTGTGACAGGGAGACCATCTCAAAATACAAACAAAAACAAAAACAAGGAGGGGTACTGGAGATATAGCTCAGCAGTTAAGAGTACTGGCTGTTCCTGTGGAGGGCCTAGGACTGGTTCCCAGAACCCACATGGTGGCTAACAACCACCTATAACTCCAGTTCCAGGGGAATCCAATGCCCTCTTCTGACTTCCTCGGGCATTGTACAACAGGAGTACACTTACATACATGTAGGTGATACATTCATACACATAAAATAAAATCAATATATATTAACTCATTATTTTTATTTTATGTGTATGAGTGTATTACCTGCATGTGTGTAAGTGCACCCATGTTGTGCAATGCCTGAGATAGTCAGAAAAGGGCATCAGATCCCCTGGAACTGGAGTTATGGACAGTTGTTAGCTGACATGTGGATGCTGGGTTCTCTGCAAGAGCTGTCAATGCTCTTAACTGATGAGCCATCTCTCTAGCCCCTAAAAATATATTTAAAAAGCAAGGCATGGGGCTGGAGAGATGACCTAGCAGTTAAGAGTGCCAACTGCTCTTGCAGAGGACTAGAGTTCAATCCCCAGCACCCACATGGTGGCTGAGAACTGTCTTTAACTCCAGTTCCAGGGGAATCTGACACCCTCTTCTGACCTCCATGGCATTGCATGACACGAGTGCACANGTGTGTGAGTCTCGGATCTGAGATCTCCCAGGACCAGCTATAGGCAAGTGCAGGTACCCACAGTCGTCCCCGTCCCCCCCCCCTGGCCAACTGGGATTACAAAGGCATCTGAGAGGCAAGCAAAGCAAGCCAACACACTGAAGAGGCATTAGGGACTTACATTGGAATACAGTTAAGGAGAAGCTCATATGCCCGGAACACGAAGAAGAGACAACACCAGAAACACCAGAAAGGGGCAGGATAATCCCGCATCAAGCTCTACCAACCCTTGGGAAATTCCTACAGTGGGTCCCCCTGGGGATGGCCCAAAACACAGACATCAGAAACCCATTGGAAACTATTTAAGAACTACGAGATTATAAAGAGCAAATAAGAACTAAAGAAGAGAATGAAAAACTCATGAAGGAACTAGAGGGAAAGATTGACAAACCTAGGAAGGAATTAGAGGTAGAAAATGACAAATTCTGGTATGAAGTGGAAACACTGATAATATCCCATGTTGAAAAAGAGAAAAGAGCTACAGGAAGAATTGAGAAGCTCCAAAAGAAGTGAAATACAAGAAGTCAGAAGAGGAAATTGAAAAAGGAAATCAAACTCATCCAATCAGAGGAAAGGAATGTTGGAAAGCCTCAGAGCCAGAATGGAGGAAGCAAATAAAAGAATATCAGGACCTGAGTTAACCGAACAAATTAAAAACCTACAAGGAAGATTATGGAAAAAATTTTTAAAATACACCAAAGTGGAAACAACCAGGAACTGTGACACTACTGAAAAGATCAAACCTCCGCATCAGAAGAATGAGGAGAGATCCCAAGAGAATGATTGTTATTGATCAGATCTTTGACAGAATAATTGATGAAAATTCCCCCAAACTTAAAAAGACAAACCGTAAAATACAAGAAGCACATTAAAACTTTCCAACAGACAAGATCAGAAAAGAATCTCCCAATGCCATATCATAGTTTAAAATGCTAGACACCCAAAAAAAGACCAAAATCCTTAAGCCACTAAGAGGAAACAACAAGTGACCATAAGGGGGAAACCTATCAGAATACAATGGACTTCGTTCAGTTGCCAAACTTTGAAAGCAAGAAGAACCTGGGAGCAAAGCATCTCCCAGTGTTAAAGGACAATAGATGCCAACCCGGTTACTATACCCAGAAATGTCAATTATAATTAAGAAGAGAGAAAAAATTTTCATTACATAAACAACAGTTTTGAAATAATGACATAGTCAGATACCCAACCCTTCAGGGATACTTGAAGCAATCAAAGAAGAGAAGAGAAAACACAAGACTGACACAACCCCACCTTTTATACCAGGTGGTGGGAGGATAACTCCGCCCCCACAGCCACAAAAGCCAATTAAGCCAAAGACACCTGGATTAACGGATTAACTAGATGAAATCAGTCACTGGATTAATGGATTAACTAGATGAAATCAATCAACAATCAGCCTTGCTGAAGCACTCAGCTGCTGCCTACCTACATGCGTTTGCCTGAGCTGGGCTCCAGAGATCTCCCACCCACAGATATTTAAACTCATTTAACAAAAGAAGTATGTAGGTAGACTCCAACATGTAGAAGGCCCATTGAGGGACCATAAGATACTGGCAAAAGAAATCAAAGAGCTAACTTAGTAGAGAGATGAGATGTATGTTCATTGACAGGATGTCCCAGTGCTATGGAGATGTCCATTTTTCTCATCTATAGATTCAACACTATAAAGCAACAATAGTCATAATGATATTAGCATAAAACATTTGGCAGTTGATCACTGGAGCAGAGCAGACTCTAGAAGTAATCATACAAATGTGGAGATCTGATCTTTGGCAAAAGTGAAGAATAGATAAGAGACCATCTCTTCAACAAATAGTGCTGGGATAACTGTACCTACCTACAAAAGGAAACTGCCCAATGTGGTGTACACACCTGTAGTGCTGGCATTCGGTAAGTGGAGGCACAGACTCTAGAAGATAGCACAGGACAAAACCTTGGATAATGGTAACTTTTCACATTTATTTCTCTTTCTGGGATAAAAACCATGTGATGTGAAAAAAGGATTGACAAAATTCAGCCTCCTACCCAGGCATAATCTAAGCACATCAGGAGAAGGATCTTGAGTTCTATCTAGGCCAGCCTGGGCTACATGTTGACATGGTGGTAGGGGTGATACAATTTTATATGCAAAATACTGTCAAGATTAACAGATTCAATCAAGTACCAATATCCAATGTCAATTATAAACTGGATGTGGTGATGAAAGCCTATAACACCAGAATTGAGGTAGAAGTGGGATGACCAGAAGTTCGAAGTAAGCCTCATCTCTATAGCAAGTTCGAGAACTACCTAGGCTACATGTGACCCCATCAAAAAAGAAGAAAGGAAAAAAAAAGCCAACTTATAAAGTTGCATTACTGTGTCATAACAGTTGTCCAAAAAGGAAATCAAATCCCATTTGCTGTCACATCAGAAAGAACAAAGTTGGGTAAGTTAAGGTAAAGAATAAAAAAAAAAATGGATGACAAAATTTGAAGAGGAAAGCAATGAATGGAAAGATAGCCCATATTCATTGGCAGGAGGAATCAGTGTTATCAAAATGCCCTCCTTACTCAAAGCTATAGATCAATAGCATTCTTTGCAAGCATAGAAAAATCCTTAAATTCATATGGAATTTCTAAAGACTAAATAGCTAAAACAATCTTTAGGAAAAGGAGCAAAGCTGGTGGGTTCACACACTCTAGACTAACAAGCCTAGGTTATATGGCAAGTTCACATTCAGCCAGAGTTCTACAGCAAGAACACGTTCCAAAAAAAAAAAAGAAAAAAGAAAAACAAAAATTACTAACACAAAAACAGACACAGCCAATGAAACAGAATAAAGAGCCCAGATATCTGTGAGTGAACAGCCTAGTGATACTGGACCATGTGAGGTATCACATGAGCTCAGCACTCAGGAGGCTGAGGCAAGAAGACATGAGTTGTGGGTACTACACAGGGTCACTGCCTCAGAAAAAAATGATAGGGCTGGGGAAGATGGCTCAGTGGTTAAAAGTGCTTGCTGTTCTTCCAGAGGACCTGAGCTTGCTTAGTTTCCAGCACCCATGCTCGCAACTGTCATGCCAGTTCCAGGGGATGAGATACCTTCCTCTCTGAAGGCACCTGCAAAACATGTGGCATACACATACATACATACATAAGTAAAAATATTTCTCCTTATTCTATGGGGGGAGTTAAGAAAGTCTCTTGTATTAAAACCTTTGCAGCACCTAGAAGATAAGCTTCATTAGGATTCATTAAAAATCGTTGTTACTAGTAGGATCCAGAGAGGGGCCTGATGTCTGCAGCAATCTGAGGCATTTCTTCCCTTCAATGCCCAGAGGAGTCAATCCTTCTGCTGGCACTTTCTGGTACATCCTAAATTTTCTGTATGTGTATGAATGTACTGTCTGTATGAGGTCTTTGTCACCCGTGTCGTGCAATGCCACGGAGGTCAGAAGAGGTCTTGGATTCCCCTGGAACTGGAGTTTTCCTGGAATTGGAGTTTCAGACGGTTCTTGGCTGCCATGTGGGTGCTGGGGATCAAACCCGGGTCCTCTGTAAGAACGGTCGCACTCTTAACCGCTAGGCTATCTCTCCAGCCCAACCTTTTTTGACTAAGAATCTTTACCTGGGTATGATTGGTATGATAGTGCATGCTCTTTCTGGAGGCATTATTTTATTTTATCTTTTTCAATTCTGCAAGGTTCCAGGTGCCCTTAGACCTAGCTAGGTATATTTTTTTATCTTCAATTTGTTATATATATATATATATATATATATATATATATATATATAATTTTTGAGACAAGGGTCACCTGTAGCCCCAGCTGTCCTGGAACTCACTATGTAGACCAGGCTGGCCTTGAACTCACAGAGATCCACCTGCCTCTGCTTCCCGAGTGCTGGGATTACAGGCGTGTGCCACCATGCCCGGATTTAATTTGTTTTTGTTTTTGGTCTTTTTGAGACAGGGTCTCCCTGTAGCTCTGGCTGTTCTGGAACTCTGTAGACCAGGCTGGCCTTGAACTCACAGAGATTTGCCTGCCTCTGCCTCCCGAGTGCTAAGATTAAAGGCGTGTGCCACCATGCCTGGCCTTAATTTGTTTTTAAGTGTTTTGCCAATGTCTGGCAGTTGGCCAAACAGTAAATGTTAGTTGTCATTATCAATGGTACTGGAGGTCTTTTTTTTGTAATTTTATGTGTGAGTGTTTGCCTGCATGTGTGTAAATGCACTCATGTTGTTCGGTGCCCAAAGAGGCCAGAAGAGGGTGTCGGATCCCCCGGAACTGGAGTTAGGGATAGTTGTTAGCTACCATGTGGGTGCTGGGAATTAAACCTGGGTCCTCTGCAAGAGAATCCAGAGTTTTTAACCACTGAGCCGTCTCTCTAGCCCATAGAGGTCTTTTTTTTTTTTTTTGGTATTTTTGAGACAGGGTCTCCCTATAGCCCCAGCTGGCCTGGAACTCACTTCATAGACCAGGCTGGCCTTGAACTCCCAGAGATCCACCTGCCTTGGCCTCCTGAGTGCTGGGATTAAAGGCAAGCACCACCATGCCTAGCTTTTTTAAATTTTTTTTAAATTTATTTTTATGTGTATGAATGTACTGTCTGCATGTAGGTTTGTGCACTCGTGTCATGCAATGCCATGGAGGTCAGAAGAGGGTGTCAGATTCCCCTGGAACTGGAGTTAAAGACAGTTCTCACGCCACCATGTGGTGCTGGGGATTGAACTCTAGTCCTCTGCAAGAGCAGTTGGCACTCTTAACTGCTATGGTCATCTCTCCAGCCCATGCCTTTGCTTTTTAAATATATTTTTAGGGGCTAGAGAGATGCTCATCAGTTAAGAGCATTGACTGCTCTTGGAGACAGAACCCAGCATCCACATGTCAGCTAACAACTGTCCATAACTCCAGTTCCAGGGGATCTGATGCCCTTTTCTGACTATCTCAGGCATTGCACAACATGGGTGCACTTACACACATGCAGGTAATACACTCATACACATAAAATAAAATAATGAGTTATATATATTGATTTTATTTTATGTGTATGAATGTATCCACCTACATGTATGTAAGTGTACTCCTGTTGTACAATGCCCGAGGAAGTCAGAAGAGGGCATTGGATTCCCCTGGAACTGGAGTTATAGGTGGTTGTTAGCCACCATGTGGGTTCTGGGAACCAGTCCTAGGCCCTCCACAGGAACAGCAGTACTCTTAACTGCTGAGCTATATCTCCAGTACCCTCCTTGTTTTTGTTTTTTGTTTGTTTTTGAGATGGTCTCCCTGTCACCAGTTGGATTCGTTATGTGACCAAGGTGAGCCTCAAATTCACAGAGATCCACCTGCCTCTGCTCCCAAGTGCTGGGAGAGAATTTTGTTTACTTTATTTTTATGTTTTGTGTTTTGCCTGCATGTTTGTACTGCACCCTGTGTCTGTGACAGAAGCCAGAGAGGATCCCCTTGAACTGGAGTTATGGATGGTTGTGAGCTACTGTGTGAATGCTGGAAACCAAACTTTGGTCCTCTGTAAGAGCAACGAGTACAGTTAACTGCTGAGCCAGCTCAAGCCCCTACCTTAAAAAAAAAATCTGAAGCCGGGCGTGGTGGTGCACACCTTAAATCCTGCACTTGGGAGGCAGAGGCAGGCAGATCTTTGTGAGTTTCAAGGCCAGCCTGGTCTACATAGTGAGTTCCAGGACAGCTGAGGCTACAGGGAAACCCTGTCTCGAAAAGACAAAAAAAAATCTTAAAAAATATTTATTTTTATTTGTATGAATGTTTTGCATGCATGTATATAAGTATATAAGTGTATCTATTGTGGAATGCCAGGGAGGCCAGAAGAGGGTGTTAGATCCTTTGTAACTAGAGATATGGGGGGCTGTTGTTAATGTAGGTAATGATAGGTACAGGGAACTGAACCCAGGTCCTCTGGAAGAGCCTCGTGTGCTCTTTTTTTTTTTTTTTTTTTTTTTTTTTTTTTGGTCTTTTAAGACAGGGTCTTCCTGTAGCCCAGCTGTCCTGGAACTCACTATGTAGACCAGGCTGGTCTTGAACTCACAAAGATCTGCCTGCCTCCTGCCTCCTAGGATTAGAAGCATGTGCCACCGCGCCCGGCATCCCTTTAGTGCTCTTAACTACGGAGCTATCACTCCAGCCTATTATTTATTTACTTGAAAAATCTTGTTTGTGTGTGTGTGTGTGTGTGTGTGTGTGTGTGTGTGTGTGTATAGGTGCACCTATGCCATGGTACATATACAGAGTTCAGAGGACATCTTTTGGGACTTGGTTCTCTACTTCCACTGCAGTTTCACTGAAGCTCAGTCATCGCTTGATGGGAAGTACTTTTCCACTGAGCCATCTCACTGGCCCTAAATCTTATTTATTTAGCTGTGGAAAACACCAGAAGCTAAGTGTGGTGGTACATATTTGTAATACCAGCAGTTGTGAAGTCAAGGGAGAAGGCTCAGGAGACCAGTTTGGGCTACAGAGTGAGATTCCTTTTCAGAAAGTCAACTAGGGTTGGTAAGATGGATCATCGGGCAAAGGTGCCTCACAACCTGAGTTGGAGCCCAGACCCATATGATGGTGGGAGAGAACAGACTCTCAAAGTTGTCCTGTGACCTCTGGGTGCCACCCCCTACAAATAAATAAACATATATATTTGGGGGTCTCCCTGTAGCCCCGCTGGCCTAGAACTTGCTAGGTCAATTTCAAAGATCCACCTGCCCCTTTCTCCAAAGTGCTAAGAATTAAAGTGCACACCCTGGGGGCTTGGAGAGATGGCCTAGTGGTTAAGAGTGCTGACCGCTCTTACAGAGGACCTGGGTTGATCCCCAGCACCCACATGGCAGCCGAGACCGTCTGAAACTCCATTCCAGTAGAACTCCAGTTCCAGGGGAATCCGACCCTTCTTCTGACCTCCGCGGCATTGCACGACTGGGTGCACAAACCTGCATGCAGGCAGTACATTGATACACATACAGAAATAAATAAAATTTTAAAAAAAGTAAAAATAAATAATAATAATTAAAAAAAAAAACCTGAGTAAACAACAAAAATTTTATTTTTATTTTTTTTCCAAAATATTTTTATTTTATATGTCTGAGTTATTGACTGCATGTATATAAGTGTACCCATGTCATGCAATGCCCCAAGTTCAGAAGAGAGCATCAATCCCCTGGAACTGGAGTTTGTAGCTGCCATCATGGGTGCTGGAACAAAACTTGGTCATTCTAGCAAGAGCAGCCAGGTCTCTTAACCACTGAGCAATCCCTCCAGCCCCAATTGTTTTTTGTTTTTTTTTTTGTCTTTTTCGAGACAGGGGTCTCCTTGTAGCCCAGCTGTCTTGAACTCACTCTGTAGACCAGGTGGCCTTGAACTCACAAAAGATCTGCCTGCCTCTGCCCCCCTCCCGAGTGCTAGGAATTAAGGCGGTGGTGCCACAAGCCCAGCATCTAGCCCCAATTGTTCTTTTAACGAAGTCTGCTAGTCTGTGTCTTTAAAAAAGAATGTTATTGGGGCTGGAGAGATAGCCCTAGCGGTTAAGAGCACTGACTGCTCTTGCAGAGGACCCTGGGTTGATCCCCAGCGCCCACTATGGCAGCTAAGAGCCGTTTGTACTCCAAATTCCAGGAGAACTCCAGTTCCAGGGGAATCAAGACCCTCTTCTGACGCTCCGTGGCATTTGCACGCACAACGGGTGCACAAACCATGCAAAAAAAAAAAAAAAAAAAAAAAAAAAAAAAAAAAAAAATATAAACAAAATAAAAAAAAAAAGAATGTTATTTTGCACACACATGGTTAATCTCAGACTCAAGAGAGGAGAGGCAGGCAGATCTCTTGAGAGTTCAAGGCCAGCCTGGTCTACAAGAGTGAGTCCAGGACAGCTGGGGCTATAGGGAGACCCTGTCTCGAAAAGACCAAAAAAAAAAAAAGTTTGAAATTGTCTTTGATGGAGCTAAAGACATGGGTCAATGGATACGAGCACTGGCTGCTCTTGCAGTGGACCAGATTTGGTTCTGTCCCTCTTGGACATTGCACAACACGGGCATGTTATAGGTTGGCCCCACTGCTGGCCCCGTGGACAGCCAGCTGTGACAATGATGATCTTATGGCCAAACACTTGCTGGGGCTGATGGCTCCAATGCTGTGATACTGATGGTCTCGTAGCCAAACACTTACTGTGGAATTGGTAATTCCACAGTCAATAGGCCGCTGAGGGTTGCTAGCCTCCTACAACCAACCAGTCAGGGAATTGCTCATTCCCACAACCCAACAAGCTGAAAGTTAGCTGTAAGATTAACAGCCCCATGATCAATCTGGCTAAGGAAAATATGCGCACAATAACAACTCAGAGATCTAGTCAGGTGGTACAACTTATAGAAATTCTGTTTATTGTTACAGGATGAGAACTTATATAGGTTTGGGAAGGGCAGCCCATACATTGCATGACAACACCTCCCGGAGGCCCAATCCTAGACTCTGCACCACCACATCTCATCCCAATTTGTGGTGCATAAACAGAGAGGTGGGATCTTTGCTCATGACTCTGAGCATGCTGGCTGAAATGTTAGTCCACACATGCCTAATCTCGGATGCATGCATACGGGTGCACTTTAACACCATGCAATCATAACACTCATACACAATAAATAAATAAAATAAATAATAAAAGGGAGCAGGGGTGGTGGCACACACATTTCATTCCAGCACTTGGGAGGCAAAGGCAGGTGGATTTCTGTGGAGTTCTGGCCAGCTTGTCTACATAGTGAGTTCAGGCCAGCTGTGGCTTACAGAGGACCCTGTCTCAAAAAGACCAAAACAGGCAGGGCCTGGTTGGTGCTCCGCCTTTACCCAAGGTCCTGTGCATACTAAGTAAGTGCATTAGCATGGAGCAATATCCCCAGCTCTGATTTTTGAACTCAGGTTTAGCTTTTTCTATCCTAACAAGGACCTCAGTTTTGGTTTTGTTTTAAGTGATTTATTTTTGTTTGTACAAGTGTTTTGATTGCTGGATATGTTGTGTATGTGTTGTAGTGCCCTAAAGCCAGAAGAGTCTGACTGCCATGTAGGTACTGGGACTTGAACCCGGCCTCTAGAAGAATAGGCAAGTTGCTCTTAACCTCTGAGCTTGTTTTTCTCCAGCTGCTTGTTTGTTGTTTATTACTATTTTATTTTATGCGTATGAGTGTATTGCTTGATGTAGGCTTGTGCACCCATGTCATGTAATGGCCTGCAAGGTCAGAAGAGGAGTCAAATCCCTGGAACTGGAGTTATGGACAATTGTTAGCTGCTATGTGGATACTGGGACTCAAACTCTGCCCCTCTATAAAGAACAGCCAGTGCTCTAATGCAAAGCCATCTTTCCACCACTTTTTTTTTTTTTTGAGTTAGTTCTTCACTACATACCCTAGCTGTCTAGAATTGCTGCGTAGACCAGACTAGCTTCAATCTCAATAGACAGCCACCTGCTCTGCCTCCTGAGTGCTGGGATTAAATGTGTAAATGCCACTAGCCTGGGACGACTTTTTTTTTTTTTTTTGGTCTTTTCGAGACAGGGTCTCCCTGTGCCCCAGCTGACCTGGAACTACTCTGTAGACAAGGCTGGCATTGTAACTCACAAAGATCCGCCTGCCTCTGCCTCCCGAGTGCTAGGATTTTGCCTGCACCCCAGCTTTTTGGAGACAGGATCTACCTTTAGTCCCGGCTGGCCTTGAACTCAGAGGTCCACTTGCCTCTGCTTCCAAGTGCTGGGATTAAAGGTGTTTAGCTGGGCCATGTGGCACACACCTTTAATCTCGGCAACTCAGGGGGCAGAGACTGGCAGATCTCTGTGAGTTCAAGTCCAGCCTGGGCTATGTAACAAGCTCCAGGCCAGCTGGGGCTACAGGGAGAACCCTGTCTCAAAAAATACAAAAAAAAAATTATTTATTTATGTTATTTATTTATTTATATTATTTATTTGTTTATTGGTCTTTTCACTGGGGCTATAAGGGAGACCTGTCTTCAAAAATACAAAAAAATTATTATTTATTTATTTTATTTAATTTATTTTTTATTTATTTAATTTATTGGTCTTTTCGAGACAGGGTCTCCTGTAGCCCCAGCTATCCTGGAACTCACCTGTAGACCAGGCTGGCCTTGAACTCACAAGATCCGCCTGGCTTCTGCCTCCTAAGTTTATTTAAGTGTGTTAATGTTATGCCTGATGTGTGTAAGTGCACCTGTGTTGTGGGATGCCCACAGAGGCCAGGAGAGGTCGTCAGATTCCCTGGAACTAGAGTTAAGACAGTTGTTAGCTACCATGTGGCTGCTGGGATTCTAACCAGGGCTTCTGCAAGAACAGCTAATTTCTTTCTTTCTTTCTTTACTTTTGGTCTTTTGAGACAGGATCTCCCTCTAGCCCCAGCTGTTCTTGGATTTGCTTGTATGTCAGCTTGGCCTTGAATCACAGAGATCTGCCTGCGAGCTAATGTTCTTAAATGCGAGCCATCTCTCCAGCCCCTACATACTTTTTTTTTTTTTTTTTTTTTTTTTTGTCTTTTTCGAGACAGGTTCTCTCTGTAGCTCCAGTTGTCCCTGGAACTACTCTGTAGTGACCAGGCTGGCCTTGAACTCACAACGGTCAGCCTGCCTCTGCCTCCCAAATGCTAGGATTACAGGCATGCGCCACCACGCCCGGCGTCCTACATACTATTTTAATACATACTCATTATCTTTTTTTTTCCTTTTTTGAGACAGGGGTCTCCTTGGAACTCTGGCTGGCCTGCGAACTTGCTATGTAGACCTGCTAGCCCCTCGAAACTTGAACTCCTGTCTCTGGTTCTTGAGTGCTGGCATCAAAGATATGTGCCACCATATCCATCCGCTTAGATCTTTTTTTTTACTTATATACTTTTAATTTTTTTGTGTATGCATGTATTGGCTGTGTATGTAAGTGTAACCTGTGTCATGCAATCTTCTCATAGGACAGAAGAAGGCATCATATCCCTGGAACTGGAGTTATGGACAATTGTTAGCTGCCATGTGGGTGCTGGATTCCAATCCAGGTCTTCTGGAAGAGCGTCAGTGCTTCTAACACTGACCATCTCTCCAGCTATTTCACTGAGTTGAATTCCCAGGTAAAAGACTGGGTTAAAGTCAGCTGGCCCTTGTTAAGTGTTGCCTAATCCTATTTTTAGAAGGATTATGTCAATTTATCAGAACAGCTCTGAATATAACTAGTCCCTAAAGCTTTGACTAGTATTACATAATTTTGCTTGGTTTAATAGCTGCTAAACAGAATGAACTGTGTGTAGCCTTTAATTTGCACTTCTTTAATTATTAAGGAAGTTGAGTCTTTAAAATATATTATGCGTTTATATTTCCACTTAGCTGAATGTTCAGTTCAAGGCCACAGTCATTTTGAGTGTCCACTGTGTACTCAGGCGCTCTCAAGGATGAGTGAGCTAGAGAAGATAACCACATAGGGTAGAGTGGGACAGCCAGGATGCTACAGAAAACTCCTGGCCAACTATGTGCATCAGTAGAAGCACAATATTGGTAGGCAGTTTGAACAAAGTCCTCTGGGCACAAGACAAGGAAGAGATTGACCCTCTCTGAAAGACTAGTATGTTGTTGTTTTGAGATACGGTATCATGTAACCTAGGCTTGTCTCAAACTTTCTCTGTAGCTTTGAACTCTTGATTCTCCTGCCTGTTACCTCTCAAGTGGTGGGATTACTGGAATTGCCACCACATATGACTAGGTCCAGTCTTTCAAAAGCCAAATGACTTTACAGCCAAACAATGAATAAGATATGTCCAGAAGAGAACATGACATATATAGAGAGGGAGCTAGATGCAGAGAGGAGAAGGGATAGGTGCACAGAGTTCTAAGTCTCCTATTATGGTTAAATTGTGGAGTGCTGAGGCTGAGAGATGGTGGGACATTGGTAGGAAAATAATGATCAGAGATAAACTGAGGAATCTGATTTTTGTCCAGAGGACTTTGTTATTCTCCTTAAAGAGGAATGGCATAGGGGTTGTGGAAATGTCTCAGTAAGCCAAGTGCCTGTTGCACAAACATTAAGACCTGAGTTCAGATCCCAAGCACCCAGGTGAAGAGCCAGGCATGGCAGTGCATTTGTGCAACCCCAGCGCTGGGGAGAGTGGGCCATGTGGAGACAAGTGGATTCCTGGAGCTCACTGGGCCAGCCAGGCCAGCCCAAATAGATGACTCCAAGTTTAGGTAAGAGACCCTATTCTCAAAAAAAAATGTGGAGCTGGACACAGTGTTCCACATCTTTAATCCCAGCAGTTCGGGAGGCAGAAAGGTGGATCTTTGTGTGTTTCAAGCCAGGCTGGTCCACTAAGGAGTTCCAGGCCAGCTGAGGCGCAGAGAGACCCTGTCTCAAAAAAAACCAAAAATTTTTTATTATTTTTAATTTTATATAAGTGTATTGCCTGCATGCAATACAAGTGCACCCATGTTGTGGCATGCCTGAGGAGGCCAGAAGAGGGAGTCCCATCCCCTGGAACTGGAAGTTACCAACGGTTGTTAGCTGCATGTGGTGCTAATCCTGCTTCTTCTTCAAGAGCAGCCAGTGTTTTGTAACTGCTGAGCCATCTCTCCAGCCCTGCTTTTTATGTTTTTCAGATGGGGTCCTGCTATGAAGCCTTGGCTGGCTTCAAGGTAATTATATTCCCATTTCAGCCTCTCAAGTGCTGTGATTTCCAAGCATGTGGCAACATGCCTGATCTGTTATGTATTTAGAAAAAGCTGGGAGCAAGCCAGTGAACACATTCCTCCATGGCCTTGTGCTTGCAGCTCCTCCTCCAGGTCCTGCCCTGAGTTCCTGCCTTGGGCTCCTAATGATGAACTGTGACCCAGGAGATGTAAGATGAATAAACCCTTTCCTCCCCAAGTTGGTGTTGGGTCAGAGTGTTTTGTCATAGCAATGAAGAAAACTAGGACACGAAATTGGTACCAGAAGAGTGGGCTATTGCTGTGACAGACCTGACCTTGGTGTTTTGGGGAAGGATTGTGGAAGCGTTGGAACTTTGGCTTAGAAAAATCATTGAATGCCCTAAAGATCATGGCTGTGGAACTTGGAACAGTTTTTGCTGAAAGAGTTGTAGAGGATGGAGGCCTGGCTTGTGAAGTTTCTAGTTTCACAGGGGAGCAGAGATCATCAGGACTGTGTAACTGTGGGTTCTGGTCAGCTGGGGCTGAAGAATCAGCTGTAAGTAACAGAAGACCAGAACCTGAAGTGAAAGCTTGTTGTACTGGGACAATTGGTGCTGGTTAGCTGGGGCTGAAAAATCAGCTGTAAGTTAACAAGAGACCAGCATCACTGTGGTGAAATCTTCTAGGAAAAATTTCTTCAGGGTCAGCACACAGAAGCTATGTTCCAGAAGGGCCCGAGCCTCCATGTCAAGCACAGAAGTGAGACTTGGTAGTGTGTAAGAGTCTCCTATATGGTTCTGGTGTTGAAAGCATGAGGGGTCACAGCAGAGCAACTGAGGCCTGGGCACTAATGAGAGCCCAGGAAAGACACTGGTCAGAGTGCGGCTTTGGTTGCAGTGAAGACCCCAGGATGCAGGGGTCATGGAGAAAGCTGAGGCTTTGCACCAGGAAGAGGTCAGAAAGACCCCCTGGTTTGTGAAGGTGTTGCCTCAGTTTCAGTGCGATCCAGCTTTTTGGAGATCGCCAGGACCATGGCAATGACCACCAAAGAGCAGCGGCAGGTGTAGAATGGAGTCTGTCTGGGCTCTGCGAGATGAGCTGTTGTGTGCCACGGATGGCAGATTTGGAGAGGGGGAGCTGCCAAGACCCCTTTGGAGCCCAGAAATCAGTGCAGTGAATCCCAGGCTGTCAGCCTTGAGCTACTTTGCTGGGACTAGGTTTTGTTTGAGAGTGCCCTGATTCCTCCCTTAGAATAAGAAACAGTATTGTTTTGGATTTTACAGCAAACCCACAGTTAAGAGACTTTTAATAGACTGAACTTTCTTTTAAAGTGTGTTTTGGACATTTTAAGGACTGTGGGACATTTTAAGGTTGTACTTGTCTTAGCGGTTGTGATTAGTGTTACAGTCATACTTTGGGGATAAGAACTTGGAAAGGTGGTGGTTTAATAGTGATGTGTTTGGTGTGTCAAGTTGACAAAGAGGTCAAAAATTGTGCTGGATAGCTTTAGTGTCAAACTGACACATCGCATACTGGGTTGAGGGCCTCAACTGGGGTATTCGGCTGCCATTGGATTGGCTGTGGCCACATTGTGGAGTATTGTGTCTTGATTGTCAAGGCAGTGTGGGAGGGCCCACCCACAACAATTGAAGTGGTGCCACCCTGGGCAGGTTTGTTGTGTACTGTTCTAAGAAGGCAGGCTGGGCATAGGCTAGGGGAGCAAGCCAGTGAAGTAGATGATTCTATGGCCTGTGCTTCAGCTCCTCCGTCCAGGTTCTTGCCCCTGAGTCTCTGCCTTGGGCTCCCTTAAGTGATGAACTGTGACCCAGAGAGATTAAGAGTGAATAAACCCTTTTCCTCTCCCCAGCCCCCCCCCCCAAAAAAAAAAAAAGAAAAATAGCTTTCAGGACTTTCAGGAGGTTGAGGCCAGGAGAATGATGTTCAGAGGATAGCATGAAGCCATATAGTGAAGATCTTGCTAATAAAAATAAAAAAAACAAGGGGGTGCTGAAGAGATGGCTCAGTGTTAAACAGCACGACTGCCTTGCAGAGGACCCGGGTTGATTCCCCAGCACCCCACATGGAGGTGAGGAACCATCTTTACTCCAGTTCCAGGGGAATCCGACACTCTCTTCTGAACACCTCTTCTGACTAGCATTGCACGACACTGGTGCAGCCAACCTACATGCAGACAGAAATTTCCATACATAAAAAAAAAATAAAACACATAAAAAATAAAATTTTAAAAAAAACTAAAAAGGAAAAGTGGAGGAGATGGGGAAAGGGGAAGGAAAAAAGAGGGTTGACCAGACCACCAAAACTCAGTAAAGAGCTTTCCTGGGCAACAGAGAGGTAGAATTGGAAGAAACTAGAGCATGTAGCAAATGAACCTTGTTGTTGTTTGGGAACATTTATTCAGGAGTGATAAGTAGGGCTAGAACTCTCTTATGTATTATCACACTGACTTTTTTATTTGGTGTGCACCCATCAATACCAGACATCATCTAATAATTTTTTTTGTTTTTTGAGACAGGGTCCCTCNGTCCCACCATCCAGAAGGGGGTGCTTTCATGTTCAATCAAGTTGATTTTCAAATGAGTTGTCCAGTACTATATTGTGTAGTTTCACCATTCATTCCCAATCCACAGCCCTTACATTCTCACCGCCTCCTCTTCCACAGTTGTTCCCTAGGGCTTAGAAAGGGGCACAGGGGATGAGAAGCAAAACAGTCTACTTTCTCTGGGACTGTTGCCCATTTGGCTCTAGTCAAATTCTGGCTGTTTTCCTTTTCATGTGCTTTGTCAGCTTTGTCACTGGCATAACCTTTCATTCCTACTAATGAACACATTCAATTAGATATATAGGTGTTACACGTATAATCTCTAGGCCTTTTGACCTGCTAATGGAAGCAGTCGGCATTGATATATAGGCTACTTTTAACATTTACATTGCTTATGGTCGTGGTTACTTGTTATCAGACAGTGTTTGGGCATGGTATTGTAATCGTTGATTTACATTTTTCTTCCTGTTAAGTATGGACAGGTCGTCTTTTGTGGTTTATTAACATCTCCTAACTACATTAGAGATGTAAGCTTTATGTGGCATCGCAGTGGTTTATTCCCTCCAAGGAGAGAGCTAATAGCCATCAGGATTTAGGATATTACAGACATCTGGCTGCCACTGCTGACAGTATTTCCAGGCAAGATGAGGTTTTTGTACTGGTGCTGACGAAGAGAGTCTATGCTTGACTCTAAGGAGACCTAATTCTTTTTGTTATTTAGGTTTAGTGGTCTTTGGCAACACTCTCATGCATTCCAGAGGACCATCCGTATGCTTGTAAGTGCGGTCTCCATTACATCTTTCCTCATGTTTATAGTCAGTCTTCACAGCAGGGCCTTACCCCCTTATTTCCTGCGAATCCGGTTTGGAGGCAAGAGGCCTTTACCTTTGTGTGGGGGCTCTTGGATCCCCTGCAACTCTCCTTGGGTTAGAATAATCCATTGTTTGATTGTCAGAGCTCTGTATTAATAGTATTTCTGCTTACGTGCTTGAGCGGTTAAGGAGACTTTAGCACGGGGCTGGAGCGATGGCCTAGGTTAAGAGCGCCGACCGCTCTTCAAGAGGACCTGGGTGATCCCCAGCACCCACATGGCGGCCGAGAACCGTCTGAAACTCCAATTCAGGAGACTCCAGTTCCAGGGGATCGACGCCCTTCTTCTGACCTCGGGCATTGCACGCACGGTGCACAAACTTGCATGCAGACAGTACATTATACACATACAGAATAAATAAATTTAAAAAAAGGCAGACTTTAGCTCTATATTTGTTCTGAGATAGCGGAAATATCCTTTTCACAGTTTCTATGTCCCTTAGTCACATTTAAGAAGGCATTTTTCCGATGTTTTACCAAGAGTATACCTCTATAACAGCTGGCTCAATCACAGCTGGAGAACGACCTCATCACATCATAATATTTCTCCTTATTAAATTGCTATTAGATGCTATATTAAAGACAATAACAGAGAAGATTGCATCAGAAAATGCTGACTTGAAATGTGCTCGGGAGTGGGAGGGGTGGTGAGGGGTGGGAGAGGGACACGGGTGTTATATTTGATTGGTTTCGGGCATATTTTAATTGACATGAGTTCAAACAAATATCCAATTTTGCCCGACTCTGTCTACAGTTACATGTGGTTTTAGGATTAGTAAAAGTAAATATGTGCATATTGGATAACAACTTGGTTAAGGCTGCTTATAAAAAAAGGTGTTAATGCATTGAGTAATTGGATTGTACTAAATTGCTGTAGTTCCACATTAGGCTTAATTAAAAACTGTATAACAATTACTTTGGGATATGGTATAAACATGTTCTCTAATAAATTTTTGCTTCATTGTATGACTCTGTTAGCAATCTCTTTCACCTTATAGCGATAGATTAAGTTTAAAAAAAATAAGTTTGTTCCAAGTTACTCACAATACAGTAACCCAATAGGCATGGGTGAATCTTGATTGAAATTTGTGCTTGATTTTCCACCCTTATAGGGTATATATATAACACACTGCCTTTTTTTGAGAACTCATGGTCCGTAAAAAATAAAAACCTTAAATAAAAAGGGGGGGGGGGAAATTCAGATACGAATCAAAACTTTTTGTGTCCAAAAAAACCTTGCAATCCAAAAATATTAAAACTAACAATGGTGAACTGGATTTGTATGTTCCAACACGCCCCAGATGTATCCACCATTTTATGGCTGGAGAAAGAAAATGCAGCTTTGCAGTGGGAAAAAAAAAAAAAAAAAAAAAGGTTGACCAGGGCCTCAAGACCTAAGGATCATACTATGGGAGTTACACCTTATCAGAGTGTTCTAGGTTGAATTAAGGGGAAATGGGCTAGGCAGGGTGTCCTGGACTCAGTGTGACCCAGGAAGCCCTGAAGTGAGCCAACACTTCTACTTCAGACACTACGCCTTGAAAACAGATGTTTTAAGAGAGACTTTCAGCAGCCAGGAGAGGGGCATTCAAGAAAAAGAGGCAAATAGGGAACTACTTGGGGGTATCAGAGCAGGGCCTCTGCTGGAGAACTCTCACACTGTGGTCTTTGCTCTTTGTTAAGCTTCTGGAAGGGAATAGGTATAAGGAAGTTGCTGATGTAACAGGGTGTTTGTTGTTGCTTCATAGACCCTGAGGTGTGGCTGCTGCCCTGATTTGGTGTTCTTATCTGCAGGTCATCTAGTTGCGAGGCTGGGTCACTGAGAGTCAATGAGTAAAATCTTGACACCACCGAATTGTTCAGAACTGTTTCTACTGCTTCTCTGCAAAACCATGTTGCTGGTTTCTTTTGTTGTTGTTGTTGTTGTTTGTGGAAATCAGACAATTTCCTTGAACCTCCCTCTTGTATATTTGAGAGCTTGAAGAAAAATCTATTCTGTCTCCAAGACAGAGAACACAGATTAGTTCACTGAGTATGTACTGGCTCCCCTTTGTTTAGAACTGTAGCTACACTTGGTTGACCAATTGCTATAAATTGTGATGAATCTGAATCAGCAGCTGGATTGGGTGCAAGGCATCCTTTCTTCAGTGCCTAATATCAAAATACAACTCCTGTGGCTCTTTTGTTCCTAAGAGCACCCCCCATTCTCAGCATGGACCCTCCCAGCCCAGTGTTCTCAAGCTTCCAGGTCTTGTGTGTATAGAATCCCCTGGTTCTGGACTTAGGCAGCCATGGGAGTCTTATAGGGGTATGGAATGTAGGGAAAAGATTGCTTTCCTTTTTTTTTTTAATCTTTTTGAGACAGGGTCTCCCTTTAGTCCCAGCTGGCCTGGAGCTCACTTTGTAGACCAGGCGGGTCTTGAACTCTCAGAGATCCACCTGCCTCTGCCAACCAAGTGCTAGGATTAAAGGCGTGCGCCACCTCGCCCGGCGGCTTTCCTTTTTAAATAGCCAGCTCATGTAAAAACACCCCCCATTCTGAAGACCCCAGTTTCTCTTTGTCTATTTCAACTGTCCTCCACTAGCAGTTTACCAGGCTAAGCCACCCAGCCACCCCAAAATGAATAAAAATAACAGAAGGGGGGCACTGCCTGAAGGTTGGTGTCAGAACATGCTGATCTCATTCTTCTGTCACCCGTGATGGTTTGCCATACTAGCCAAATAAAACCAGAAGCTACAGGGCCAGGGCCTAAGAGCCAGTTAATCAATCCACCAATGTCAGCAGAAGCACAGTGCAGAATGGAGGATGGAGTATACCTGGAAGGCAAACAGATCATTTTCTTATTTTCTTGTTTTATGAGCTAGAGTCTCACTATATACCTCAGGCTTGCCTAAAACTTCCTACCTCAGGCCTTCAGAATGTGTGGATAAAAGATCTGTGTCATGCCGGGCGTGGTGGTGCATGCCTTTAATCCTAGCACTCAGGAGGCAGAGGCAGGCGNTGCGTATAGAAGATTGCAGATTATCGCAGATTAAATTCAGCTGCAATAATTGAATGTGAAGTTGTGTTAGCGTTTCCCCCACCCCCTGTGAGATCAACTAGCTCAGATCCACACTTACTGATGTCCTGCCTGCCAGTTTTCTGCAGCTGTGGTTGGCTCCGTATGTGTCTTCTTAATTCTGGGACCCAGGATGAAAGTGTAATTTCCCACTTGGGACAAACTTCTTTCATACCACAAAGTAGAAGTCAAACCTAAAGTGATGTTTGTAGAGACCCAGTACTTTGGACAATAGCCGAGTGTTCTACTTGAGATGATCCACATTGCCCTTTCCTCCCTTTAAGAAACAAGAACCACAGCTGGGGATGATTTTGGGCCCTGGAGGCAGCAACGTCAGCCAGGTGTGCTGTTGTCACCCATATGTCTAGGCACGAAGTTATCTTTGAATTGGAAAGTTGTGCAAAGGCCAAGTGTAAAAGAAGGATTCAACAGCTCCTAGCTGCTATGTAAACTGCTTTTCAACATGGGTGTTTTGGTTTACCAAACCAGATGATGGATGAAGTGTCTCAGATGCTGTATGCATTTCCACTTTGATGGGTATTCAGACCCTTAGGATTTAGATGCATAGCTATGTTCTTTTCAGCAATTAGCCCCTGTTTTTGTGACACACAGTTTCTGGATTCTTACAGGTAGAAAGATTAAATGTGTGATCATGGGAACCAACTGCCAGTGGTCAGATCCCAACTGTCTCCACATAATATTGGCCTTTCTTTTTCTATTTCAAGTCTTGCACAATTTCTTAAGTTGGAAAGTTCTAACCCGGAGAAAGATAAGGTAATCCCTGCTGTCTATGTGAGGGAGATAGAGGAGGCTCTGGGAGAGATGGTGGGGAGGCCCAGTCACTTAAGGAAACAATCAGCACAGATTAAAAAAGTGGGCCCAAGAATACAGAGACAAATTAGGACAGGGCTTCTTCATCTAGGTTCTGCTGTGATAGTCAGCTTTTTGTGACTATAAAAAGTACCTGAGGCAATCCAATTTATAAATAGGAAAAGTTTATTGTGACTGTCAGGTTTGGAAATTCTAGTCTGTGATCACTTGATACATTGCTTAGGCCTGTGGTGAAATTTGATCCTAGATATCAGGGGTAAGTTTATGTGACCAAGAAAAACTGGTTTTCTCATAAGCAATAATCAAAAGATAAAAAAAAAGAAAGGGGCTTGGTTGTGGTCCCACAAGATCCTTCAAAGGCATGCTTCCAGTGGCCCAAGGATATTCCACTAGGCCTGGACATCCCAAAGTTCCATAACTCAAGTGTCACTTTAAGAACCAAAAATTGACTCATGTGTCCTCCTTTCCCAAGAGCCTTAAGTGCTATTTTATTATTATTTTTCCTTTTTGAGACAGGGTCTCCCTGTAGCCCCAGCTGGCCTGGAGCTCACTATGTAGACCAGGCTGGCCTTGAACTCACAGAGATCTGCCTGCCTCTGCCTCCCGAGGACAGGAATAGGCATTTTCACAGACAAGATGTGCAAGTCTGTGGGGGATAGTAAGAGACACTGACAGACAAGTGGCCAACAGGCAGGACAGAGTCACTGTCAGGAAAGTGCACAGGAGCACCGCATCCTGCAATGAGGTTGTCATCCCACACCTTTAGGAAGGCTATTATCAAAGATCATACTCATATGCAGTGGTGAGAATGTTAATTGGCATATACTATACAGATGACAGCAGTATGGCAGAGGTGGGCGGATCTCTGTGAGTTCAAAGCCAGCCTGGTGTACGGAGTGAGCTCCAGGCCACACAAAAGAAAAGAAAATAGGAATAGTTGGGAAGTGATTACCAATAGAAGTCTAGCTGACAGTGGCTCTGAAGAAAGTGTCAAGGTGGTGTGCCAGCACACAAAGGATTTCAAGGGTGGCTAGCAGGATACTCTGATGGTGGTTTGAAGGTCATTTTATAATCCATTCACTTGTACCTTTCTTTTCTGCTGTTTGCTGTTTATGTAATGCTTAACCAACAAAAACCCAGTAGAAATATTCCTCAGATGATTGACTGAACCCATGGGTACTGTGTCTGTATTCCTAGAGTCTGGCAGTGCTTAACTAGGATACTAAGTGCTTTGTTGAGTAAATGAATTTGAAGATGCCTCCAATGTACTCAAGTTGAATTCCAGCATCTCTTGGGCACCTAAGTATCTGGACTCCTCCAGGTAGATGTGTGAATGTTTTGCTTGCATGTATGTAAAGTCACCTTATCCATGAAAATGTGGTACATTTACACAATGGCGTTCTACTCAGTGGTAAAGAAAGATGAAATATAGCTAGGTGTGGTGGCACATGCCTTTAATCCTAGCACTTGGGAGGCAGAGGCAGGCGGATCTTTGTGAGTTCAAGGCAAGCCTGGTCTACAGAGTGAGTTCCAGGCCACAGCTCTGAAAAAAAAAAAAAAGAAAGATGAAATATATAAAAAAAAGAAAGATGAAATATTGGGCTAGAGAGATACCTGAGCAGTTAAGAGCACTGGCTGCTCTTGCAGAGGACTCAGGTTCAATTCCCAGAACCTACATGGTAGCTAACAACTGTCTGTAACTCCAGTTCCAGGGGATCCAATATACTCCTTTTTTTTGAGACAGGGTCTCCCTGTAGCCCCAGCTGTCCTGGAACTCACTTTGTAGACCAGGCTGGCCTTGAACTCACAGAGATCTGCTTGCCTCTGCTTCACAAATGCTGGGATTAAAGGTGTGTGCCACCACACCCAGCTACTCAGACACATTTTTTTTTCACTCATACACATTTTATAAAAAACCAAAAATGACAAAGGAAGCTGGCTGGAGTGGCATACAGCTGCAGTCCCATTGAAAGGCAGAGGCGGGAAGATCAGAAGTTCAAGGCCTGCCTCAGCTGCATAGTAAAATTGAGGCCAGCCTAGGCTACGTAAGACCCTGTCTCAATAACAAAACAAAGCAGGAGATGTAGATCAGTTGCTAGAGTGTTTGCCTAGCATGTGTTACAGCCCTGGATTCTATCCAACTTTCATATTAAACCATGAGTGGTGACTCAGTACTAGGAACATGCACACCTCCAGTGGACTTCCTATTACAGTAAGAATGTAAACTAGGGAGCTGGAGAGATGGCCTAGCAGTTAAGAGCATCAACTGTTCTTGCAGAGGACCCAGGTTCAATCCCCAGCACCCACATGGCAGCTGAGAATCATCTTTAACTCTAGTTCCAGGGGAACCAGACGGTTCCCTGTATGCAGACAGTACATTCATACACATAAAAAAATAAATAGGGGCTGGAGAGATGGCCTAGCAGTTAAGAGCACTGATTGCTCTTGCAGAGGACCCGGATTTGATCCCCAGCACCCACATGGCGGCTGAGAACCGTCTTTACCTCCAATTCCAGGGGAATCCCACACCCTCTTCTGACCTCCGTGGCATTGCACAACACAGGTGCACAAACCTGCATGCAGACGGTACATTCATACACATACGAAAATAAACAAATATAATTAAATTAAAAAAATAAATAAAATTAAAAAAGAAAAAAAGAATGTAAACTGTAGCTTAGTAACGGAGGTTTGCCTAGCATGTTCAAGGGCCTGGGTCTAGATCCCCAGCAATGGCATGGGGAAGCACAGCCCTAAAACACCACACCCTTGCCTGCCTCAGCTGCTGTTACTGTCATCCTTGCTTACTATATTCTAACCATGTCCTTTCATCTGCTGTTCTTCAATCATACTGAGAGTCTTCCCCAAGTCTTTGTAACTGCAGCTGCTTCTCCTTCCTAGAATACTGTTCTAAAACCTCATGTCTACTCTTTCATTTTTTTTTTGTCTTTTTTTTTGACAGGGTCTCTTTGCAGCCCCAGCTGGCCTGAAACTCACTCTGTAGACCAGGCTGGCCTTGAACTCACAGAGATGCACCTGCCTCTGCCTCCCAAGTGCTGGGATTAAAGGCATGCACCACTATGCCCAGCTTAAAGATGGTTCTTAGTTGCCATGTGGGTGCTGGGAATCGATCCCGGGTCCTCTGCAAGAGCAGTTGCTGCTCTTAACCTCTGAGCCATCTCTCCAGCCTCTCTCTCTCTCTCTCTCTCTCTCTCTCTCTCTCTCTCTCTCTCTCTCTATTCTTGAGGTCAATCAACTCCCTTCCTGCTAAAGACTTTCATTGGCTCCTCATTACCTAATAAGATAAAGAGCTCTAATTCTGATTGTCTGTCCAAGGCAACCATGACATTATTCCATCCTTCTGTAGTAAAGCTTAGATGCTTTAAGCCAGGAGTGGTGGCTCATGCCTATAATCCTAGCATCGGAGGGAAGGGAGCTGAGGGAAGATTGCTTTGACTTTGAAGCCAGCCTGGGCTACAGTATGAGACAGTCTCAAAATAAAAAAATAAATAAAAGGAAAAAAAAGAGGGGAAGTATGGCTCAGCAGGTAGTGTTTGCCACCACACCTGATAACCTGAGTTCTTTTCCTGGGACCCACATGGTGGAAGGAAAGATGTGACTGGAGCAAGTTGTGATCTGACTTCTGCACACACCCTCTCCTTTATACATACATTAAATAAATAAAATGAAATAGTTTTTTTTGAAAGCCTAAATGCTTGATATACCTTGGACATATCCTTGATCTGTGTGCAGATTTCTATCAGGATCCCCTATTTATATACTCATATGTCGAGAGCCCATAAACCTTTCTTCTTCACTGTTACTTTCTTCATCTGCTCTTGAGTAATCAAAATTGATTCAAGAGTTAGGTGTGGTGCTATAAGACTCAGAAGACAGGGACAAGAGGCCACCCTGGTTTATATAGCAAGACTGTGTGGTGGCATACGCCTTTAATCCTAGCACTTGGGAGGCAGAGGCAGGTGGATCTTTGTGAGTTCAAGGCTAGCCTGGTCTACAGAGAGAGTTCCAGGACAGCTGGGGCCACAGGGAGACCCTGTCTTGAAAAGACCAAAAAATAAAATAAAACAAGCCAAGCGTGGTGGCCCATGCCTTTAAGCCTAGCACTTAGGAGGCAGAGGCAGGCGGATCTTTGTGAGTTCAAGGCCAACCTGGTCTACAGAGTGAGTTCCAGGACAGCTGGGGCTACAGGGAGACCCTGTCTCGAAAAGACCAAAAAAAAAGCCCTTGAACGCACAGAGATCCGCCTACCTCTACCTCCCTAGTGCTGGGAGTAAAGCATGCACACCATGCCCACCTTTCACATAACTTTAATCAAAAATTAAAATCCAGGGGCTGGAAGATGGTACCTACTTAAGAGCATTTGCTGCTCTTGCAGAGGACCAAGAATTTGATTTCAGCACCCACATGGCAGTTAACAACCATCCATAACTCCAGTTTCCAGGGATCAGACACCTCTTTGACGTCAACTCTGTGGGCATTGCATGACACAGGTGATTATACATACATGCAATACCCTTATACATAAAAAAAAAAAAATAAGAAATAAAAAAAGATAAAATATTTAAAATTAAATCTGAAGACAAAGTAGAATCAAGGGAGTTTCTGGTTTTTGTTTGTTTGTTCATTTGGTTTGTTTTGTTTGGTTTGGTTATGGTTTTGGTTGAGACAAAGTACTTCATTAAGCCAGGGCTGTCCTAGAAATTCACTTGTGAGACCAGGGTGACTCAACTCACAGAGAACCCACCTATCTCTGCCTCGGGATGCTGAAAATTCAAGGGTGATATCACTATACCTGGCTCTAATTAAAGGAGTTCAAGGGGCTGGAGAGATGGCTTAGCAGTTAAGAGCACTGACTGCTCTTGCAGGGAACCTGGGTTGTTCCCAGCACCCACATGGCAGCTAAGAACTTAACTCAGTTTCCAGGGTAATCCGACACCTTCATCTGACTCTTGCGGCATTGCACAACATGAGTGCACCAACCTACATGCAGACAATATACTCAATAACAAAAAATAAAAATAAACTAATAAAGGCTGGGGCGTGGTAGTGCCAGCTTTACCGAGCACTTGGGGAGGCAGAGGCAGAGCAGGTGGATCTTGATGAATTCAAGGCCAGCGGGTCCTACAGAGTGAGTTCCAGACAGCTAATCCTTCTCTCTTTCCTTTGTTTTGTTTTGTTCTTTGTTTTTGAAACAGGGTCCCCAACAAGTAGGCCAGGCTGGCCTCAAAACTTCGAACTCACAATCCTTCTACCTCAGCCTCCTAGTGAGTGGAATTACAGGTATTCTATGGCACCTGGCTCTCTAGTCATTTTTTTTTTTTTTTTTTTTTTGTTTTTTTNGAAAAAAAAAACAAAAGAAAGAAACGAAAGAAGGAGAGTCTGGAATGGGCGGGGGGAGGGGGCTGAGCTCCCAAGGCACTGGAGATTTATTTGTAAAGAGAGCTTGGAAGGACAGGAGATGTGAATTAAGGACTCTGCGGGTTTAGACCCTGAGTACTTCCAGAAGAACCTTTGGAGCCTCCTAGGTCCACAAAATTTTGAAGGGGAACACAGAGTAATCAGCGGTGAAGGGGCAAGAGCCCCCCAGACAGTACAGACCTTAAATGTGGCAGGAAAGTTATAAAATTTTTATTGAATTTTTTATTTATTAATTTTTTTTTTTTTTTTTTTTTTTTTTTGTTTCTTTTTGTCAGAACGGTTCTCCCTGTAGCCGACCTTGCTGGCCTGGAACTCACTGTGTAGATCAGGCTGGCCTTGGAACTTACTCTGAAGATCAGGCTGGCGCTTGAAAACTCAGCTCTGAAGATCAGGCTGGCCTTGAACCTCACACGAGGCTCGCCTCCTGAAGTGCTGAGGATTTAAAGGGGTGCCACCGCGCCCGCCCAGCACCGTATAGGATGTCTTAAATTTATGCCTCCCCACACTGGCACCCGCCACAGCTCCCCACTTGAGTTCAGCTCATTTTGTCTCATTTGATGTTATAAGGTCTATAATGCTAAGATAGTGTCCCCAGACATCACCCTCAGTTGCGTTCATACCATACCACTGTGTGTCTACTCAGCACTTTATAGAGTCCCTACTTTAAGAAGATCCAGACTCCTCCTCACCCCAGCAAGTATCAGCTGCCAATAATTCTTCACTGATGATTGGGGCCTGCTGCCCATTTCCACACATTCTAGTGCTTACGTGTGGGTGATTTTTGTCTGCTATGAGTTTGCATTGACTTGTGTATGTGATTATGCTGTAGGTTCATATAGCAAGGTCCCAGGAGTCTGTAGGAGTCTATTTTCCATGTATTGGCCATGACACCTCTTCCCTGGCTCTAATACGAACTTCTGCTCCTCTTTTCTGCAATGTGACTCCCTGAGGCCTGGGTGGGTGGGGTTTAATTATGGTTTAAGTCATTTGTGTTCCTGGCCTTCTGTGGCATGAGGAGCTTCATGAGAACATGAGGAGCTGCATGAGTGTTCTCCCTTTACCACTTATTCTTATGTTCCATGTAGGGCCTTAAGGTGTAGAGCCTTGCATCACAGAAGGTAAGTTGCCACCTGCAGGCTTAAGGAAATGTACAATACATTCATGTATGCGGACCATTCTCTGAGACAACTCCGGTAATAATCTCCGTCTGTTGAAAAAAGGTTTATATTTTAAAAAAACAAAAAAGAAAAAAGAAAAAACAAAACAATAACAACAAAAGAAGGTTCTTTTGAGGTGGATGACTGGGAAACTATGTGCCCTTGTAAATAATTATGGATCCATTATTTTGCACATCATAGAAGAAAATTCATAGTTTGTTCTAAATTAAGTAGTGACCAGCCTCGGTGGTTCTCCTAAAATTCCTATGTTCTTCCAGCCTATGTGTTAATGTGGCCTATGATTCTAGTACCACAATGTGAGTTTTCCTCCCATTGTCGAGCTTTGTGTCCAATTGGCAGCTGTCGATTACCCCCCAAATCATAACTAGTGCTCCTACTGCATCGAATGCCACATTTCTGTGCTGGTCATATTGTGGGCTACATAGGATTTGAAGTCTGGGATTTGGCACCTATCAATCGTGACTCTCTCCCATAGCGAGCTTGTAGTGCTCTCCAAAGCTATGAGAGCTTGGCGGCAGTTATTGGGCTGCCGTTGCGTTCCAATCAATCTATATCTGACAGATGTCCTATGTCTCAGCAATAGGGTCTTGTTCAAGTTCTAGGGGCTGTCAAGGGCTGTGGTAATAGTCTATGTATTTTGGGAGTCCTTTGATTACCCTGGCCAAAACTCAAAGAAGGTTTCTCCTGCCTGGTCAGCGTGGTCCTTGTTATGTAGCTTCACTACAAACATCGGACTCATATAGAGACACTGTATGTTTAACTGTCAGTAGGCTTTACACTAATTTCTATTCCCTGTTTCTAATACCTATCATAGGCCTATGTTTATCTCTTTCTTTCTCCCGTTTAACCTCCCTCCATGCCCTCCCACTTAAAGTGTTCCCATCCACCCATGTCTCCCTTGATAAGCCCTGTTGCATGATCCCCTCTCTTAGAGCTCCTCTTCCTCTTTCTCCATTAATTCCTTGTGTAACCTCCCCCCTCCCACATTTAAATATCACTTTATCTGTTTCTCCCTTAGGAACACCTGTCTCTACTAACCTTTTTGTCTCTCAGGTCCTTCTTCCCTTTACCCTTCCTGGTTCCTTTCCACTTCTGTGGTTCCGCAGCTACAAATAGGATCCATACTCACATACAAGGATTTTGGTGTTAGGATCCAAACTGGGGAGAAGAGCACAGGAACATCTGTCATTTGTTTTCCTGCGTATCTCGTTACACTCACTTAGACAATGGCATTTACTTCCATCCATTTACCCTGAAATTTCATTTGGATAATTATTATTTTATTTTAATGTGCCTTGGTGTTTGTTTCACTGCATCTGTAGAGTTAAGTGCCCATGTTGTGCTGTGACTGCAGAGCAGAAGAATATTGGAGCCGGGCGTGGTGGCGCAACGCCTTTAATCCTAGCACTTGGGAGGCAGAGGCAGGGATCTTTGTGAGTTCAAGGCCAGCCTGGTCTACAGAGTGAGTCCAGGATAGCTGGGGTTTTTTTTTTTTGGTCTTTTCAAGAGAGGGTCTAGCCCCAGCTGTCCTGGCAGGCTCTCCTTTTTCAATGCTCACCCTGGATCTCAAGGCAGATAGATCTCTCAAACACTTGGCTTCCCGTGCTCTCAATCAGCCGTTCTCTTGGTCCCCGCCACCTCTTGGTCCTGCCACAGACTCATGACCACTACCTGCCAGTCCTCCTCAGGCTTAGCCACTTTAGTTATCATCAGTCCTAAAGCACTCCCCAACCTTCTTGGTTCACTGAGACAGCAGATGACTTCAGGTCAGAATTCTGGCCCAAGTGACTGGACCGCCCGGCAGTGACACTTTCCCACCCCCGTCTGCACCCCAGACTGTTTTCCCCAGCACAGAACTGGTTCCTGCTGTGATTTTCTCTTCTGTATCCTCCTCTTGGCCACAGCTCTGACCTTTTGGAATGGCAGCCTATTTAGGGAGAATCCACTGCCCCTCTGGTCACATGCTGGCTCTCGTCCTCTTCTGGTCATGGGTCTATTTAGTAGTTACTGAAGAATTCTGGCCCCTGTCTCCCTTATGTGCAAGGTGCTGTGTGATCTACACACACACACACACACACACACACACACACACACCCGCTGTCCCTAAACAGACCTCACTTTGGCTCTTCCCACGGCTCTCACCAGCTTTACTGGACGCCTCATCCTGAAGCTAGTGGACATATTTTTCAGTCCCTTATGCTCCTTGCGGTTCTCATCCTCAGCCTTTCACCACTGTGCTATCCCCACAGCCCTTGGACCTCTCTGCTCCATGCGACCAGTTGACCTTCCCTTGAACGCAGAAGTTGTTGGGGTCCACAGCACCCTCTGTCTCGCCAGCCCTCTGCCTTCTAGCCTCTCTCTTCCTCTGACTGGTAGCTGGTGTCTTCTAGCCTCCCGCTGAGCCTGCTCGCTTCCGACTGCTCACTCATGTGGTCAGGCAGATCTACCCTTCTGATTGCTGATGCTCCTGCCCCAAATCTTTCTGGACATTTCCACCAAGCCATCCCACATACAAACTGGTCATGTTGCTGTCCTGTCATCTTGAAAATCTTTCTAGTCTCTTGTGGTGGTTTGAATGAGTGTCCCCCATAGGCTCTAGGTACTCAGACATTTGTCTCCAGTTGGTGGCACTGTTTTTGGAGGTCTTAGAAGGTGCGGCCATGCTGGAGGAAGTGCGTTGTTGGGGGGCAGGCTTAGTGAGTTTTAACAAGCCTCGTGGTCTACAGTCGCCCTCTCTCTGCTTCCTGTGCTCTTTGCGAGATGTGACCCTCGGCTTGCTGCTCCAGATCCAGCCGCCATGCCTTCCGCCACAATGGACTCTAATTCCCTGGAACCGTCAATTATAAGCTCAAATAAACTCTTCCTTTTATAAGTTCGTTGGTCATGGTGCTTTATCACAGCAACGGAAAAGTGACTAATACAGTAATTTGGTACCAGAAAGTGGGCTGTTGGCTGTGAAGAACCTGACCATGTGGATGTTTGGAGAAATGTGGAAGACTTTGGAACTTTGGGCTAGAAAAGCTGTTGACTTTTGCCCTGTAAGCAGAGCTTAAAGGGCCATTCTAGTGGAGGCCTGGAAGAAAGCATGGCTGCAAAAGATGTGGTTCCAGGGGAAAATAAAGACTTAGGCAGCAACTGGGATATTTTGATAAAGAGTCTGGCAGCAGTTTTCCCGCAGCCCAAATGCTTGCCTGATGCTAAGTTGAAAAGCAATGGACTGATGTCTTTGGCAGAGGATATTTCAAGACAGCCTAATGTAGAAATG